>CM077220.1:27112070-27612070 GCA_039654775.1 Spinibarbus caldwelli | reverse complement strand
AAAAAAAACACGCTCTAACTCGCAAAACCTAAATGATCTTCTTGGAATGCTTTTTTTTTTAAATATCCACTTGATGTATTCATATTCCTTCTGGATTTGGCCTTGAACTGCTAAGAGAATAGAGACAAGAGGAGGCTTAACTTTCCCGAACCATCTTAAGACTCTCGTCAACTCCTCAGAGCCATCGTGTGATCTCCATCTCTCTTTCCCGCTCGAGCGAAGTTTAAAAACACCTGTCACGGATTCAAAGCAGAGACTCAGCAGTAGCTGGGCAGGCGATCACCTCTCCGGCAACACTATAGGGAGAGGAAATGGAAAAAAGGAGATTTTTAAAAGCTCAGAGATCCTCTCATCGCTCTTCTTTAACCGTCAGCGAAGGCAGCAGAGACTGCGTGCAGGTATAAGCCCCACTCTGGCGTACCTGAGACTTCTATTTTAAGCCCTCCCTTCCGTACGGCATGTCAGACGAGCCCGAAATCCCTGCTAATACTAGTTACCTCTGAAACATAGATCTTACTGTTTGGCTTTTAGCTTTGACAAGTTATTTCCTACTCCCTTTGAAATAAAAAAGTGGAGTGTTCTGACACCGACTTTACGTTTTGAGCTCATTAAAGCTGGGATCTGCCTCAATGCTACCTGGATTTTTTTTACAGGCGCGATAAGCCAAATTAATATGAACTCGTCAGGGCCACTTAAAATGCTTCTTGTTATCCAAAGCCCTGAGCTCCTGCAACTTATCACACAGCCACTGATATCCTTTAAACTAGCAAGGTGCAGTGCTTTAATTAAAACTAGTAACATTCCCTTGGAAGAGGAGGAAAGGAAATGTAGAGGGGTGGACTTCATAATTTATCACAGGCTGGAGTTAAAAGGAAGCGATTTCGCAAACTAAAGCAATGGCTAATACCTCTTAAACTGACACGCGGCGAGCTTCCCCGTTCAAACGGGCCGGTGAAGAAACAAAGTCCCTGAGGATGTACATCATACGCTAAGCTGTGAAATACTACGTGTAGCATGTTCTCCGGCGCAACCCTTAAACTGGCACCAAATGAAAATGGATGTGTGCTCTTCCTTTGTGCTAGCGAGCTGAGAGATATGTCTTTATAATATCCACCATATTTTACTGATAATAAAAAGCAAAGCGCCACATTGCCACCGGAACACTTAGCTAACGTAGAGGGGAGAGGCGGCCATAGCAAACAATGTAAATCAATCTGAGTAATATTGCTTTAAACTTAATGCAATATACTCACTGCAAGTATAGCCGTCCTAATGTGCATTTACATACTGGAGACACAGACGTATACAGCGTATGAGTACATATCCCTAGACGTACAGACATCCATAAACACACACAGGCACAGGAACACACACTCGTACGCACTAGAAGACTATTGAGTATTTTTTTTTCTTTGCCAAGGCGCTCTGAGGATAATACAATTCTTTTTCTCTCTCTCACTCTCTCTCTCTCGCTCTCTCTACTTTCTTTACAATACATCATTCAGTTCTGCCTTATGCCTGCATGAAATTCATTTTCTAATGGAAATATTTGTTTTGTAAATCAAATATGTATTATGCACAGAATGCAAAGCACAAATTAAATTATGTTAATGAAATGAAAGAGATATGAAATGCATATTTCATGGACAAAGCATAACCTCAGCGAACAGCCATTTCTTGATAAAAATCTTTAAACACAATCTCATTCAGAGAAAGACATATTGCTAAGGCAGATAGCACCTCATTAAAATGGTCTCCTTTAATATCAGTGCTTAGTATATATAGGATTGTAAATAACCACTGGGGACGAGGAACCAATAATGAAATACTGTCTTTAATAGCTTGCCATTGATGTCAGCATAAAAAGTGCGTAGAGGAATATTGGAAATTGGGTGCGCACACACATAGAGTCAAAAGCTGTAAATGATTGCATATTTAAATAGAGCTGACTAAGGCAAAGATGATATAGATAAGTAATAGGCAGAATATTATGCTGACCTCACATAATTTAACTAAAAAAAAAACACATACTGTTTTAAATTTTATATTGGTTACACTTAATGAATAATAGATTCCTCGGATGTTGTTGTGCACTGCCTGATCTTAATAATAATAATGATATTAAAAAAAAAAAAAAAAACGCCTAAAAGGAAAGGAAAGGAAGCCGCTCTGCCTAGCTGACTCACAAATGAACTAAACTGGCTTTTCAGCAGAAATAAACATGGCAATACGTACAAAAACTAGAGCGAGAGAGAGATGCCCACTGCTTTGATTTGATGATGGTGAGAGTAGAGAGGGTGGGGTGCTTGACCTGGCTTATTCTGCTTAATGCTAAATATCTTAATTGCCCCACAATACGCAATTACCAGCTGCTCCAAACAAAGCATGGATTTAAACCCAAATAATACCCAGCTGAGGTCTGCTGAGATTTTTTTTTCCCTCTCTCAGCCTCTTGCCACTTGATTGACAACACGTATGTGAGTGCAATAAAGGCATTTGCGTCCAAACTGCAGGTGCACCAGCCCTTAAATTCCTAAATGTGGTTATTTCCTTTTAAATTGGAGTATGTTCTCAGGTCTTGAATGCTTTTTAAAAAAACTGCATTTAAAAAAACAAAAAACAGACCAGCACCCCCCTTGAGAATATGAGTAATAGTGGTTCCCATACTTACCCATGGCCTTTTCCTTAATCCAATACTAAGTCAAGTTAATTATTAGGTTTTTTTTATCTTTTTGTCTGACCATGAAGAGATTATACCATCAGGATGGACATATCATAATCTTTTCAATTTTTGCTGAAAAATGGACAGCTTTTTTTCCTCAAGCTGTCAGAGCCATCCTAAAGGTTTTATCTACTAAAAATAATCTGATTAACAGATTTTAATTGTGTTTTCAATAATTGTTATTTTGCATTTATTTAGCTGCGAGCTGAGAGAGATTGAGCACGAGGGGAAACACATGAGAGCGTGAGAGAGAGATAAATGGTGGGATGGAAAAAACAGAGGTGATGGTGGCTGAAGTCAGGCTGCCGAAGTATGGAGACCTGTCGGAGGAGGTCACCACACACAATCTCATCACATCAGCCTCACATTACACACTTAATTTCCATCCTACCAGCTTTCTTCCTCCATCTCCTTGTGTTTCTCCAGCACTCCACACCTGACTGAAAACAGGCCGCTCCACTGCAGGTAGCAAAACAAGTTCGTGTTAATGCTATTACATATGCAGTTTTATGTTTTTAAGCAACATTTTAGATTTTAGAGGTAAATTAAAAAAAAAAAAAAAAAAAAAACACAGCTGTTCAAGTATATTTTGATGTGTTTTATTCGTGATGACTTCATACCACCATTCTATAACAGCCAGCAACATAATACCTGACAGACAAGGTAGGAAATATAATATATGTGAAAACCAAACCTGCAGTAAAAACTAATTTGTTTTGCTTCTATTTTCTTGATTTTAATATTATAATTCAGTAGTTCTCAACTGGCTTTGCTTCAGGACCCAAACTTCACATTAGACAAGTAATGATCTTAAATAAAAAAAAAAAATAAATAAATTGTTAAAATCCAACATGAAATGAATTCATATTGCCATGACCTGCACAGGCTCAAAAACATGCAAAATTATTAACATGAATTTTGTAAAGTAATCGCTGTACAAGTTTGTTTTACTAGACCAAATATTGCATTAGTATTTACAGTTGAGGTCAAAAGTTTACATCCCCCTTTCTGAATCTGCGAAATCTTAATTATTTTACCAAAATAAGAGGGATCATACAAAATGCATGTTATTGTTTATTTATTACAGACCTGAATGAGATATTTCACATAAAATATGTTTACATATAGTCCACAACAGAAAATAATAGTTGAATTTATAAAAATGACCCTGTTCAAAAGTTTACATTTTGATTCTTAATACTTTGTTCTTACCTGAATGATCCATAGCTGTTTTTTGTTTGTTTGTTTGTTTGTTTGTTTGTTTGTTTGTTTGTTTTTTTAGTGATAGTTGTTCACGAGTCCCTTGTTTGTCTTGAACAGCTAAAACTGCCTGCTGTTCTTCAGAAAAAAATCCTTCAGGTCCCACAAATTCTTTGGTTTTTGAGCATTTTTGTGTATTTGAACCCTTTCCAACAATGACTGTATGATTTTGAGATCCATCTTTTCACACTGAGAACAACTGAGGGACTCATATGCAACTATTACAGAAGGTTAAAACGCTCACTGATGCTCCAGAAGGAAAAAACACGCATTAAGAGTCGGGGGATGAAAACTTTTTTAATTTGAGGATCAGGATAAATTTAACTTATTTTGTCTTCTGGTAAACATGTAACTATCTTCTGTAGCATCTGAAAGGCAGTACTAAATTAAAAAATATTATATTTAGACAAAATAAGAAAAATGTACACATTTCTCCATTCTGTTCAAAAGTTTTCACCCCCAGGCTCTTAATGCATGGTTTTTCATTCTGGACCATCAGTGAGCGTTTGAACCTTCTGTTCAAATACACAAAAATGCTGGAAAACCAAAGAATTTGTGGGACCTGAAGGATTTTTTTCTTAAGAACAGCAGGCAGTTTAACTGTTCAGGACAAACAAGGGACTCATGAACAACTACCACAAAACAAAAAAACACAGCTGTGGATCGTTCAGGTAACAACGCAGTATTAGGAATCAAGGGAATGTAAACTCTCTTGTGTTCTCTGTTCTCTTGTGGACTATATGTAAACATCTTTTATGTGAAATCTTATTCAGGTCAATAAACAATAACATGCATTTTGTATGATTCATCTTATTTTGGTAAAATAATTATCATTTTGCAGATTCTGAAAGGGGGTGTAAACTTTTGACCTCAACTGTACAATATTGCAAGCAGAAAGTTTGGCTGGAAGTTGATAAACCTTAAATATTCAATTGTAGTCTTGTCACAATAGCAAAATTTTCAGTAATAAAATTTCTGAAAATTATTGTTTAATTATCAACAAAATAAAGACTTGACACATTTGATTTTTGTCTTAGTACCAAGCATTACTTTTGACTTTCCTAGTTCTGAGAATTGTTTGCATTTAGCTTTTTCCTCTCCAACCCGTGACTCGATCAAAACAGGTCCAAGGCATTTTTGGGTCGCAACCCACCAGTTGAGAATATAGAGTTTTACACCAGCTGACAGAAAACATCTTTAGCCTCTCTAGGCTATAATATCAGCTGAAGATGAAGCCTGATGCTTCACATGTATTTAATTGTGATTTTCTAGGATACACATTACACGTAACAAAAATCTACAGTAGACAGATGTAGCTGCCTCGCACTAAACTTTGAGAGATTTAGCACCCAAACTCCCCGAGTTATTCACAAAGTGTTACAGTAATCTCCACTATTTCTTTAGTTTTTGAGTTTATAGGCTAGGAACTTTTTTGATCCGAATTAACCATCTTTGACAATCTGTGTGGATTTTATTTATGTTTGGTCTTTTAAAATGCAGCCTAGAGACCTCTAAAGATTGATGTAACATCCTTTGAGAACCATCAGAAATATGCAAGCAGTTCTGTGCATTAGGTAAGCGTGTGGGCCACATGAAATTATGAATTACAGACACATGCATCCTGGTATCATATGATAAAACCCCATTCTCTCCAAATGACCATATCTCACCCATGTTACATCCTCCCACCTCACAAGCCCACCAGCTGCATGCTGCTACAGCTGACATCTTTTATAACAACCATCATGCTCCATATGTGCCGTCCCTTTCTCTCTCACTCACTCTTCAAGTCTTAGAGGAGTTCCCACAGAAAGCAGCGGTTTGCGATGACTGGATACATCGTGTGAGGCGCAGGAGCGCAGAATAGCACAACATACCAATAATCCTCCTTTACAGTCTAAATATGGCACTTGAAGAGTAAGATGCAAAAGTTGAAATGGGATCACGGATAGGCAATTAACACCGCTCTTCAAATCTCCTTTAGGCTGTGGAACAGGGGAGAGCAAGAGTATAGAAGAGCAATGCTGAATATGGTGGCAGGAAAAGGTGACCTTGTTAGGTAATTAACATCTTTCTCCAAGTTTAATTAGAAAGGCTACATCAATTCAAAATACGAATAAAAGGAGCGCAGCAATCAAAAAAGAAGACAGAAACACCAGCGTCTGTATGTAAAATGCTCATCTGATTGTATAAAAGCATTAAAAATGCACCTGTTCATGGATAAATTGCTTCACTTGCTAGAAATCCTCAGGGGCCGAGCGCTTTTCAAAATAGCATCAAGTGTTAAGATGTCATTTACATGCGTTGATACATAGAATGCAAAGCCGGGGAAAAAAAGAGAAAAGACGGCAAATTATTTTTGTATGTCTCAGTCCTCTTGTTAAGATTCAAAACAATGCTTCAAAACTTTCCTGATTTGGGGCTCTGGGTCTCTGTTGGCCCGTTTTTTCCCTGCCAAAGCCTGCCTTAACCCCCTTTAGTGTTGAGCAAACAATCTCCTCCCGCTCACAATAACTTTGAAGGAAGATGTTTTTGTTTAAGTCCCAGAGCCGTTATTGGAATCCGGTCCAAAAATAAAAGTGTGTTCTTGTCGGCGGCTGACTGACGGGTGGCTGACAGTCCGCGTAGATGAGCCGTATATTCATCAGATGTTTAATTGAGACAGGGTGCGCAGGTCGCCAAGTTAATGTAGCAGGGACGATGCGGGATTTATAATGATGATTGATGGCGTGACGGCACCGGCCTGACTCTGAGCGCTTTGCGCTGGTGGGTCCGACGTCGTGGACAGACCGGAAAGATGTTCCTAACGAGGGCTGGATTCTATCTACTTCCTCCTGCCACTCAGCTCAACTCGTCTAACATGACAGGTCTGACCTCAGGATCGGCACAGACACACGACTGTCCCTGTCCAATCAGACATATGCAGGGGCACTATGTAAACTGTTTTAGTGGTTATTTGAGGCGTAGCCCTGTGTGTATGGGCACATCTTTGGGTGAATAATGGAATACAGAACACTTTTTACTGCCACATCTGAAAGATGTCATTTAGCCCACGTGAGGTAAATCTTAATATAACGAGAGCTAAAATTAAAGGTCCCACTAACCTCAGTATCAGCCTCAAACCTATAACATCAGCTGTGCTGCAGTTCTCAAACATTTACAAACACACTGACTCTTCTGACACTGCGCTTTCCATATATTACATAGTAGTGAAGAATCAGAATCAGAATCAGAATGAGCTTTATTGCAAGCTATGTTTACATATACGAGGAATTTTTTCTTCGTGACAGAAGCTTCCACAGTGCAACAGAATGACAGTGACAGAACAAAAAACACAGATAATAAAAAGAAGAATAAAAAAAATATAGAACAAGTAAATAAGGAATAACAATATACAAATTGACAATTGTATGTACAGGTATATAACAATAGACAGTTGTATGTACAGGTACATTGCATGCAATTGTAATGTAGACTAAGCATGTGTGTTAGATAAATAAGTGTCTAAATGTATAAATAGTGTGTGTTCCACAATTATTGTCAAGTGTTCAAGAGATGGATTGCCTGAGGGATGAAACTGTTCCTGTTCCTGACTGTTCTGGTGCTCAGAGCTCTGTAGCATCGACCAGAAGTCAACAGTTCAAAGAGGGAGTGTGCTGGATGTGAGGGGTCCAGAATGATTTTGCCAGCCCTTTTGCTCACTCTGGATGAGTACAGTTCTTGGAGACTGGGGAGGGTTGAACCAATGATTCGCTCAGCAGTCCGGACTACCCTCTGTAGTCTTCTGAGGTCAGATCTGGTAGCTGAGCTGAACCAGACAGTTATTGAAGTGCAGAGGACGGATTCAGTGATGGCAGAGTAGAACTGTTTCAGCAGCTCCTGTGGCAGGTTGAACTTCCTCAGCTAACAAAGGAAGTACAACCTCTGCTGGGCCTTTTTAACAATAGAGTTGATGTGAGTGTCCCACTTCAGGTCCTGGGAGATGATGGTGCCCAGGAACCTGAATGACTCCACTGCAGTCACAGTGCTGCCCATGATGGTGAGTAGGAGGAGTGCAGGGGGGTTCCTCCTGAAGTCCACGATCATCTCCACAGTTTTGAGCGTGTTAAGCTCCAGGTTGTTAAGACTGCACCAGACAGCCAGCTCTTTAACCTCCTGTCTGTAGGCAGACTCGTCACTGTCCTGAATGAGGCCGATAAGTGTGGTGTCATCTGCAAACTTCAGGAGCTTGACAGAGGGGTCTTTAGAGGTGCAGTCATTCGTGTACAGGGAGAATAGCAGTCGGGAGAGAACGCAGCCCTGAGGAGCTCCAGTGCTGATCGTACGAGTACTGGATGTGTATTTTCCCAGCCTCACTAGCTGCTGCCTGTCTGTCAGGAAGCTGATGATCCACTGACAGACAGAGGTGGGCACGGAGAGATGAGTTAATTTGGGCAGGAAGAGGTTTGGAATGATAGTGTTAAAGGCCGAGCTGAAGTCCACAAACAGGATCCTCACATAAGTCCCTGGTCTGCAGAACATAATGCAGTCCCATGTTGACTGCATCATCCACAGACCTGTTTGCTCTGTAGGCAAACTGAAGAGGATCCAGCAAGGGTCCAGTAATGTCCTTCAGGTGGGCCAGCACCAGTTTTTCAAAAGACTTCATGACCACAGACCTTAGAGCCACAGGCCTGTAGTCATTTAGTCCTGAAATTTTGGATTTCTTTGGGATGGGGATGATGGTGAAGCGTTTGAAGCATGAAGGGACTTCGCACAGCTCCAGTGATCTGTTGAAGATCTGTGTGAAGATGTGGGCCAGCTGGTAAGCACAGGATTTCAGACAGACTGGTGTAACACAATTTGGGCCTGGTGCTTTCTTTCTTTTCTGCTTCCGGAAGACCTGGCGCACATTGTCTTCACTGATCTGAATTGCAGGTGTGGGGGAGAGGGGGGTTGCTAGAGGTGTTAATGGTTGTGTGGAGAGGTGTTCAGAGCGGTTGTGGGGTGTTTTTTCAAACCTGCAGTAGAATTAATTCAGATCGTCTGCCAGTTGTTGATGGTGTCTTGTAGTTGGTGATCTCTTTCAGACCTTTCCGCTGGAACATGTAACATGGGTGAGTCGCTGGAAGAGAATTGAATCCTTATTTTTTCAGAATAACTCCTCTTTGACACTCTGATCTCCTTTTCCAGTGTGTATTTGGCCTGTTTATACAAGACTTTGTCCCCCTTCCTGTAAGCATCTTCTTTAGCCTGACGGAGCTGTCTGAGTTTTGCAGTGAACCACGGTTTGTCGTTGTTGTAGGTTAAATGAGTCCTGGTAGGAATGCACATATCCTCACAGAAACTGGTATAAGATGTTACAGTCTCTGTGAGCTCATCCAGATCAGTAAGGTCGAAACAGGCTTGTAAAACCCGCTCTGTTTCATTAGTCCATCTTTTAACCGTCCTTAATTCAGGTTTAGCTGATTTCAGTTTCTGCCTGTAGGTCGGTATAAGATGAACCAAACAGTGATCAGCGAGTCCTAAAGCTGCCCGTGGGACAGAGTCATATGCCTCCTTTATTGTGGTGTAACAGTGATCCAATATATTACTGTACCTGGTGGGACATGTAACATGCTGTCTGTATTTTGGCAGCTCACGGGAGAGATTTACTTTATTAAAGTCCACGAGAATGACTAAAACAGAGTCAGGGTGTTGTTGCTCAGTCTCTGTGATCAGATCAGCGAGTTTCTTTAAAGCTGAGCTCACGTGCGCTTGCGGTGGAATATAAACACTCACGAGAATGAACGAGCAAAACTCCCGCGGCGAGTAGAAAGGCTTACAGTTAATGAAGAGCACTTCTAGATAGGAACAGTACATCTTCTTTAACACAGTTACATCTGTACACCACCTTTCGTTGATGTAAAAGCATGTCCCGCAGCCACGTGATTTCCCCGTCGATTCTGCGTCACGATCCGCTCTAAACAGCTGAAATCTCGGCAGATGAAGCGCGCTGTCCGGAATGGCGTCATTCAGCCAGGTTTCAGTGAAACACAGAGCAGCAGAGTGTGAGAAATCCTTATTTGTCTGGGAGAGCAGGAGGAGTTCATCCGTTTTGTAGGGTAGAGAGCGGAGATTCGCCAGATGGATGCTAGGCAGTGCTGTCCGAAATCCGCGCTGTCTGAGCTTCACGAGCACGCCGGCTCGCTTCCCCTGTCTTGCGTGTCCTGCGTTTGATCAGCGCCACCGCTCCACCGACTACTATGTACAGCAAAACATCAGAATAATCGAAAACCGGTGAAATATCGGGTGGTGTGTACTGCCGAATGTCCAGCAATTCATCTCTGGTGAAACTGATTGCAGGGATATAACTAAAGACAGGACAAACTAACAAAAACATAAAAACAACTGCGGACAACGCCACGGAGGCTGCCATGAGCAGCGCCATCTTGAACCTAAGTACAGTAAGCAAAGGAAGATTATGCAGATTTTTTAAAATATTTTGAAAGATGTCTCTTACGCTCACCAAGGCTACATTTCTGTAATCAAAAATACAGTAAAAGCAGTAATATTGTGAAATATTATTACAATTTAATCAACTGTTTTCTATTGTAATATATTTTAAAGCAGTCGTTATTTCAGTCTTCAGTGTTATATAATCCATTAGATTTCATTCTAATATGCTGTTTTGCTCAAGAAACATTTCTTGTTATTATCAATGTTAAAAACAGTTGTGCTGCTTAATCTCTTTGCCAAAACCATGATACTTTATTTCAGGATTCTTTAAATAATAGAAAGTTAAAAAATAGCTTTTATTTTAAATAAGTTTTGTAACAATGTACAAGTGATTATTGTAATTTTCAATAAATTTAATGCATTCCTGCAGAATAAAAATTTTAATTTCTTTAAAGGAAAACGCCACCGTTTTTCCATATTCTAATATGTTCTTCCCTCAACTTAGACAAGCTGATACGTACCTCTCCCGTCTTACTGCACCGAGGTCGAAGTGCTGCGACGTGCTCTTCCGCCATACATTATAGTTATCATTTTTCATCAGCTTAGAAAATCGCCACGTTTTATTTTGTGTCACCATACTTACTTGTGTAACTACTCATGTAACCATCTATAAATAGGGAAAACATGGAAGTGTTTGGTGGCTTCTAAATTCATCCCTGTTTGGAGCCTAAGGAATGAATGGTGCTAAGCTAAATGCTAGCATAGTTGCGCCGCGCGCTAGAGTGATTAAGTGCATGCAGTGAGACGGGAGAGGTACGTATCAACTTGTCTAAGTTGAGGGAAAAACATATTAGAATATGGAAAAACGGTGGCGTTTTCCTTTAAATAAAAATTCTCACTGGCCCTAACCTTTTGAACAGTAGTGCATATTCTTCCTGTTAGAGAACAAAGTGTGTATGCCCTAAATAAATTTACTAAATTAATGAATGACATTTAAGATTTAAGATAAACCATTAAAGTTGTTTTTTTGTTTTTTGTTTCTTCAATATATTGGCTTTTGCATTCCACAAAAACTGTCACACAATTAAAAATTGAGGTAGAGTAAATATGACTAAATTAATTTTTATTTTTAGGTGGTGAACCATCCCTTTAAGTGTATCCCATTGAAAGCACTATATACACATAATTGTATTAGTGTTAAAAATTACTGGTCGTGAAAACTGGAAAAGCCAATGTGAAAACACTTTTGGCAAACTTTTTTTGGCTTCACCAAAAAAAATAAAAATATCTGAGGCTTCAGCCCTAGAAGCCCACTTCCAATAGCCCCTATGGGGACTGCACAGTGAAAATTTTCCATGCACATTAATGTAGAGGTTTACACAAGAGCTTTGCCCTAGAAGTTTGCACACATACATATTGAGTGAAGGTGCTCATACAAGCTATTGGATCATTTCCTGATCCCACTCCCTCCTCTTCCCTGTCACCCTACTGCACTACTATATATAAAATGACAAAAAGGCCAAGAACAAAATAAAAACGGCTTACTTTCATGATCACAGGAAAAGGTTTTTAAAGTGGAGAAACAAATAAACAAATCTAAAATGATGCAACTGTGAACAGCACAATCAGGACGAAAAACGGATCAGTCGTGTCGGCACTTGTCCCTCATAAAGTGAGCCGTGAGGCAGGTACACGGATGTGGAGGGGCTTGTAATTGCCTACAAGTGATGCACTAATAACGTGACAGTAACCTCAGGACCTCTCAAGAGGGCCTTTTTTCTTGTTTTCAAAAAAGAAGGAAAAAAGAACACCCAAAAGAGGGGGAAAAAAACGAGAGAGGAGAGGAGGGGGGCAAAAACAGACTGTCAGTGAAAAGAGGAGAGAAGAACAAAACCACTCCACCTTGCAGGAGTTCGGGGTCCGATTGGCGGCGCTTCATCCAGCAGCAATTATATCGACTAATTAGAATTGGACAATTTCTTGTTTGAAGTATAAAGAAATGACAAAGGAGGGCAAGTGAAAAGCTATAATTCAGAGCGAAACAGCATTAAAAATCCAGTCTAATCCCACACTAGCATGTGCCTCTATGATAACATAGAGTGCAGACTATGTCCTCGATTCTTCCTCTTTCTCGCTCTCCCCATTTTTTTTTTTTTTTTCTATTGCGCCTTTTTTATTTTATACCATCTGGCCCTCTCATTTCTGACATAAAAAAGAAAACTAATTCATGTTCGGAGTCATCCACATGATGAATAGTGTAGGTCCAGGTGCTATGAGTGTAAAAAAGGAAAGTGGAGGGAAAGAGAGGGAGGGTAGAGGATGAGAGAGAATTATATATGTATATCATCTCCCATTGTACACAAGGGTGATTTTAAACTGCGTTCATGATTAAAGCGAGGGCTTACGTTACAGTATATTCCTCACCGCAAAGTGATCGTAATTAGATATTTAATCTGTAATCCAAAATAGCCCGTGATGCCAAAGACAAAAAAACAGTGGAAGATGAAGGGACGGGTGAGAGATGATAGAAGGCGGCAGAAAAAAGAAAAAAGCAGCTTTTTTTCTATCATATGAAGGTCACAATGCGATGTGATTGTTTGCCTCAGTGGAGGTGAATTATGTCACCCAGACAAGCTTTTAACCCATGTTACCTTCATTCTCTCTCTCCCTTGCTCGCTCTCTCTCTCTCTCTTCTTTAAACAGTTTTCTATTGAAGAGGATTCAATCACCATAATGAATCTGAGGCCAGGCAGCAATCTTCTCCACAGAAAGAAATTCTAAAAGGTTATAGAATTTGTAAAATGAACAGCGCAGAGGAAGTAAATGGCAGCATGTGCGTGCGTGTGTGTGTATATATATATATATATATATATATATATATATATATATGCATGTGTGGGGTGGGGGAATCAATTATTGCAGGACACAAGGCAGTCATAATATTTAGCGGCCCTCATTCAGTCTGTTCAGGTAGGCTCAAACACTGCCGCTTGTACAGGAGGTGAGGTTTATTTTTAGGAAGAGAGTGTGTGTGTGTGTGTGTGTGTGTGTGTGTGTGTGTGTGTGTGTGTGTGTGCGTGTGTGTGTGTGTGTGTGTATGCCACGCCCGGCAGGCAGGAGGCTGGCACTGAAGCGTATGAGGGAGGCGCCCCTGACTGAGACTCATAATCATATGCTAGATTAGGTTAAGTGGTGCACAAACCCGTCAGTAATTCAGCCCACTGTCTCCCAGGGAAACTGATTCACTCCTCCCCCTCCTCCATCATCCAAACGCCACGAGACACACACACGCCAAACGCTTAGCCGGAACGGTTACGTATAGGACGCCAACGATCCCCCATATGTGATCAATGCGCCCGTCGGTCTTCCGTCTGAGCTCCGTCATGTATGAAATGACTCCATCTTGGAATATTTCAGAGCCCAGGCTGGATTGATTGATCGTGTTATTCTGAGTGGCGTTTGCTTACTCCATCTTCAACCAAAAGCCGACTAATGTTCCGTCAGCACCGTCGATTCTCAGACGGGCCTGTCATTAACGCCGGCGACAGATGACGAGGGAAGGGCGTGACATCAGATACCGGCCTGGCGGAAGACACCTATCCTCCATGTTCCTACATAATGAACTCTTAAAGAAGGTTGCCGGCTGCGAGGAGAGCAGCGGGAGCCTGGAGCTCATCAGTGTCAGTCCTGAAAAGGTTCCGGAATGAATGAGTGTGAGGAATCAAAGGGAGATTACACGTCTGACCATGTATCATCCTCGATATATTGAACGATGCCATTGTGTAGTTAGAGCGCTTATAAAAAGTGGTATTGTGCCGGCCTGAAAGACTGTGTGGGCTCTCTGCATGACTAATCTGTCTCCTCCCATTATTTTATTCAATCTTCGCTGACTTTATGCCTTTGACATTTTTGCTACACTCAGTAAGTTTGAGTTGAATGGACAATTTTAAAGATTTTTTTAAAGGCATTTGCCAAGGCAGCCCGTGCGCGCAGGGAACAAAAAAAGAGGCTATCTCTTTGTTTCAATGCATAATTTATTACTAAAAATGGTCTTTTGACTAATTCCAGCGGGCAGGGTGAGAGTCAGAACATGTTCTTTTCCTCTCAATACTGAAAGGCGCATTGGATTTTTCAAGTGAAAACATTTGATAATGCCTCGGTAAGAGATGTCTCTCTCTTAGTTCCTCCGTTCAACTCTTTGAACGTGCAAACAAAAAACATGCAAGTCCAAATGAATAGCGGTTTGGGGTCTGCTATAGATGCGCCGCTATTTATATTCCTAACCAAACTGCTAAGAAAACAATTCAGAGTCAATGAGCTGTTTTTGCATTCATAAGCATAACTGATGTGCTCTGAGAGATTTATACAAAATCGCACAAAACACGCACGCACGCACCTAAGGGCTGTGAAAAAGAAAAAAGGAAAACAATTCAACGTGTAGTATACACTGCCAGAAAATAAACACACACGCACATACAACTACCTCAAAAGCCATTTGTACTTACACTGCCACAGCAACAGGCTGATAAAACACAGAATAGGACGGTCACTGGCATTAAGAGATTAGCTTAAGTCCAAAAGCAATCATCATCTGAATATTTGATTATTAATCTGTCCTGTTAAATTGATTATGGTAATGCCGAGGGCAGGTGGGATCGGGAACAGCACCTGGCCACATATGGTGGCCGCACACAAACACACACACACTTCTGCCCACTGCTGTCATTACACCACATCAAATGTGTGGACTCATCTCTCTCTCTCTCTCTTTCTCTTTCAGGTGAGAGCTCCCTTCAGGCCGCAGGGCATGGTGTACTTGCAGCCGTGAAATCAGGTTACAGAGAGTGAATGAGCTGAATGTGACTGTCAAACACGGTAAAACACACCAAGAGACAAGTGTGTTTCCCTCTGACTTACTGAGCAAACATTTATGAATGGGATGGTAATAATGTGGAGGAAGTAATAATATAATACAAATGGTGTCCTATATGTACATCAAAGTGTAGTAAATGTGTCACTGAGGGAAAAGCGATGGTATCAAAAGACCTTCACTTATGGCGCTTTTCCACTGTGTGGTACGACTCGGCTCGACACGGCTCGGTTTGCGTTTCCACTGCAGTTTAGTACCGCTTTAGAGTGGGTGGGATTATTCACATGTCGTTATAGTTGCGCCGCCTCTACTGCCGTGACTCCTGAAAAACTTTTTCATTCCGAGTCGCTCCATCAAGCTCTCGCTGGATCCGCTCCTCGGCTATCAACGAGAGGAACGTCTGTACTTCCTCAACAGACAACAAACCAGCCATTTTTTGGTTGTTTAAAAAAGGTGCGCTCATTCAAAACAGTTGCGTTCGATCCTTCGCTGGCTGTGCTGATTTAAATCTAGCGGGTCTGTTGTGTCTCGTGTCGCAAGTTCAGTGACGCAGGCAGTGACGATTCTCTCCAGCCAATCAGTGATCAGCAGAGTTTACACGTCACGTTTTGGTAACGGTACGGCTCGCTTGGAACCTCGGCCGAGGTGGTACTAAAAAAGTACCAGGTACCAGGTACTGTACCCAGTGGAAAACCCCCCAAAACTGAACCGTACCAAACCGTACCGTGCCGTACCATGCAGTGGAAAAACGCCATTAGATATTACGGTTTTTGAATGTGGACTCAACGAGATAAGGGGGAAAATATTGGACAGAATATCAGCAAGCATCCTTCCTCATTTAAAATAGATATATCGGAAAGGTGCATTCTGTAATTTTTGTTTATGTTGCACTGGCCGATATGACAGCTGTCTTGGTCTTATACTGACACCTAGTGAAGTGAATGTTACATCATGCTTGTGATGCCATTGTCGAAATGCTCTGTTTGCAGTGAGCCATGATTAATTTATTCAGCAAGTGAAAGTGTGCACAAACAAGCGTGGTTACCGAGATAAACCAAGCAGTATTTAGCTGGTCATGTGATCTGAACATGTCACCGCCAATTAGGTGAGCCACTCTAGGTAAACTCCGTGTTCTTCTTAAGGTCTAAGTATACTTCGTTTTTTGTATGCGTACGCTAGTGTATGCGTACAGTCGAACGCGTAGCCCTTCAAAGTATACTCCATTTGAAGTTGTACGCGAACGCAGGCGGTCGACACATGCACATTAGAACGCTTCATTCACGTTCAGTGTCTGCTCTATTTTTCCCCGTTAAGTCATGACTGATAACAAATATTTTTGAACTCTTTTAAACCAAAGCTGAGCTGTCTCATACCCTCTCGCTCACAAGCGCTTGTCAATGTGAGCGTCTGTTGTTGCAGTCTCCGCTGTTTTGTTGTCGTTGTCCGTCTCTTTAGTTTTGTTTTCTACTGTGAAACAACGGCCAGGGACAGTGTTGCCACCATGTGGGAAAACCTGATTACTGCAAAACAACTGCAGTGCGCATGTGCGACCTGAGCGTACAAAGTACATGCGGTTACAAAAATCGGGTGGTGCTCGTACAGTACGCGCGTACTGTTCTGATGACGCAATTCGCGTCACGCGCACTGTACGCTGTCCCTCGCGTATGCGTAAAAAGTGAAGTATACTTTGGCCTTTAAGCTACTGATTTGACTGAAATCTTCATCTCATGTACAGTAAGTGTACATAATTTAAAACTTTTTATTTCTTTAATGTGCTGTGTTAACTGTGACTAGTAAATAAAACAGTTAACAGGTAAAAAGTTGAACAGCCCCCTCTGATTTTCATGCCAAACAGTTTTTGAATGTGACTATTATACATTTTATAAATTAATAAATAAGTATATCTTTAATAAATGCATTTTTTTTTCTTGCTGTGGCAGAATATTCACATGTCTAAATTTGGACCATCCACTTGAGTCACACCTTCTGTAGAACATTTGCTTTATATAGAAAATCATCTTCCCACCCTCATGTCACTCAAAAGTTTTTTTATTTTTTTTTTCTTCTGTGAAACAAAAATATCAAAATGTCAAATTATCAAAATGTGAAAGTTGCTCTTTTCCATACAAGAAAAAAATCCATGGTGATCACTGGTATATTACAAAAACATTAAGCAATAATTATGAAATATACACACATAAATTTGACAGTACTAGTGGAGTATAATAATCATAATGTTTAAATATGAAACCTATAAATATTGATACACATATGAATATAAATCTGATTGCTCCATTATCTAATACATCTAAGCCCTAGAAAAAAAAGGCAGCTTTTCTGCGACAGTATATAAATATATGCTCAGCCCTGTATTTAAACTTCACTGTCAAATCTATAATTCCATATTTTCACTCTGCACATGAAGATACTGCTGGCCAATCCATCCACATGCACATGTGGTCTGTCTGTGCGCGTGTGTGTGTGTGTGTGTGTGTGTGTGTGTGTGAGCAGCAGGTGGAGTTCTGAGTTGATGAGCTTGTCATAGCTGATTATGTCACTGTGGGGCTAGCCTTCAAAACTGACGGCAGAGCTACAAGAGCTCTTACACGTCTGTCAACACACAGTGGAGACAGGCTGTTTTAACAATCTCACATATACAGAGGCTCATGGGGAAAGTTATATCTTCCCTGTGAGAAAGTACAGGGCAGTTAGAGTGGTACAGTGCTGCAGGATTTCAGGAACGAGTGGAGTCTGTTTAAAAGCACGGGTGAGCGCTCTTAGACATGAGCACAGAGGAGTAGCTAATCGCTCTGTGATCTTTTAAACACGCTATGCTATGTTCAACGGCAGCTTGAGAACTCATTTAAGGCCTCGGAGGAGAGCGGGAGGGGTGAATGTGCTGAAATTACCCGCCGCTAAACTGCTAAAGTCAGGCTAAAGCGCTGATTTATTCAACAGAGACAAAAGACCAAGGGAGGGTTTTAAGAGATTCATATCACTGCCAGAGTCTCCTCCAAGGAGCTTTGTGTGGAAGTGTGTGTGCGTGTGTGTGTGGTTTGACTGGTCTTTTTTTACACAACCGAAAGCATGCGAGAGAAACTGTATTTAATGCTTAGAAGCAAAAAGTAGTAGCGTGTGTATGTGTCTATGCCCATTTCTGTCAGTCAACTTTCAAAACAAACCAAATGACCAACAGGAAGTATCATTTGGCAGAAGCTTTTATCCAAAGCAATTTACAACACACACATTTACTGGTAACCTTGTCAACAAAATTACTGATTAAAATGTTTGGTGAACCAAAAATATATTTATAAGCCCATAATTTTATGTTCATTAAAAAATGACATTTTCTTCAAAAGACAAAAACTATGACTAAAAGCTGTGTAAAAATGAATAATGCACATATTCCAGAAACAGTCTGCATGTAACACACTGATGTTTAATGCCTTCTCGAGGGCATGACAGTGATAGTCCAGTGGGGTTTGGATCTACAACCTTTACAAGCCTAGATCATTTAATCACTACGCTCCACAATCCAAACGGTGTTTTTGGGCCCTGTCAGGCCTCACTAGAGCTGCTCTTGCATTAAACACTCTTTGAAAATGTCCCAGTACCCTCTTTTCTCCACCCTCCCACTCCTCCCCCCCTCGGTGAACGCACATCCTCTCCCAAGCCTCTCCCCAGCATTTGGGTTATTATTACTATTATCATTATTATTTTGGAAAAGCAGCGCTGTGAGCGTATTGCGTCAGGGCCCCGTAAACAAATCTATTATTGGTGATGAATTGTATAATAACACGGGCATAATGTGTTTTTCTCACACTGAAGTGTTTTGAGGTGCTGAACTGGAAAAAGTCCCCCGTCTGTAAAATTTGAATAAACGCACAGAAGACAGGAGAATATCATCAGCTCTGTGGCAGAGGCTCATACATGTTTTTCATTCTTTTATTTTATTTTGGTTTAGGTATATATTTTTATTTAGTTAATGAAATGCTTATTAATCAGAACTTTTATATGGCATCAGCTTGTGTCAATTTGTTTTGTTTTAGCTTAAAGAAGCTCAGAGCACTTCCATAATACATGTATGAGATAAAAAAATGAAAAAAAAAACTATCATTAAAAACTGTGGGGGAAAGAAAAAAAACCTACATTATCATTCATTTTTTTCAGTGTAATCTGAAAGTCTCTTAAACTCAGCAAGGTTACATTTATTTTACTGTGAAATATTAAAATAATATTGTAAATAGTCATATTTCACAAGAAATAGCATATAATGTACACACACGCATACACACATACCAGAGTATGTGAGCGGAGCGGAGTGGGAGTGGAGCGCGGAGTGGAGCGGTGTGATTTTGACTGGAGCGAGGAGTGGATTTTTTAAAAGTCAGAGCGTCGTGGTTTTCACTCACTCTAAGAGCGCTCCACCACCGCTCCATCACGAGTACAATTCATGCCAATGACCCATAACATAACTGCATATTTAGCAAGAATTCACGTGTTAAACATATTTAGCTAGCTTGATAGAGAAGGATCACTCAAATCAGAAAAAATGTTAAGGCTATGATGACTTCAGTGGACATGAGCGGGAAGTTATAGCTCAAGGAATTTGTTTGTTCCTTCTAGATACTGAATATTTTCAGGTGAAAGCATGATTTAAACAAGTACTACAACACTTATTCACATGCAATCGCTCTCTCAATAATGCATTCAAACAAATGTAATCTTACAGTGCTACTTCATCTGTATCCGATTTCCCATGAGCAGAAATCTGTAAGAAATGCATCGATCCGTAGGTAAAATAACTGACAAAAACATACTGTTATTTTCATCACAAACAAAATTCGCACTGCAAAAAGCAGCAATTATACCTTTTAATGCTGACAACCATGTTATTAGCTTGTCATGTGGTGGGAAAAAAGTTTGCACACTAGTGTTCCAATAAGCCACTTTGAAACTCTCCTGTTATTTTATTTTTAATATACGTTATGAACAGAACTATGATATTTCAAACCTACTGAAATACTTTAGAAGCGGAGTGAAGGCGGAGCGGTGTTTCTGATATCAGTGAGCGAGGAGTGGAGCGGGAAATGGTGAACCCAGAGCTGGAGCTGGAGTGGAGTGATTATTAAATGCTCGGAGCGCAGAGAGGAAACTGTTGACGCTCCACTCCACTCACATACTCTGATACATACATACATACATACATATAAATATATAAACTGAGATTCACTGATTAATAGAGAATTCAAAACAGCATTTATTAGGATTTTTTTAACAATTTAAAAATGTTTGTAACTGCATAAAAGTCTTTAATGTCACTTTTGATCAACTGACCCTAAACTGCTGAACAGTAGTGTACATTAGTGCCCTGTGTTCTTGACCGTCTGTCAGAGTACAGAATACTGTTTTGAGCACATTCAGCTAAAATTATGGACTTAATGTCTTGTGCAACACCTGAATGAAAACTCAGTGAGAACTCTCAACAAGAACGCTTGCGGTGTATTCCAGTAATTGAGTATGTAAACGCATAATATTGTAACCAAGAACTATGGGCCACAGTGAGGCTTAATGTACACAGTAATAAAACCCTTTCAAAAGCGCCTTAGTGCTTTTCTAGTTGAATGGTTGCACACTAGACTGATGTAGCTGACTGTAATTCAACTCTATGAGTTAAAAATCAAACACAGTGTTGGAGCGCAGTCCAAGCGGTTAGTGCATGTGGCATGACATCATTTACTCATCCTCATGTTTACCTAAACCCAGATGATTTTCTGTGTCTCATGAAATGATGAAAATGCAATGTTTTCAGTGAATAACTTACATTTTAAACATTTCCTTATTAAAAGCAACATCTTTGAATATAGTGCATAAGTCATATGGGAAAACTTGAGACATTTATGATTTTTTTTTCCCCATACACTCTCATTCATAAGCTTTCAGGAGGAAAAGAAGTTCAAAGCTGTCACTGGGGTGCTGCCACAAAAGCTAAAAGATATATCTTTGTACCTTATTTACCCATTTATCTATAAATGGTACATATTAGTAACTTAAATGTGCATATTAGTAATTTAAAAAAAATACATATTAGTACCTAAAGTGTACATATAAGTATCTTTTGAAAGGGTTTGTACCTTGTTTTCCTGAATTTGTTCACTGACTGGAAAAAAGAACTGGACACATTCTGCTAAATTTCTCCTTTTGTGTTCCTCCATAAAAATTCATATAAATTTGAAAAAACATGAGGGTGAGTAAATGATGATTTCATTGTGAGTAATTTTCATTTCACTGGCTTACAGTTTTTAACGCAAAGATAAAGCGTCCTCTAATGGCAAACATATTTTTTGAAGCACACTGTAAACACGTCTGGACATCTTTTGTCACACACACCCACGGAGCAGATTCATGCATCTACAAAACCATATTACACACTGTTACTCACTGCTTTTCCCTACATCACCCTTACAGAAAACACACACTCACACTCACACAGTGACGTGGATGGACACCCACACATCCTGGCTTGTGAGCCGGGTGTTAAATGTGGGAAACCGTGATGGCAGGAGATCGCTGGCAGGAGCCGAGGACGATCCACAGAGAGAGAACCATGTCATGTTTTCTTTACTCCAACCAGCTATTACTGCCACCTCTGATCGGTGCAGTGCTATGGGATCTAGTTGTTAGTGTTTATATATTTCTAACTTCATTTTTTCGGCAATAATTAGTAATTAGTTTTGCTACAATCTAGATATAAATATCCTTAAAATGACAGCCTAGCAGAGGCATCTGCCAACCATTTGCAACAGCAGTCAAAGTTAGTGGTAATCCATAGCCACAAACTGTACCTGCATTTCTGCAAATCAGTTACAACTACTAAGCTAATGTTACATCGCCTAATTAATATTCATGAGGCAGGATGATACATTTACATTTACCAGCTGGCAAGCACTTTCACTGGGGGACGGTAAGATTTTTAGAAAGAAATTTCTTATGCTCACCAATGCTGCGTTTGGGTTCCTGCACACTTTTCATTTCAAAATTCCATTTTTTTTTTCAGACTCAAATTTCCAGACGTGTAGATTTTTTCAGCCCATATTGCATGACTAAAAGTTAAATTCATAATATTGAATTCCCAATTTGATACTCTCAATTCTACACAAAAAAAAAGTATTTAACTATTTTACCTAACCATTTACAATGTAGAAAGTTAAATGAGTTAATTATTAATGCTTATAATAATTCTAATAAATAACAGCAAATACATTAAAACAGCATGTAGTTTTCATTTTTTTTTTTCTGTTAAGTGAACATTGCTTTAAAAAGATGAAAAGTTAGGTAATAAAATGAAAAAGAAAGAAACTTATACAGAACAAGGTTCAAGTCTCTATTAGTCTGCATTTACACTTGATATGTCAGAATTTTTTGTCCCATCTTTTGCTATCACTGTGGTGATCCGTCATTTAAATGGTTGTCACTACCAAAAAACTTGCAGCATATACTTAGCAGCATTATAAATATATATAACTTATTCAGATGTTCAGATGTATATTCAGATGTTGAATGCAGGGTTATACACTGTACAGTGACTCTCTTATTTACATTGTGTTACATTTTATTGGTTATATATGGACCACGCTGAATAAAAATTCCGGCATTTCGAGAGGTATTGAGCGGATTCTTAAACTTAAACGCGTCTGATTGGCTATTGCATTAACTTGCTCAACAGAAATATCTGTGATTGGTTACAATGCTCAACGCTTCAAAAATATGTTGTAAATAGAAACCTTTAATGCTCCTTACAGAGCGTGTGCACAAATACATACAAGACCATTTGAAAAGCAGCTGTAAATTCCATAATTTTCCGTACTTCTGCATTTGTTGAAATCCTGAAATACAGTAAAACCAGTACTATTGTAAAAAATTATTACAATATAACTACATTTATTTACATTTTTTTTTGTAATTTATTCCTGTAATGGCAAAGCTGAATTTTCAGCAGCCATTACTCTGGTCTTCATTCTAATATGTTGAGTTGATGCTGAAGAAACATAAAAATTGAAAACAGATGTGCTTCTCAATATTTTTGTGGAAACAGTGATGCTTTTTTAAGGACACTTAGACGAATAAAAAAGAACAGCATGTATTTGAAATCTATATCTCTAACATCAGTGTTCCCATACACTGATTTTTTTGTGGCGGCCCGCCACAATCTCAAAACTGGCCGCCACAAATAGATTTTACAAAAGGCTTTGACTTCGTTGAATAAATATGAGCACTGCACGTTTCAAAATCAAAATGCTTCACGTTTCAAATCAAAATATATATATATATACATATATATATATATATATATATATATATATATATATATATATATTTCCCCGGGAGAAGTGCAGCCACACATATAGTGTAAGTCTGTGGGAAACACTGAACATTATAAATGTCTTCACTGTCATAAATGTCTTTAATGCACCCCGTAGAATAAAAACATTAATTTATTTGAAAAAAATAATTAATTAAATAAATAAAAATACTTACTGCCCCCAAACTTTTAAATTGTAATGTAAAGCAATGTACAAGGTACACATTTTGTCAGCACATTGTGTTCCCTACGAATCGAACCCATGACCTCTGTGTTGCTAGTTGAGCTAACATGGAGACTAAAACAGGATATATAATGTGCATTTTTCAACTAACTCACAATTTTCCTTCATAAGGTGTTATCTACCACCACAACAACTTGTAGGTCGCCTCTCTGCAGCCTGTAATCCCCGCCAAGACTGGAAAGTCACCAGAACATATCTCTGAATCAGTAATTCTTCTTTGCTGAGCTCAGAATATGTTTTTTTTACGCTTAAAGTGTTCATTCATGCTCTCTTTCCCACACACACACACACACACAGAAAACAAACACACACCCACTAACACTGGGTGGAGCAGATGCTGTTTAGCTGTGGTAATTTGAATATATTTTTGGGTCATTCGCGCGCTCGCAAGAGACACATCCACGCCTTCCATGTGCCGAACAATTTAAATTTTTAATACTCCATTTAAATATATGGGCCACCTCTGCGGCAATCTCACAATGCCAAAAGCCCCTCTGATTTATGTGAGCCAAACAAAGCCACGGCGCCACGCTCTGATATCTGCTCTTACCTTCCCTGCTATTGTTATCTTTAAACCATTTCACCTTAAGGAAGAATCAATAAGAACAATTATTGGAAGAAGACACTACACACAGCTGTCTCTCTCTCCTCCATCTTTTTCCCTTTCCTTCTCTTCTAACCTCCCGTTTTTCTCCTTTCTGTCTGTCTCTCCCTCGTTCTGTCTTTCTCCTTGGCAACTCACAGGGTATAATATTTAATTACGCTTTATAATTTATGCAGGTTATCAAAACTGTGAGAGCATCATTTTATGTACATTGGGCAAATTGCTTTTTTCCCCTCCTTTTCTTGAGAATGGGGTGGGGGGTGAGGGGTGATTCTTTGCAGGCATAGACAAAGATATTGAAGCTGGGTGCAAATGTGAAATGAATAAACAGGGTGGATCTCTTCTTCAAGGCCCTAAATGAGATCTGTAGGAAATAATTTAAACCAGCGATAGGACCATTTATCATTGAAGGAGAAAAGAGAAAGAGAGAGAGAGAAAAAGAGAGAGAGAGACAGTAGTGCCCCTGGCCCTGACTGCTGCAGCCAGCATCCTGCCACCATAAAAGAGCCATTCCTGTAAACAGACACTGGATGTGCCCTCCCACAAGTCAAAGGAGTCTCTACCCATTCGCT
This sequence comes from Spinibarbus caldwelli, assembly GCA_039654775.1. NCBI lineage: Eukaryota > Metazoa > Chordata > Actinopteri > Cypriniformes > Cyprinidae > Spinibarbus > Spinibarbus caldwelli. The sequence continues at coordinate 27,587,019 of CM077220.1, read as the reverse complement.
TGTACAGGTATGGCCTGCGTGCCGCTGCTCAGCAAACGTGGCTCCTCTGAGACCTGTTGTTTGTCAAACTGCCTTTCTGCGAGAGGTAAAGAACTGTCACAATTCACTTTGCCTGCATTTGTGCAAAGGCCTAATGTACAGATCATATATTTTGACATGTATGCAATTTAATTTCCCGACTGTGTACGTTCACTTAAAACATAACCGACTGTGTTTGCATTAATACCCCGCCTAGATGCACTAGCCTGACAACAGCACTATATAGTGTCATTAGTTAGCTGTTTTGTGGCAATACTCACAAGTGTTTAACATCACCAAATATTTAATTATTTTGCATGTTCTTGTTTTGTTGGCATCTTAAGATATTTATAAAAACAAGAAAATGCAAAGAAATATAATATTTTGTGACATTCATGTTTAACACCTACAAGGATTGCTGCTAAAGGCAGAGGTATATTTGTACAATTTCATTCTTATGATATTTCTAAGAACATTACACAAATGCAAAAAAAGAAAAAAATAAATATTTTAAGATGTCAACAAAACAAGCAAATAAATTAAATACAGCTATATTTCTATTATAGCTCTACTGAAAGCATCGTACAAATTATAGGAAATTGTTATTTTAAAAGAAAAATTAATGTAATATACTTACAATGTAAACACTTCATCTTTGCATTCCTCCATGATTCACATTTATGAATTCCTGCTAGCCTCCGAGTGATGATGTTTGACCAGATCTAGTTTATCTGTACTGCAACAGGAAAATAAATAAATAAATAAATAAATAAAATCATGAGTGTTTAGATCAGACCAAATATCACATGAACTTTCAACATGTTGTTAAATGTGGGTTAAATGTACAAAGGCTGCATTTACACTGCAAGTCTTAATGCACAAATCCGATTTTTTGGCCCGTCTGTTTACATTCACTTTAGACACGACTGGTATCCGATATCTGTGTTTACATTAATTCCCACCCAAAAGGATTGTCTGCAGTGATCGCTTTACTATGCACATGGTAGACCCTCGGGTTTTAAATGGGCTGCTATTAAAATTATTTATATAATTCACGTCGAATGGCCATTATTATTTGCCAGCATGGACAACGGCTGTCATGGATGTTTTGCAGCACAAAATCTGACTGAACGGAAAAAGACCGGAAAATAAAGGTAATTTTAATTTGTTAGACTATTTTATCTACTGCTCATTAGAGGTAGAATTCTTTGGTGAAATAAAGATGATATTTATTTAAATGAATTCGAATGAATTAACGAGAGAGAGAGAACGAACGAATGCATGCACCCACGTGCGAGTGAGCGAGTGATTGTGAAGCATTGCGAATAAGTTTGTCGGTTTAATTACAAAAACTGCTAAGTTATCACTTCATTGCTGAGAATGTAGCTTTTAGCTGTTGTATTTTCAAATTTCATGGGGCAGGGGTTGAAAACCAGCTCCTGAATGTGCAATTTCTTACCGTAGACTGTAAAAAAAGATGGACGACACACCTTCACTCACTTCCATTGAAGAAAAGTGAAGCCGCCATCGTCCCAATAGGGCACGGCCATATTGCGCTTATTTGGGACCAGAGTCTGCGCAGTAGTGAGTGAAGTGGAGCCACGTCCCGCCCACACTCCCGCTGAGTCAATCGCAAGCACACGCCTCTGACTCTTTTTTAAATTAGCCTGACTGTTCCTATTTTTGTCTGCTGATTGCCGTATAAGAGGCTTGTGTTAAAATAAGGTAAATACAACTCCAATCTCTTCCGGAAGATCCCGAAAAAGTCCATTTGCGCCTCAGAAGCTGTCAGTCTGAGCTGTCAATCATGACGTCACACTCCTGTTTTTATAGCATCACATAACTAACTAAAACCAAACTTATTTAAAAAAAATTGTTATCAGCGCGATAAAATCTACATCAAATGACAAAAACCATGTTTGAAAACAAAATATTTGAAGTGAAATTTAATTATTTAGTTTGTCTTACGTCCCATTAGATTACATTAGATAGTGTTCCTGTGGCTCAGTGGTAGAGCATTGCGTTAACAGCGCAAAAGGTTGTGGGTTCAATTCCCAGGGAACACACATACTGATTAAAAAAATGTATAGCCTGAATGCACTGTAAGTTGCTTTGGATAAAAGCGTCTGCTAAATGCATAAATGTAAATGTACATGGAGAGGGCGGGGTTTATGACCTATACTGGGACCAGCCACCTGGGGGCGATTGAAACGCGATGGCTTCACTTTTGAGGACTAGTGCGGCACACTCGTTTCTTACCTATAAAAAGTTTCCATCTCTATAAAATGCGAACGCATACAGAGCGCAAGCATTAAAACGCCATTAAAAGTCTTTATGAGCAAACGTGTCGCCCTCGCATTGGGAGTTCTGTGGAGAATCGGACATGTGTGTTTAGACGTAGGTTGAATGTCCAGATATCGGATATGTATCCGATTAAAATCCACATTTGCAAGTGGCTCAGATCGTATGCGAAAAAATCGGATCTCGCGCGGGTTTTTGTGTTTACACGTGTCCAACAAATTCCGATCTGTGTCAGATGTGAGCAAAAAATCAGATTTTTTGTGCCAGTGTAAAAACAGCCTAACATTCAACAGTATTTAATGTCACATAATCCTCCAGAAATCATTCTAATATGCTGACTTTGATATTAAGAAACATTTCTTATTATTTTCAATATTTAAAAAAGTGGTGCTTCTAAATATTTTGTGGAACCACTTTTTTTCAGGATTATTTGATGAATAGAAAGTTCAAAGAAACAGCATTTACTTAAAACAGATATTTTTGTGACATTATAAAAGGCTTTACTGTCACTTTTGATCATTTTAATGTGTCTTTGCGGAATAAAAATATTTAAAAATAATAATAATAATATTATCAATATCTTACTGACCTCAAACTTTTAAATGGTAGTGTACGTATCAGATTTAGAACTATATTTGAAAGTGTATCAAATGAGATGCAAAGAAAATTCAATATTACATATTTTGTTGTTTATATGTATGTATTAAGATCTGAGCCAAAATAGATTACAAAAAAAATAAATAAATAAATTATCAAACTTACCCAGAACAGTAGTGAACACAACTGAATATGTACAAAAAAAAAAAAAAAAAATTCAGTGATAAACCCTCTGCGAACTTTGAACTTCACCCTGATGTGAAAAAAAATAATAAAAACCCCGGCCAGTTTTAGCATCTTTGTTTAGTTTAAAGTGCATGCTTTAACATTCATCTGATGCTGGCAGGCTTGTTGAATAGTGCACCTGTGTCTATAATCCATACCTACCCCAGCTGTCTCGCCCCAATCCAGGTGTGTCTGTTTCACTGGATGCTACTATTAGCATTGCTAATGATCCAAATCTCCATACTTCTCTATATAATTAGCAGTAAAGATGACAAGCGACAGTCAAAAAAACCCTGTGCTTTACTTTAGAGCACCGATTAGCTGCATGAGGAGGAGATACACAAAAACAGAGCTTCAACAGTTAAGGAAGGATAGACACACATCTTATGATTTTGTATATTAGTAGCCAGTGGCCACAAGCAACAAAAGACTTTTTTTTTTTTCAAATGAGAAAACAATAAATCTGACACTAATAACGACAATGTGAAAAGCCAAGAGTCATTGAAGCACAGATTATTTTTCTCTTAATTGTATTCAGTGCTCTCAAAAAATGGCACCAGGCCATAAACAGCACATTACGCTCATTTATAACTGCTTACGCCGCTTTTAAAGATTTCTCATTGTTATTCAGAACAGAAGTTTCCAACCTTTTGATTCCAGGGAGCACCAAATACCATCAACCTTGTGCAAGGGACCTCATCCTATACTATAAAAAGCAGCTGTATGTTTTCATATATAAAGCAGCAATTTATACTGTGAAAAATGTATATTATGAATATGTATAAAATATATATTGTTTTTAAAATCTGGTTTCTATTATGTCACATTATTGTGTTTTTTTTTCTACTCACTATTAATGTATTATTTACTTAAAACACGTTTTTTTAACTAATCTTATCTATTTGTTTGTTTGTTTATTGTATTTTTTGTTTTTTATTTTTATTTATGCAAGCATTGGTGAGTGATGGGTCAATGGGAAATGACCCCCCCCCCATATTTAATAATAATTAATAATATCTATAATTAATAATTATACAAAATCCTACTCACTACAATACTATACAGTTGATTTTTTTTTTTTTTTTTTTTACTTCATTATTTAATTTTGTTTAATCTTATTTTTTTCTTCACTGTTTTTCTTTTTACCACGGACCCCTAGCTCTCCCTTGCGGGCCCCTGGGGGTCCCCAGACCCCAATTTGAAAACCCCTAATTTAGGAGCATATTTTTTCCTATTAAATTTTGCGTGAACGATGTTAAAAACTGGATCCCCAGATAAAGTTGGAGGCTGATGTGTGTGCATGTGCATTTGACTCCCCGCGCTGTGTTTTGGGCTCTAGGGCAGCCCGGTCTCTGGGGTTTCTAAATGTCAACGACCTGAGGGCCTGACTCTCTTTCTAGCATCCCTAACACACACATCAGTCAGCCTCTGATTCTGCTCTCTGCCTGATAACACTCGCTCATTCATCATGCTAATGAATCAAGCAAATTCATCATCTATCTCATTCCACTTTCGGCACTCAATGTACACATTCGCTCTGCCTCTGAAAAGACTAGGCCGCTTCGGCTTGTCTCCTTCCCCTTTCTGCTGTCGGAAGCGCTGGAGGTGTAAGATGAGAGGTGTGTGTGTTGTAGCGCGAGGAAAAGGTTCAGTCTATGTGTCTATCTTCTCTCAGCCTCTGGGAGTTGATACCAATCGGCCCCCACCTGCTAAACTTACTGACGTGCCTCCGCTTTGCCTTCTGCTCAGCTTGACTAACATAAATATGTAATTGGAGCACAAACAACGATGAGTGTGTGGGTATGAGTGTGTGTTTGATGGGGGAGGGTGTGTGTGTAAGTGAAAATGTGGTTTAAATGCTGTAAGCCCTCACTCCCTTGCCACCTTGCCTAACAGTCTTGTGTCAAGCGCATTGGGAGCGTTGTAAAGATCAGGAGTGTGACAGTGAGCATGTGAGACGGGCGCGCACACACACACAGCGTGAGGGGCAATAAAGCAGCGTAGTGACGCGGGTAGGCAGATGAGAGGAGAGCGGAAACGTAAAACAGCATGAGGACTCGGCTGGTGACGACATCCTACCGGAGGTTAAACAGGCCCCGATTACCTTGATTTATCATCCTCCAGCAGTGTCAGAGAGAAAGAGGGAGAGTGAATGGGGCAGGATGTGTGTGAAGATGAAAATGAGAAATATTTTAAAAATCCAGATTAAAAAGTACAAATTTTTACAAAGTTTATTTGTTCAAAAATACTTTAAAAGCAGTAATATTGTGAACTATTATTATTACAATTTAGAATAATTGTTTCTGTTTTAATATTTTAAAATGTAATTTATTCCTGTGAAGGCAAAGCTGAATTTACAGCAGTAATTACTTCAGACTTGATCTTACAGAATTCATTCTAACATGCTGATTTGATTCTCAAAAAACATTTATAATTATCAACATTGAAAACAGCTGTACTGCTCATTATTTTTTTTTTTTTTTTTTTTTTTTTTGGAAACTGTTATAATGTTTCACGATTCTTTGATGTATAAAAAGTTCAAAACAACAGCATTTACTTAAAAAGAAAAAAAAATGTTATATTATAAATGGTTTTACTGTCACTTTATGATCAGTTTAATGCATCTTTGTTGTATAAAAGTACTAATTTGTTAAAAGAAAATTGTACTGACCAACATTTTGAAAATTTGTGTACACTTTGAATACATTTCAACAATTTTAAACATTATAATCATGTTATTGTAAACATTATTATATTAATTACTTTTTAAATAACTTATGCAACTTATGTAATAACTGTAATAACTTAAGATTTCTGATTTATATATATATATATATATATATATATATATATATATATATATATAAATTATTTATATATATTTTTATATATAAAATTGTAAAAAAATTATACACTTTAGTTTAGGGATCAATTCTTACTTTTAACTAATTGCTTATTAGCATGCCTATTACATTTTTGCTGTTTACTAGTACTTATAAAGCACATATTCGGCATGACCATATTCTACGTCCCTAATCCTACCCAATACCTAAACTTAACAACTACCTTATTATATATTAATAAGCAGCAAATTAGGAGTTTATTGAGGCAAAATCGTAATTAATGGTTTGTTAATAGTGAGAATTGGACCTTAAAATAAAGTGTGACCAAAATGGCAACCAATTTTAGTTTAAAAATTGAATGCATGGTTATCATAGTATATTCAAGATCTTACAAACTGCATTATTAAATTACTTAATAGATCTGAGGGGGAAAAGTAAATATCACATCATTGACCCAAATACATGAAAACTGCAACGAAAAAAATGAGGAAAAGTAAGAGACTTGACATGAAACATAAGAAGTGGGGACAGAGGGAGATTGAGAGAAATGAAGAGTGGTTTGTCTCACTGCTGAGTCTGTGAGAGCAGAGGCGTCCACAAGTGCCTGAGGGAGTTTGGTCCTTCTGCTTTCTGTCTGTCTCTCTCTCTGAGACTAAGACCCAAATTCCTCATGTCTATGAGAAGGAGAAACAGAAGGAAAGAGAGCGAGAAACCCAGCATTCCTTCAGCAGCCCAACGCTGTGCCGCCGCCACAACAAAAGAGCCATTCAGGAGGGCCCCGCTTTAAAAAGTTGAAGAGTATGTCTAATTTTGGTCAAAGTTCATTAGAAAGCACAAAAGCAGGAGCTCACTCAGAACATAAGGACAGTCAGAGAGGCAAGTGCTTCGTGCCAGCGCTGATAAGACGGGACGGGCGACTACAAAGCGCTCCTTAAGAGGACTTTAGAAAGGAGGGAAGGAAAGAGAGAAGCAGAAAGGAAAGAAGGAAAGGGAAAAAAGAAGGGTTTGCATTCTCCAATTGGAATATGTCACGGTTTTAATGCAGTCATGTCAATGTGTATTAGCGCAAGGGGTTAAACTAGTAGAGGGCAATATTTAAATATAATTTTAAGCAAAGGGACAGCTAATAGCTGTGAAAAAAAATAATAAGCGAACATGTATTTTCAGAAAAGAGAAATTTGTTCAATCAAATTCAGTGATATAACAACGTGCTTTTTGAAAATTAAACAAACTGTTTCGGTATTGAATGCAGATTTTAAAGGCATTTCCACAGGGCTCCAAAGGAGAGGCCGCCAGTGGAGATGGCCTATAATTGCTAAAGCGAGTCCTAGTGTTGTAAATGGATATTGGAGATTAGATCTCCCAACTGGAGGGGCATGTCATTTTCCTATTTTTCCTCCTATTGATTTTGCTTGCTTTTACACTGTCATGGCCAGAGAGGTTAACCCATACTTCGCCAGGCAAGCCAGCTACTTGGAACCAACACAAACCGACGAATGACCTTTTAATTGGTGGACTAGTTGGCACCCGCAGATCAATTCAATCAACCTGACAAATTTCCTGTTTAAACAGGACCAGAACGCAGTCCAAATCAATCAACTTGCTTCTGATCAGGTAAACATGAACCCTTTCCTTCTGCCTTGTGTTTGTACTACAGACAGAGTGGCATATTTCAGACATGTTTCGTTTCATTGAACACACACACACACACACATACACAGCACCCTTTCCCTCCCGCTGAGTGTGTGCTGGCTTATGGGAGCCATGCTCGCTCACTCCTAATCTCCTAATCAATAGTGAAGGCTCCCAATTAACCAAGGCCTGAAAGCCTCATATGGCCCCCCAGCATCGCTGCCATGTGGCTCTTCCCTTTCTATCTGTATGTGTTTGTGTCACATGTGCGACCGTGAACCCATCCCCCAAACGTTGTCTCGAACAGACAAACATACAACACGCTGTGTTCACAGAATCAAGTGGTTTACAGGCAACTTAACCCTCTTTCTAATACACATTCCCTCGCTCCTACTCTCAGTAGAGCCACGGGCTTATTTTAAGTGTCTCTTCTGCTGGATTATTTCCTGATGCTGTGGGCGATGTTTGGTGTGACAGCGGCAGTATGTCAGCGCCTGATTTGACTGCAGGGCGAGCGTGTGTTTATACTGAGTGAGCGGTGACAAGGCCTTATGAAAGGTGACTTCAGGCTCTACAAAACAAAACAAAAAAGGAGGGTTTGTGACTTTTCCTTTTCAGGGACAATAGCGAAAAAAAAAAAAACCACTCCGCAGCTGAAAGACGCATTTAAGTGCCACCTGCAAGTCTATTAACCAAATATGCCTAGCAACAATGCGTCTGCCTTATTGTTCCGTCTGCCTTATTTTAACCAGCACCTGACATTTAAAGGTAAATGCGAGCCAAGAGTACTTAACTAGTCAGAGATCGGTTTTACACACGACTAATTATTAAGAGTAGAACCGCCTGGCGGCGTAGAGCGCGAGGGATCGCGTTTTGGATTTGTAAGGTGAGACGCTCATGTCTGACTTTATCTCCCGCTCCCCATCCCCACTCTCCATTCTTTGCGTTATTTGTACGTCTCCCTCAGTGCCCGGAGATAACGGCTCGTCAATATTTAATGGACATGCTCCAACGAGAGCACGGCGGCGACAGGGAGTGAATGATATTTTGCTGTCAGAGGCCTATCTGATCAGGAGCTGTCCACAGGGGTGCGGGCCCTTGAGCCGGGATAATTCTCTTAGAGCGGGATGGAGAGTAGGACAGGAGAGAGGCCTCATCTCCATCCAAGCCCCCTCAACCACACACCAATCAGTCTACCACTATGGACTTAGGCTACCATCAGGCTAATGAAAACAAATGACTTATCAAGCTCCAGACAAACCAATTTCAGACATTCATCATGGGCCGCATGGATTTCGGAAATCCCATCAAGTCTGTCCCCCTCTCGTTGTTCTCACCGCATCTCCGATCCCACATGACTGACTGTTCTCGTCCCTTTCCTCATCAGTTTCGGCCTCATAAACTCTTCTTCGTCTAACAGACAGGCCTAGACGGCAACACACAATGCAATAGCGCTCGTGAAGGCTGCAATTTAGCAGCAATTTGGTCACGCGGTTTCTGAAACATTGCGAACGCTTTTGGATGCCAGGCTGACGTGTTGGTAAATGTTGTTGTCTCGACATCAGCCAAGATGACATTAGGCTGCGTATCTGCTGAGGGGTTTAAAGGTGGCTCATGAGCGGAGATTGTAGCTCATTGATGCTGGGATAGATATGAGTGATGTTGTCCAACTTGTATAATTGTCAAGTCTCAAAATGAAAGTAGCTGTAGCTGTTGGGAACTGATTGATGGGCAGGTGGCAGGTTGATTTGGACAGGAGGGAGGTTCTCATCAGATGGATGGACCACCGCCAGCCTGCAGTAGGAGAAAGATTAAGGCAGGGAGGAGACTGAGAAACTAAGTTGCAATGCTGTCAAACTCATTCACATTCTGGGTTGCTTAATATACCAACACAACAGACTTGTATCAGGCAACACATCAATCAGTAATGCTTTGCCATATATCTCATCTTTTCCAGCAAAAAATGTTTATGAATTAATGGCTGTTGGAATCTCACGTAATTACAGTTTTTTCTTCATGAAGAAAACTTTACACAATGAAATAAAAAAAAAAGATTCCTATGTAAATATCATAAATAATTGTATTATTATTATTATTATTATTACAACATTATTATGTTTTTTAAATTTGAATAAAATGAAAACTAAAAGACTTTCAAATCACATGAGCCAATATTTTATTCACAATAGAACATAGAGAACATGTTTAAACAGAGAAATTTTACACTTTTATCCACTAAATGAGCTCATTTAAAAATTGGACGCTTGCTACAGGTCTCAAAAAAGTTGGCAAGGGGGCAACAAAGGGCTGAAAAAGCAAGACATTTTGAAAAGATTCAGCTGGGAGAACATCTAGCAATTAATTAAGTTAATTGACATCAGGTCTGTAACATGATTAGCTATAAAAGGGATGTCTTAGAGGGGCAGAGTCTCTCAGAAGTAAAGATGGGCAGAGGCTCTCCAATCTGTGAAAGAGTGCATAAAAAGATTGTGGAATACTTTAAAAACAACGTTCCTCAACGTCAAATTGCAAAGGCTTTGCAAATATCATCATCTACAGTGCATAACATCATCAAATGATTCAGAGAAAGTGGAGAAATCTCTGTGCGTAAGGGACAAGGCCAAAGACCTTTGTTGGATGCCCGTGGTCTTCGGGCCCTCAGACGACACTGCATCAGTCATTGGCATGATTCTGTCATTGACATTACTAAATGGGCCCAGGAATACTTCCAGAAACCACTGTCGGTAAACACAATCCGTCATGCCATCTGCAGATGCCAACTAAAGCTCTATCATGCAAAAAAGAAGCCATATGTGAACATGGTCCAGAAGTGCCGTCGTGTCCTGTGGGCCAAGGCTCATTTAAAATGGACCGCTTCAAAGTGGAAAAGTGTTCTATGGTCAGACAAGTCCAAATTTGACATTCTTGTTGGAAATCACAGACGCCGTGTCCTTTGGGCTAAAGAGGGGGGAGACCTTCCAGCGTGTTATCAGCATTCAGTTCAAAAGTCAGCATCTCTGATGGTATGGGAGTGCATAAGTGCATATGGTATGGGCAGCTTACATGTTTTGGAAGGCACTATGAATGCTGAAAGGTATATAAAGGTTTTAGAGCAACATATGCTCCCCTCCAGACAACGTGTATTTCAGCAGGACAATGCAAAACCACATACTGCAGCTATTACAACAGCATGGCTTCGTAGTAGAAGAGTCCAGCTGCTGAACTGGCCTGCCTGCAGTCCAGATCTTTCACCTATAGAGAACATTTGGCGCATCATTAAACGAAAAATACATCAAAGATGACCACGAACTCTTCAGCAGCTGGAAACCGATTATCAGGCAAGAAAGGGGCCAAATTCCAACACCAAAACTCCAGAAACTCATAACCTCGATGCCCAGACATCTTCAAACTGTTTTGAAAAGAAGAGGAGATGCTACACCATGGTAAACATGACACTGTCCCAACTATTTTGAGACCTGTAGCAGGCATCAAATTTGAAATGATCCTATTTTGTGCAAAAAATTGTAAAATTTCTCATTTTAAACATTTGTTATGTTATCTATGTTCTATTGTGAATAAAATATTGGCTCATGTGATTTGAAATTCTTTTAGTTTTCGTTTTATTCAAATTTAAACGTTTAAAACGTCCCAACATTTCCGGGATTCGGGTTGTATTATTATTATTATTATTATTATTATTACTACTACTACTACTACTACTACTACATTTGAATGGTGCTTTTTGTCTTTGTTGAAGCATGTAACCATGTGGGTCAATGACATTCATAAGTGTCCACAATAAAGAGAAAAAAAATCTTCTAAAATCATGTTCTTAGATTTTAGAAGATAGACAGTTTCCACAATGAATTATTGGTAGTAGCAGTAGTAGTAATAATAATTATTATTACATAATAATAAGAAGAAGAAGAATGAGAAGATATTATTATTATTATTATTATTATTATTATTATTATTATTATTATGTGACTTCATTATGAAAAGCAATAAAGTTTAAATAAAAGTTTAAACCTACAGTTACACCACTTACTAAAGTTGCCATGTCAAAAAAGGTTAAATTACCAGATTTATTAAAACAGACAAACCTTAAATTTTAGTCAAGACATTTTTGATGTGATTTATATATATATATATATATATATATATATATATATATATATATAAATTAATTGATATGACAAAAAAAACGTCACTGACCCATGCAGCATGCACATGTTCACTTTCTACCCACAGCGTTGCAACTCTTTTTGCAGGTCACCTGTATCTAAACCTGAATAAAAAAAAAAAAATGAGATAATGATGAAGAAGAAGAAAAGTGTGCACCCATCAATCATAATTAAGCAGGCCTGACTTTTACTGAAGCCTCTGGATCTTATGGGCTCTTAAAACCTACCACAACGTGCCATATGGAGGGGGCCATACATGACATGTTTGCCTTGGAAGGCGCCTGCAATATGATCACCCAACTGTGGACTGGGAGCTCCAGAACGTGGTCTTGATGTTGAAAATACCAGATACCTTTCCCCAAAAGGGAAATTATATACTATATGAGAAAGCTCTACTGTAACTGTACGTCTTGGGTGCTTGTGAGCTCCGTTCTTTAATAGGTTTCATGTCCTTCCCCTCCCTGATCAGAGTGTTAAGAGGAAACAATGGCTAATTACAGAATAAGGTTAGTGAGAATGGGAGAATTGGGACCCCCGCCCCCCCCTCCTCTGTTCTTAATGAGCTCTGGGTCTGACCTTGTACAGCCAACACTCCCTGGCACAACCCTGAGCATATCAGTGAAGCACGCACACACATATGCCCAGCCTTTTTTTACTAATTGAACTTACCCTAAACAAGAGTTGTTCTGTCACGCTCACAACTTCAACAGATACATAACAACCAACAATGAGAATCTTGTTTAGTCATCATTTACTCATCCAACATATCATTCCAGAACTGTATTATTATTTTTTTTTTCATGAAACACAAAAAGCTCCAGAATGTCTAAAAGGATGGTGATTTATATTGCCAAGTTCCAAATATTACACATCACCATGAAAGTTTAATAAAAGTAGCCTATAAGACTTGTATACTAAGTTCTGTCATTTTCAGAACAGACTAAAAATTATAAACCAGTCAGTAATGCTTTTCCATTATAATATTTATGAATTTTATAAATGTATGAATTGGAAACTTGTATAATTTCCAGCAATTTTCTTTGTAAAAGAAATTTAACATGACAAAATAAAAATAAAAGTGTGGGGAAAATAATAAAATAAAACGCTCAGATATTCTGCTTAAGTGTGAGAGAATTGGTGAGTACAGAGTTTTTTTACGCAGTTGTTTGCACGATTTTAGCAGTGCCGACAGTTGCACTTAACTCAGTGATAGTAGTGACAGCAGCTGTAATAATGATAATATAGTGACAGCAATATTTTCAGTTTTAAACATCACTGATAAATAGATATAGCTGTTGATGTAATATTTAGGCTGTAATACTCGAGCCAGTCAAATGTAAGAGGTGTTGTGGATCAATAAAACTACACTGTGCATCAAGCGTTATACAGTCCATGATAATAAACATCCAGCATTAATATACATATTTCTCAAAAGTATATAAAAGCTTTATATTACAAGAAAAACAACAGAATCCCCATTGTTTGCAAATTAAGTGCTTCTCACTCGTCTCTGTAATCTTCAACAGGCCTTAAGAGAAAACAAGACCAATGATTCAGCTGCATATATTGCCAAAAAAAAAAGCACAGAAATATAACATCAAAACAGCAATTTTACACTTAAATTAATCAGTTTTTCTCTGTATCAAACCAGCAGTGTGTTCAATTTGCAAATCTCTCCCTTTCCCTGGTCTCTCTCTGCCAGGCGAGTGTGGAGGTAGAGGGAAAAAAAATGCAAGCAGAACCACAGAACAGTTAATAGTAGCACTGCAATAACAATAAAATGTCATCAATCTGCGGTGCCTCCTGCTTCTGTCACACCAAGTTTGTACAGATTAATGATATTAGGCCCGAGTCGCAGGCAGCGGTCTTAAAGGCACAGCAACCCATGCAAACAAACAATGCCAGCAGAGAGGGAGGGAGGGACAGATGAAAGGAGGTAGGGAGAGATGGCATAGTACTTGCCAGTCACTGGGCTGTAAGCAGATGGCATGATGGAGGAGAGAAAGAGAGGGAGAGAGAGAAAGAAGGGAAGAGAGAGTGGCTGAAGCCATCAGATGGACTGATGTTGGAGAAGGGAGGAGGGGAGAAGGGAAAACAGCCGACAGATGACTGTTCAATTAAAAAGGGCACTTCAGGGTGGAGAGAGGCAAAAGAAAAGGGAACGAGAGAGAGCAAAACAGAGAGAGGGAGGAGGGACGAGGGAGAACGAGAAGGGAAGACACTTGAGGATTGTGTGGAACAGATTACTGGAAGCATGTGGACAAAACACACTACGCTGTCGTATCCAGAGATTTTCACACTATCGCGACTCACGGACAATCGTACAAACACACACGACATGTACATGTGCATATGCGACGGCTCGGATAAGGTGTTTGCGGCTGCACTGTTTGTGTTTTCATCCATCTGTGTGCCTGGTGGTGACATATCAGCCAAGTGCCTCAATCAATGACACACTCTGGGGGTACTGAGAGCCCGCCCCGTCAGCTTTTAACCCCTTGCAAGTAACGGATCCGCTTTCAAACTCCCAGCGGTACTAATGCCAGCCACTATCAGCATCACCACAAAATCTGCTCTGAGGCAGGAGGTGAAACAGAGCCCACACCTCCCCAGTCCCCAACAGATCTCTGTGAGAAGATCTCCACTTATCCATTACGTACCCTGCTGCGACTGGGGGAGACCATGGCAATGAGGTCTCTCATTTAGCACTAAGTTTGGAAGCCAAGGTCAACTACTGTATTACCTAGACAAGACAATGTCCAAATGTCTGTTTTGCAGCATGTGATCTGGCACATTTAGTTGTGGTGACACAAGTTTGAGCCCTGTATTTCATATACAGTTGGTCCAAGTTGCTCATTATTAGGACTGTCGAAATATTCTGGTATTTGATGATAATCGAGATATTTAAAAAAATTAATTTATGATGTCATGCTAATAGTATACATACAGTAATACTGTAAATAGTTCAGTATTGCACCTTAATTCTGGTTGCCACCTGTCATAAAATGGAAGGTGGAAGTGACAGATGAAAGCGAGACACTCTGCACACAGCTAAAAAAAAAAAAAAAAAATAAATAAATTTTTAAAAAGGGTGTACGACACTCCAGTTTGTAGAGAGTGCCAATCAACAGTAAGTTCCTTGCTTTATTTATTTATTTATTTATTTTTTAAGTTATGGTTGCAAACTTTCTCCTCCTTAGTTAGAGAATAAGTTAAAAATAAATCTGACTGACAGCATTATATATATATATATATATATATATATATATATATATATATATATATATATATATTTTTTTTTTTTTTTTTTTTTTTAATTTATTTTATTTTATTATTATTATTTTTTTTTTACACATTTATATTTCATGATAGCATTGTTTGTTAATGTGAATTCTTTTCACTATGATAATTGCGCAGTGAAAATCTGATATCATGACAGCACTAGACATTAAAGGCAAGGCTTGCAAAATTTCAAAATCCCTGGTAGCCCTTCGGGCAGGTACTCTTCAGATTTTGGTAGCCTGAAAATTAATTTAACTAGCTCAAATAAAAAAGGCAAATTTTTAAATATAGAAAATCAGATAAGTCTAAATGTCAATCAAAAACATTTTAAATACACAAATATCAATGAAAGAATTTTATTTCACTATTTACAGGGTATCTGCAGAATTTTTAAAAATCAATTTAAGCCAATTTATGGACCTTTTTAAGAGCTGCACAAGTAAAAATGAACACTGTCTATGGTAACATTTTAAGCCATAAAATGACATGATTTACAGTTTAGATACAAGTTTTCACAAAAAAAAAAAAAAAAAAATCTTATAAAGTGGCATTTCAGGTTTAAAACCATTTTTATGAAAAGGGACAAGTCAAACATATTATATTAATTTAAAACATAAATATTACTGTATTAACTGTTTAGATTTTTACAAGGCACATTAACATATTTCACATTTACAACTATGTTTGCTGCATAAAAACATGGGTCGATATTCGCATTGATCTGAACATAAGATGCAAATAAATGCAAATTCACTCTCTGCCACGAGGTGGCACTTTAGGAGCAAATATAGCGGCTTCTCCGGTAACGGCTGTACACAAAGCAGCACTGCACTCATATACGCTGCTTTATCAGGCATTTTATAGGCAAGATGAAATGAAAATGCCAACGACACGTTTCTGAGGACAGTCAGTTCCCTTCAGAGACACATTCACATAAAGACATCTGGCCGCGTTTTGACTTGAAACGTGCAGCGCTCATATTTATTCAGTTGCATCATTGCCTTTTGAAGTTTAATCCAGCTGTATCGCCATTCTTGTCTTTCCGTCCCCAACTGTAAGACCTCTTGAAATTGTAATTAAGACTTTTCTTATACCATTTAAAGTATTTAAAACTTTTTATGGCCTTAAATTTTATACAAGTAAATTGAGAGTTTTTAAGGACCCGCAGTGATACATTTTGGTAGCCCGACTGGAAAATGCAATAGCCCCGGGACGCCAGGCTAGCGATTTTGCGAGCCCTGAAAGGGTTGACAACCATGTTCCAAAAATCACCTTAATCTGGCATGACTAGTGGGTAGCTGCTTTGTTTGTTGATCTAGCAGCTCGTCTAGCAGCTTGTGCCGCCTAATGACCATCTTAGACCAGCTAGAAACCAGCGACCATGATCCAAAACAGTTAGCAACTTAAGCTGGACTTTCCAGCCTTTCTTTAATAGGACAGTTTGTCCCAAAACTAGGGCTGGGCGATATGGGCAAAAATTCATATCTCGGTATTTTTTGGCCGATTTGCGATATACGGTATATATGTCGGTATTTCCGTTTTTGTATTTGGATTAAAAAAAAATCTGTATTTAATATATATATTTCACTTACCGCCCAATGTTGTCCAACAAAACAATACATATTAAAGGTTATGAAAACAATTAAAGTGAATGTAAACATGTAAGCCTTTATATTAAAATCACATTTCATTCTAACATTGTAACATTGCAATCTAAAAACAAGAATAAGGCTTTTAAAGCGGAAGTTAAATTCACTAAATTAAAAATGAAAATAAATAAGAACAAAAGCACAGAGTTGTGTTAGACTATTTTGATTACCCCATTACAGTCACTTTATATACAGTTAGTGCTATCATAAAAATAGACTTACTTGTAGAATTTTAAACCTACATGTCACATTTGTTGGCCAACTACAAATATTTCAGCGAAATGTATATTTTAGTCAGAATTATTGCGCTAATATTTAATTGAACTCCGTCTGTTTGGCGCGTGGCGACGCTCGCTATAAATGAAGTCTGTGAAGTTTAGCGGAGAATCGCACAGCAGAAGGCTCATGCACTTCTGACAACAAAATGGAAATATTTCCCTGACTTTCTAACATTTACAGATGGAGAATATACATGTGAAACATAAGTTATGCATTAAGGGAAACAGCACATCTCAAACACATTAAACAGCGCGAGTGGCGTCTCTGTCAGCGGCACACGCAGCCTTTCTGTCAGAGCATCTGATGGGCCGAGCCACTTAAACTACGCGAAACTATAAACTATATTATGACTTACCAGTTTTTAAAGGCCTTAATATAAAGCTTGTCACGTGTTTAGAACAAATTGGATTATGCACTTTCTCTGCAACGGCTGAGTCTGTCTTCCGCTATATTTTCAGATGCGCTCGTTTCAAACTACTGTATATCGATATAAACGGTATTGCCTCATATCGTATCATTTATAAAGAAAATATCGATATATCGTACAAACTCGATATACCGCCCAGCCCAAAACCATACAAATTTTGTCATCATTTACTCACCCTCATGCTATTCCAAACCTGTCTGACTTTTTTTTTTTCTTCTGTAGAACTCAAAAGAAGATATTTAGCAGAATGTTCAAACATTTTTCTAATGGCCACACAGGTTAAAATAAAGTACACTTCCATAATGTACTCAAAGTGCTCTATTTCCACTCACTAAATTTGTACTTAATATACTAAAAATCATTATTTAGTACTTCTTAAGATAAACTTAAGATCAACAAAGTGTACTCAACTGTGCTATTTTGGGACACCATGAATATGAACTAAAATGTGCTTTTAACATACCATCTCTGTATTTAAAAAATGTATTTAGTACACTTAGTTGATCTTAAAGTTTATCTTAAGAAGTACTAAAGAATTATTTTTAGTATATCAAGTACAAAAAAAAAAAAAAGCATTTTAAGAACATTACGGAAGTGTACTTTTTTACCTGGGCAACAGTGAGTAATTCATGCTTAGAAGGACATGACGGTGAATAAAAAAAATAAATAAAAATAGTACAAAATATATATATTTATTTTTTGGGTGAACTATCCCTTTAATTCTCTTTCAAATCAAAGCAAGTAGCAAAAAAGACCTCTCAAATAATCTTCTCAAATAATGTTTCCTCTCCACTAAGAGATTTCTTCCCTCTCACTCAAATGATGTGATTGAAATTAAGCGTATGTCCTCAGCAGCGGCTTTCTGGTGATGCAAACTTTTCAAGTGTGTTTTGTTTATGTGGTAAATGTGAACACTAGAGTCCTTGTGGGAATATTGCACAGGTTCGAAGCCAGACATCTGACTTGCCTATGAAGTACCAGGAGAACACTGTTTCTCTATTGCTCTGGTGCTCCGCCTAACCATAACTGTGGTAATGGGTCTAAGTAATCTCTGTAGTACACCTAACAGGAGTGAAAATAAAAGGTTCACGGTGAAGGTGATGACTACATCTCTATTTGTCTCTCTGACTCTCTCATTTGGTTTTCTTCATATTGTTGCAATATCTTCATGCGGAAGAGGCGCAGCATGGCCGAATTAAGGGACACTTCAAAGCTTGCATGCTGAGTTTAATGACACAAAGCGTAGTGTGTGAGGCCTATTGTTTAGCCTCAACACAGCAATTCCCCCAACATTACACCATTGGATTTTTATGATAAGGAATTAGGGCTGTCCTGTAATTGTGCAGGGGGCTTGTGTAGGACCCAAGAGGACATGGCTGCTGAGGTGAAGACAGGGATAACACTCGTGCTGCTACTGCCAACATGAAGGAAACAGAGAAGTACAGAAAAATTACAGCAATATTGTCAGTCGTAAAGGATGTAAGAAAGAGTCTAAGCCATTAAAGTAATTCCCATAATCGTTTGCTTGCTTAAAAAAAAACAAAAAAACAAAAAAAACAGGTAGTTGGCCAAGATTGTTGTTTTGTTCTTCAAAAAACGAATGAAGAGCATATTAAATGTTAATCTTTGCAAATATGCAAGAAAAGGGAGGAGGAAAAAAAAGGCAGTGCGTGTGTGGTCCAGCCTGCAGGGACTGTACACAGCCAGAAGCCTGCAGTAATAGAACACAGTGAAATCGTCACATGCAGCAGTTGAAGTGTCGATACCAGTAGCACAGGCCTACTAGCCATGTCATGCTACACACAGACACTCACTTTTTGCTACGCCCGCATGAATGGAGGAGAAAAAAAGATTCTAGTTGCCTAGGAAACGCTTCACTCTGATAATTATTACTGTAACTATCTCTGCACACCCCACCTATAATAGAAATGGATCATAAATTATAATCAGACTCGCAGACCTCTGTGGCGAGGGCTATTCACTGCTGCCACCCTCTGGCCAAAGGATCTCTGCCGTTCTCCGTCCCTGCTGTCTGTGTGAGAGGACCGATGATACCCTGAGAGCTCCTTCTAATTTATGCTCTCCGCTGAACAGAAATTCAAATATTTATGTATTTGATGTTTTTAGACTGTTTTCAGAGAATAATTATTGAGCGTGGAAAAAATGCAGTTAACCGCCAATTGAAATATGGCTTCATGGAGGATTGCATGTCTTTAAATATTTAAAACTAGGAATTCCCATGGCCATATCCTAAGTAATCAAAAAACAATTAAATATTCTTCCAGTTGAGAAATGCTTTTTTGTTTGTTTATTTTTAAAATAATTTGTGCCTTTAAGAAAAAAAAAAAAAAAAAAAAAAAAAAAAACAAACAAGAAAGTGGGGTTGTGCAATACTTGCAAAGTGAGCGTCCTACTTTTCTCTCTTCCCAAGAACTGGGAGGCAAAAAATAAATAAATAAATAAAACACAAATAAAAAAAAAAAGTCTAAAATAGCAGCATCATTAAGTTTTCAAGCAACCAGCCAAACAGGAAATAAGACAATTATCAGCATGGATCGTCTTCGTTTCATACAGAACTTCAATAAACTGTGCACACCGTCCAATCCTGATAGACATTGAGACAGCTCCTGCATTGTTGAGGGGACATTTAAACATTTCGGTCTCTTAAAATGATTTAGTGAATGGGACTTGGACAGCGTAGAGATGCCTGGCAAGCAGACGCACGATGGTGAGGCTACAGCTGCCTTAAATGCGGTTCCATGAAATAGAAACTGTCTTAAATCAACCAAATACAGCTGATTTCAATTCAGCTCCTCTTTTGTGGTGTGGAAAAGTGGTTTTGATTCAAGACGAATGTGCAACAAAAGGTCTTCACCGCTGTGCCAGCTTACCCAATTACTGGCAAACTGCTGGGACTTAAACCAGCTATCACATGTAAACATTTCCTGCAGCCACCACCCCCTCGGATTTTACCAGGGCACTGTGAGTTCAGGGGTGGGGGGACGTCTGCTCTGCCATGCCTTCCTCAATCAAACACACGATGCTGAGGTTTGGCGCCCATAAAGGCAGAGTAAAAAAAAAGTTAATTCTTTTTTAATTTCTGGAGTACCAAGCTGACAAACACCACTTATTTTGTTCAGAGAGAGAGAGAACAAGTGGCTCTGTGCATCAAAAAAACATCTGACTGTATTTAATCAGTTAGGAGTCTTGTGTCATTTTCACCCATTAACTTCATGTGAATCATGGACAAGTTTCTTCCACTTGTCTCAAAAAGTGCACACGGCACTTTAATGCCAATTGTGGCTCTGCCATGAATGCACATCAGTTTCAAATTGCACATTCGCAAGGTCATCAAGGCTGTCAGGCATTTGATCTTTAAAGTTGACTCTTGTGCATAAAAATGCACAGAAAGTTCTGCTGCAACAAAACTTTCAGATCTCAAACAATGAAACTGCTGCTCCAACACAACAAGAGTGAGTTGGAAAAATTATAACAGCTTTGACAAGTTCCTGAAAACAGAACTCTGAGACTTTCAAGAGCCTCCGTTCACAGAAGTTTACGGCATGTTAGCAATATGTTGGATTCGAACTGTACAATGCAAATCATAGTGGAGATTCTCATTAGTAGGTATTGACAAGCCACATAAAACAGCCTTCTTATGTGCGCCCGTTCTCCATGCCAGCTTTTTCGGCTCACCTCTCCTCTCCTCTCCTTTTGTCTCATCTTTCCGCCCGAGCTGTAGCCGTGCATATTTCAGATCGGCATGACAGACAGTGGAAATTATTTATCCCGGGTTCTGAGCTCGTGGCGAGCTGTTTAAGCATTCATACTAACAAAGGGCAGCGGAGTCACAACGAGGCTGACAAGGCCTCTCTCTCTTTCTCTCTCTCTCGCATACACACACACACAGCAGCACTTTTCAGAAAGACTGTTTTTTTTCTGATTCTCTGACCTTTGAAGCAGCATAGGTTCACAAAACACTTCCAAACAGTTCTCTCTAATGGCCCCCTACTCAAACAATCGGCAGAACGCTCCGACCAAGATGATTGATCTCCGACAAGCAGCTCGATGTAGCTCCATGAATCATTAGATCAGCTCGGAGGTAGAGAGAGAGAGAGAAAAAAGAGGGGGAGAGATAGACCAAACCGGTCTGCAAAGGTAACGAAAGATGAAAAAAGAAGGCAGACATATTGCATGCAAATAAGCTTCCACGCAGCTGAGCATTTCAAAAATACCAAAAAAAATAAATAAAAAAATCGAATGAATGGTGCATATTTGACATATGAGGGAATGGAGCTTGGGTCTCATTTTATTGTAACTCAACACAAATGGAGATCACTAGGTTGCTACATATGTAACTGTTTTTATATCTGTAGTGTTTAAGCAGGCATCGCTATCCCTTCCTGAGTGCTGGCTATGCTGGTGGGGGGCGAGCATAAAACAGGGCAGTAACATGCTGTTGAACATGTTATAATGCCCCAGGACAGCAATATCAGAGAGAGGGCATAGGGGTGTGAAAGAAGAGTAGTACATGTCTGTCTTTCTTATAAAAAAAAAGGGGGGAGACAAAGAAAGAGAGAAAAAAATAGACAAAGGCAAAGAACAAGGAAAAGAAAGAGGGAAAAGGAAGTAGGAAAATAAGGAAGAACTAATAGACAGAAGGAATGAAAAAGAAAGAGCTAAAGAGTAAAAGTATGAATGAGTGAAAGAACAAAAAGGGCAAAAGAAAGTGAGCGAAAGAGCAAAATAGTGAAAGAAAGAAAGAAAGAAAGAAAGAAAGAAAGAAAGAAAGAAAGAAAAAGAAAGAAAGGACAGAAAGAACAAGAACAAGTGTTGTAACAACGTTCACCCATTCATTCACATTTTTTTATATAATTTATTCCTGTGAAGCAAAGCTGAATTTTCAGCATCATTACTCCAGTCTTCAGTGTCACATGATCCCTCAGAAATCATTCTAATATGCTGATTTATAATCAATGTTGAAAACAGTTGAAATTGATACTTTTATTCAGCAAAGATTTGTTTAAATTTAAATTTTATTCAGCAAAGATTTGTTAAAAAGTGATAGTAAAAAAAAGTGATAGACTATTGTTAGAAAATATTTCTATTTTGAATAAATTATGTTCTTTTAAACTCTTTATTCATCAAAGAAAGGTTCCAAAAAATATTAAGCAACACAACAGTTTCAACACTGATAATAAATCAGCAGATTTCTGAAGGGTCATGTGACACTGAAGACTGACGTAATGACTGCTGAAAACTCAGCTTTGCTTCACAGGAATCAATTATATTTTAAAGTATATTAAAATAGGAAACCAATATTAGAAATTGCAATAAGATTTCACAATGTTTTTTTTTTTTCTGTATTTTTGATCAAATAAATTCAGCCTTGATGAGCATAAGAAACTCAATTAAAAACATTAAAAATCTTACTCATCCCAAACTTTTGAACGGCAGTGTATAATAAAACTATTTTGTTCATTACTCATGGCCAATGCTTTGGCAATACTACACAAGTCATGCTAATAACTCTCGTTGAATTGAAAGAGCAGAAGAGTGAAAGAAAGGAAGAAAGCAAGCAAGCAAGTAAGAAAGAAATCGAGAAATCGAGAAAGAAAGAAAGAAACAAAGAAAGAAAGAAAGAAAGAAAGGCATACAAAGGAAGTGGAAATGAAAATAGGAAACAGGAAGTAAATGAAAGAGGGGATAAGACATTTGAGAGAGTGTGGCTGACTGATAAATGCTCTTGCCTTTTCCTGCTCTTCATTGAACTATCACACAGCGTTTCTGAGGCAGCACCAGCTTTTAATGTAGTGCTGTGCCAGGATGCTGCAAGCCGCTGACAGCTCTGTGAGCAAAGGAGACCTGTCAAAGGTCAACGTGTGTGAGACACTTCTCACTGCAGGAGACAACAATAAAACAGCACATATCAGTACCTATATACTTACAGCATTAAAGAATCAATATTACACATGTCCACATGTGTAATACACGTATATGTACATACAGTAAACTGATTTGCCTTTTTGGCCATTTTATAGAAAGAGACTGTCAAATAGGACACAGGAAATGACATGGAGAAGAGATTGATCTGAAAATTACACAAATTAACAGAAAAAAAGTATATATATATATATATATATATATATATATTAGTGCTGTCAATCGATTAAAAAATTTAATTGCATTAATCACAGTCATAGACTGAAAAGAAAGAAAGTCATGGACTGTGATTAATCATGATTAATCACAAATTTAAAATACTAGTTTTTACCTGTAAATGTGTTGAAATAAAGAAACGCATGACAAACTAGTTTAAGGAAACAGAACCTTTCACACCTCCGCCAGGTATGAGACATAATCCTTATTATTCTTTTGTTTTTATTCAGCCTTTATCAGCCTTTATACTGTCAATTCAACGTTTAAAGTTGTAATTTACCACACAACAAAAGTATTTCTAAATAAATACAACAAAACATTTTCTTGCGACCTTACGTGAAGTATTATGACAAAATGCATTATGAAGAAGATTTGAGCCTGTTCTCCAGGTGCATTAGAGCTAATATTAGCATCATACTTCATAAGACAATTTATGAGATTAATAGTACACTTTTACTCAGAACTCACTTCAAACCACCATCGAGTGTTTGTAATAACTTCCTTTTGCGATCACATGTGGAATTTGGACGTTTACTGTTGTTAAAATATGCTATTTATAGCCTTTTATATCGCTGCACAAATTAGCATTTCAGATGTACACATTCATCTCAAGAAAATCACATACAAATATCCTATCGTAATCGTGTGTTTATTATCTCATATAATCTATAGTGGCTGTTGTCATGTTTATTTCTGCTGTGTAAAAGCCTTAACATGTGTGCTCTGGCTGAAACTCACGTTGTTTCTGATGTTTACAACCGCCTCTCCGTTCTTAAGCGGCCAGGTATACATTCCAACTATAATACACATTAGTAAAAGGATCTATTTTCATTTTTATTTGTCTATATACACCTTGGGCGGCCATGGTACATTATAAAAGTAGCCCAAAAAACCGCAACCCACGGCTCTGTAATTTTTCCCGTGACTGTATTTTCAAAATAGCCCACTTGTGCCGCAACCCTGGCAACACTGGTTCGCTGTACCCTTATCACACAATGATAGATAACCTTCTGTGCTGAGATGACGAGAAGAAGTTGGGGTCAAACCTTATCAAACGATTAATTTGCGTTAAAAAAAAATATTAACGCGTTAAAATTTTTAGATTAATCACAAGCGTTAACGCGTTAACATTGACACCCCTAATATATATATTGTGCAACACAAAACTCAAATCAAATGCTATGTACAGTGCCACTTGAAAGTTTGTGAACCCCTTGAACCCCCGTCACTGCTGCAAAGGGTTCAAATATGCAAAAGATGCTGGAAACCTGAAGATTCAGCAGGACATGGAGGATTTTTCTGAAGAACAGTGCTCAGTTTAACTGTTCAGAACAAACAAGGGACTCATGAACAACCATCACAAGACAAAAAACAGTCGTGGATCATCGAGGTAACCACATACAGTATTAAGAACCAACGGTTCACAAACTTTTGCAAGGGATTATTTTAATAATTTCAGCTATTTTTTCGTCTTGTGGACTAAATGTAAACACCTTTTATGTAAAATATCTTACTCAGGACAGTACTAAATAAAAAAATAACATGCATTTTATATGATCTCTCTTATTTTGTTAAAATTACTCACATTTTCACAGATTCTGCAAGGGGTTCACAAACTTTCGGGTGGCGCTGTATGTAACATCAAGTAGGGGAAAATGCTCATTTGAAGCAATTGCATTAAGAGATGTGGCCTGCATGACCCTTGCCCGTCTCATTTTGCTCTGGACTTAACCGAATCTGAACGCCATATCAAAGCCAGCAGATGCCAGGACACAGAAGTGGTCTTGTCTATTGCAGGCAGATGCGGGCAAGCAGAAAATGAACAAAAGCTGCCCTTGTTCCCTCCAGTGTCACTGTGTGAGAAAGACTCACAGCGTGTCAGACTGGCAGTCAGGCAGCACCGCTGGAACCAGCGCCACATGACTGCGGACAGGAAAAACAGACAGGTTCTTCAAGCCTTCCATGCCTGTTCATGTTTGCCATGTTCAGCTATTTTGAGCCCTCATCAGGTACGAGACTGCAAGTGTCTGTTGTCGCTTTTTAGAACACACAAAAAGCATGGATGGACAGGGAGACGTGAGAGGGAGGAAATGGATGTCACAAGAAGCAGCTGTGCAAGAAAAATTTGAATGTAAAAATGTGTAATAATTAGAGCTGTCAAATTCAAGTTAATTTAGTGTGATTAATTATAAAGAAAAATAACCTAAAAATTAACACAATTAATCATGCAAGTAAGTAACACAAGTAAACTGCATAAGGAATTGTCACCTTCATGTTTCTCTTGAGATCTTGAGAAATAAAACATGGACCTCAGACAGATATATCAATATTTATACAGGCAATGAATTATGCCAATTAATTCACTGAATTAAATCACACCATGCAATACATTTTAAATTAATGAAATTTTAAATGATTGACAGCCAATTATTATTATTATTATTATTATTATTAAATAATTACCCCTAATAAATACATAAATAAACAAACAAGAATGACAAAATAATACAAACTACAATAACACCCACATAGTACATTTTTCATTGTCAATACCACATACCTAATTAAATGTTCATTTAGAAGAACAAGGGACAATAGATGATAATTAGATCAGTGACCTTTGCACCAGCTCACACACTCTTCCCTGTTGAGAGGTCAGAGGTCACATGTCTCAACAACTCTAACCATGTTTACACAAGCTTTACACAACTGCACAACGCACTTCAAGAGGGCGCAGGTCAACAGCTCAACTCTCTAGACACCTGTAGAGTGACTGCTGTTTCTGAATGTACTGCACAGTAAAAAACAGAAACTTTAAAACTGTATACAAGCCAGAGTCTGCAAGTCACACAAGAAGGCAAAGAGAGCGAGAGTGCTTAAATCCCTCTAAATAGGAAGCATATGCACCTAGGCATTACAGTGTATTAAGAACAAATTAAATGAAGCCAGTTAAGAGAAAGAATTTATTGGACACAAACTCCAGATGCAGAATAAAACAGAATAAGGAGAAGAAATGTGCAAGAACTGAGAGCACAAGAAGTAAGGGAGAGAAAGCAGGGAAAGAAGGAGA
The DNA here is from genome assembly GCA_039654775.1 of Spinibarbus caldwelli. Classification (NCBI taxonomy): domain Eukaryota; kingdom Metazoa; phylum Chordata; class Actinopteri; order Cypriniformes; family Cyprinidae; genus Spinibarbus; species Spinibarbus caldwelli. The sequence continues at coordinate 27,560,353 of CM077220.1, read as the reverse complement.
GGAAAAAGTGTGCTGATCCTCAAGAAGGCAAAGAAAGACAAAAGAGACACAATGACACTGCTAAGAGGAACGGCAGTGGACAACTCTATGGATTTTTGCTCCCAGTGTAAAGACCAGTGGGATTGTGTGGTGGCAGTGGGTGGGTCCCCTTTAAAACCTGACGTGTGGGGGGGAAGAAGCCCCAAACCTCCCCAACCCCCTCCAGCTGAGCGCCAAGGCTGCACAGATGCAAACTCCCCCCTGACCGTGCGCTTGCCAAGACGAGCTTCCGAACCCACACCAGCTGGGAGCCCTCTGATGAGGCCAACACATCCATTTCCGTGGTAACCGTGCCCCTCTCCCCCTGTCCTCGCCAACGTACACACACACACACAAATACAAACACACACAAAATCTAACTCCCACCCTCCACATCACATGTTTGCCAGCAACAATATCACAGCACAGGGGCAGAACACAGCTAAATACTGCCTCCCATACACACAGGTGACTTTAACGCAGTGATGAGAACAAACCACCACCACGATGAAGTTAAAATACAACATCATGTTTGTCTCCAGCTGAGTGATTCGAGTGTCAGGAAGAAAAAGGCAAAAACATTAAATTCAAATTTGGTTCAGGACAGAAAAGCTTAAGACAGGAAGCCAAACCCAAATGTCAATTCTAAAGCATTTAGGTGTTAGCTCAGCTTTTTTAACCGTATTGACCGATCTACATTTAACAGGAAGGAAAGACATGATGTAATGTTAGAACTGACAGCACCTCACAAAACACAGACAGTACCACAGTCTAACACAATGAACCTGTTCGTTTTTTAGGTTCGCCATTTAATGATCAATTAATGCAGAAACTAAAACATCCCACACAACACACTCCTCCTAATCAATAAAAACGCCATTTAGTAGCACCTTGACTATGACTAGCCTCTGCCAAAACCTTTTCCAAGCCCAAAACTTGTGTGGTAGCAAATTAATCAACAATCTTGCCATATTGTGTGAACCCATCAAAAACACATGACTGACATCTGTTGGACCAGCCATGGGCTGAACACAAACATATTCTCTCACTCCCTCATGCACAAACACACACACACACACATCCACTGGCTGTGTGTTACTCAAAGCTCTTAGCTTACTCCACTTCTGGCATATCCATCCTCAGGGTAATCCAGTAAAGGAGAGACACACGGCTGGGGAATAATGCGGCATTGTTGTGGGAATGTGGAAGACAGGGAAAAGGAGACAAGACAGCATTAATCAAGAGGAGCTGGTAAACATATAATCTCAATAAACTGCCAAGGTCAGGCAACCTGCACCTGGCAGACGTGAAGTGTTGAGGAATGGAATGGCATGAAACAGGAATTCAGATCCTGGAACAGGATCAGTGGCTCCTCCAGGTGACCTTGGGGTCTCTGTGCTCTTAGAAAGAGGACACCCAGTTCTGCACAACACCCACATACATTTATCTCGTCAAGTGTCCTGGTTTTAAAATGGTGGTTCGGCGGGTGCTCGTTGAGGTTTTTTCGAAATGCCAGGGCCTCGGAGTGTGCTACACAAAACCGGTAGCGGGCGTGCTAACACCAGAGCTGTGCCAAGAACAACAAGCCAAGCAAGCAGCTGTGCACTAGTGGGATGGCTTGCCCGAGGAATCAAAGATTGCCGCCGAAGAAAGAAAAACAACATTTCAAAGAAGTGGCCCTCTTTATTGCTGTTAGTCAAAGTCTGGAAACAAAGAGACAGAATCACAGGCCATGAGAGAACCCAGTGTCCAGATCATCTTGAGAGACCACTCAGGGTTAGCTTTAGCGGGACAACTCCCCCTCATTCAGAAGTGTTAATGAGCTTTGATCAGGACATGCAGATGAAAGATAGGATGAGTTAGCAGGCTAGCAGATGGGCGCAAGCCCACTGAGATCTGAAAGAAATAGTGCAGCAAGAGCTAAAGAAGTAAAAGAGACAATATAAGGCACAGTCTACTCTGCGTCCAGACAAACACCATGGCGCCTTGGCTACAAGACCTCTGTTTTCCCAACTGAAAATGCCTTTATCAGTCAAGCCTTCTTGAGTGCAAGCTACGAGTTAATGTTACATTCCAGTTAGTCTGTGCTCCTGGAGGAATTTTAGATTCCAAATGCACATACGATATCCAGTCTTTTCACTCCATTACAGTAAAGAGAGAGTGCTCTTAACCATTTCAGATGTTTCCTAAGGCATAGCACCTGGGGCTCCCCTATCGAAGAATCACTCAAAGATCAAACGGCTAATATTCTTTGCTGTAGCGAAACCACTGCATTACCACCTAATGTCTCAGAATCACATTTCCGCTCTCACTTTACGCCATCATCACTAAAAAGCTGCATTATCTTTAAAGCTCCAACCTTAAGAGAAATAAAAAGGTGGGAAAAGAAGGGAGAAACATCATCTTTTAAGTGGCAAATTTGGTCATTACCCAGGGAAAGAGTAAGAGATATTTAACGGTACGCTGTTTGCCCATGTAAAGATGAGGAAAGTGATAGAAAGGCACGAGAGACGCGGATACGAAGGAGATGAACGGAGAAAGGATACCTCCCGTTCTCGCGCCTTTGGCGAAAAACACTCGAGGCAGCGGTTAACCTCCATCCCCTCAGGACAGATACCGGAGCATCTGGCTGCTTCTAATACCCTCAGAGAGGACAGAGAGGGAGAAAGGGAGGAAGATCCTGTAAAAGTAAGAGGGCGCCCACGTGCCTACAACCTTCCGACTGATCGGTGGCAATAGGCCACTGCCAAAGGCCCGGCTCCTTAGCTCTCATCTCCCATTACTGGTGAGACAAAAGCAGGCCCTGAACTCCCCTTCACCCTAACCAATTACCAGCCCCCAGGGACAAGCCCTGACCGCTCCGAGCCAACCAGACTCTTTTCATCTATGTCCTGTGCTGTTGCAGTGGATCAGAGCTTGCTGCTGCTGCAACTATTGCACCTGCTGTGGAAACTGTAATGTATTGTGTAAGTTTAACTGTTTGAGGCTAGCATTCCTAAAGAAACAGCTGTATCCACTGATATCAATAAAAAAAGTGTGTTACCCAGTGACCATCTGATGTCTCAAACTGAAAAATTGCCAGAAGTGGCATATAGAAAACTACTTTCTACTTCTAAGGACAGCTGGACAGAGAGCAGCAGCAACAGTTCTTGTGACTGATGAAACACCAGTTAATTCCTGTCAGATATTCTGTATAAAGCCTCCAGTGAGTTGTGTTTCACAAAGCCAGTGCACAGCGAGTCTTCAGAGGGGACGACTTATCTAAAATCAGTGTTTAGTCCCTCCATTCCTACTGTGGTCTCCATCAGTCCTTCTTCGGCTGAATCTTCTTCAGTCGCCATCGCATTCTTTCATGATGGATCATCTGGTCAGACTCTTGAAGTAAGAGTGAACAGTGTAGGATGCTTTCTTGTAAATAATGAGTATTTGAAATGAAATCTATGCATAGCACAATGATAACTCCATCTTGAAAAGGGCAAAATTTGCCAGTTGTTCTCAAAAAATGAAAAAGTATTACACGGCTTTTCCGCCTAAAGGCTCCACTTAAGGCAAATTATCATTTACCTTTCGAGGGCTGCCAGATCATTAGGCAGGGACATTAAAATCAGCCACTGCAGCACCAGAGGGGGCCAAAGTGAACCAGTGCCCGGTACATAGCTGAGCATGCGTGTGCACGCGTGAGTGAGAGTGTGTGTGTCTATGTGGGGGGAAAAAAGTGTGCCAGCATGCATTTGTGTATATGTGTGTGTGATGACATCAAAGCTTCCAGCAGTCAAGGGTTTGCCATGTGTCCAGAATCATTTGACATGAGCAGATGCATCATTAAAACCTTGCCACACGCGCAGTTTCCTGTGCCAGACACCACAGCCATCGTCACTCTCGTAGTCATTAGCAGTCTTCTTTATTCCGTCTCTCCTCCGAATCTCACATGCGTTCTACAACCACGTGCAGATCCAGCGAGGTGAGAAATCTATTCCTCTTTCGCTGCTCTGGCCTTTTCCAGGGTCATGGGACTTTCGGCATGTATCTGTCAGTCAACCGAGCAGCTGGATGACTTGGGCATGTGACTCTTTTTCCCATTTTTTTTCTTGTTCTTTCTTCACTTTTTTTCTTCTCTGGCCAGACGGTGGCATCCAAAGATTCTCTCATTAAATCAAACTGACTGGTCGGGTGTATGGCGTGGCCAGTGACCACCTTCTGATGTTCAGCCAGGGATATGTGAAGAGACAGACCTTACCTTCTTCTAAGGGGCTGGCATATGGCCCCAGCACAGCTGCTTTACACCTTCCCCTTCTCATCTTCTTCCCTCCCTTAAATCGGTCTGTGTTTGGTCCTTCTCCTCCTCCTGGTCAATGCTACTGTCAAGCCTGGAATTCAGACTGGTGCGCACACACACACCCAACACAAACCCAGCTGTTTAAAGACCTACTACAAGACATCGGCAGTCACCACCTTTTTCTCCTGAGGAAAAGGATGTTGTGTCTGTGTAAGTCATGTCTCGCTATAAAGCAAGACTTCCAGGTTTAAAATAACAACTCCAACATTTCCGGGTGAAAGGACAAAGCAAACTGTCCATTGTGGAAAGGGAGAAAAAATGTCCACTGAGTGGTGATTTCTTAACAATGAAGTTAAAAAATATCTTTGGAGGCACACCTGAACAATACAGCAGGAAGGGCTGGGGTGAATACCGCTGGGAAAAGAAGAGCTGGCGCAAGGATCAAAGCTTGGCTTTGACGCAGCATGGTCTTTAAATGATCCAGACTGTAAACACAAAACATGGGTGCTCTGTGAATGAGGCGTATCTATCTATCTATCTATCTATCTATCTATCTATCTATCTATCTATCTATCTATCTATCTGTCTGTCTATCTATCTATCTATCTATCTGTCTGTCTGTGTCTGTCTATCTATCTGCCCATAAGGCCTATACATTTCAAAGCATTTTTTCAAACATCTAAGCAAGGCTACACATTCAAAGTTTGTCTTGACATGCTTTGATTTTAGTTAAATATTACAGTTTTTTAATCCATTTTAATTACACATGCTCACATTTAAAATCAAATTCTGCATCCTATTTGCTACCTCAATTGAAATTCAGGAACTGAAAATTTAATTTAAGTAAAAGCAAAAAGCCAATAAAAAAGATGTCTAAAAAAAAATGTATTTTAGATGATAATTTTCTATCCAAACCACAACAAACATGCCTGGTAATTAAGAGCACAGCCATCAATGACATATGTTCATGTGTCATTAAGGTCAGGAACAGAGGCAGTGAGGAGAGATGCTTTATCAGAGCACTAGATAGACAACAAGGACCGAGAGACCTCTAACCAGCCCTATCCAGCCGTCAAGAGCTCGCCGCAGCTACTCTCTCCTCTGTCTCCTTTACAAGGAGATGAACTCCTGAGCACAATTAAGAAGTGCACTCTGAGGACTTTCCTGATGTTCGGTTATAAACTACAATGTGCCTCACATTTCAAAGACAGCAGGTTTTTACTAGGCATGGAAAGCGTGTCGCACACCATACTTTACATGAGTGCCGAGTTTCAGCCGAGCAGTGCTCAATTGCACCTGCAATAAACAGCAGATTTATGGAAAATATTTTCATCGTTTTGCCTCTGTCAATGCCACAGTTTCAAATTAATTATTGATTAATCACTTTCTTTTTAAGCAAAAATGCAGACAAGCAATATCAAAGCACAGCGGAAAAAAAGATTATACCCCCAATTCAGGTTTGTTCCAATCATTCATAACCGTTGTATTGACAAATACCAACTTGCTAATCACTGAGCTCGAGAAATAAAAATGGTCAGCATTTCCCCCTGGACACACTAAAGCTGAAATATATCAGTTGTCTTTAACAAGCAAATCTCAGAGAACTAGAGTGAGGAGAAAATAAATCCTGTATATGTATGTGTGCTTCTGTCTGTCTGTATGCATGCAGCCGAACAAAACCCCAAAGCGTAACATCAGGACTCATGAAGGCATATGCATGGATGCAGTGGGCAGTACGGATCCCCGGTGTTGCTCTGGTGTGGCCAAACCAGAATGAAAAGGTCAAGGTAAATTTTAGAGCATGCAAGGAGCTTTAAAATATTCACAGTCAGCTTTTTAGCACATGTGGCCACTCCAGACGTAATGAGATGGGAGTAGTAAATATTTGCTGATGGTCTGTACCATTCCCATGCGCTGAAGCTTATTTTGAATACTGAGGATGCTGGGGAGGCAAGTGGAGGGGGCACCTGATAACTAATTAGTACATTTGCACAAATAATTAGAATGATTGATTGATTTTTCACAGAGAGGCGTGGGAGACATGTCAAATGAAGATGGTCTGCCGTTAAGGCCAGACTACTGGTGGTTCGTCTGAAATCATCATTCTGAACATATGCTGATACTAGGAAATGAGACAGACAGATGACATTAAAGACAGTAGAAAGACAACTTCTCCCTAGAGGTACGCTTTCCGAATTGTTCTTGGGGAAAAAACGGTCATCTTCAAATAACTCTATAAACCTATAACTTGTTCAAAAAATATCTAGGGTAATTGTAAGGGTTTAAAGAGAAGATGTATTTTTAGCACTGTACATCAAAAATCAGAGTATTTCAGGCAATTCAAGATTTGAGACCACTGAGACCATTTGAGACTCTTCACTTAAGTAGGCCCGCACTGAATATGCACACTTTTACTTTTTCACCAGTTGTGAGAGACAATGCTGACAATTCAGCAGCATGGGAAATCCAGTATTAAATCTCAAAATATATTTTTTTTAGATAGATAGATAGATAGATAGATAGATAGATAGATAGATAGATAGATAAATAAATAAATAAATAAGAAGACCCTATAGTAAAAAGTAATATATTTAAAATACATTTATTTCATAGTAAGTATAGTTCAAATCTATTAACATATTTTTTGGCATATCGCTCGAGGCTTACTAATATAAAAAGTATAATTACACTTTATTTGGAGTACTAATTGTGCGCAATGCACATTTCTTAATATTTAGCCTAAAATGTGTTTTAATGTCACTGTTGATGAGGATTGTATGATCGTTGAATAATATCCGTCTTTAAATGCAAGATATTTAAAGTGTACCTAAAGTATACTTGCAATAGTTCCACTTTAGCACAATCAAATATACTTAAGTATATCTTTATTTGGACCTCATCACTACTTCCATATAATTAACGTGCATTAAGTACAAAATTAGTTGTTGTAATTTAGCAGACTTTAACTATAACGGCTTAGTAAATTAAAAGTATAATTGCAGAGTATTTTTAATACATATGTAAATATATCTGTAGTGTACTTAGCATTAAATAAATGTATTTCAAATACATTTTAGTACATTTATTTTTCACTAGGAGAAGAAAGAAAGAAAGAAAGAAAGAAAGAAAGAGAAAGAAAGAAAGGCAAAACTAAGTATAAACAAATCAATAAAAGTACTTAAGAATACTTTTAAAAAACAGAGCTTATAACAGTATTATATTGGTATAGATAATGCTGAACACACATTATCAAATTAATGATTAACAAACATTCTAGGGAGAGAAGAGCGTTAGAATTCTGAGGACAAGAGTTTTGTATTAAGTTCTGCAGCCGCAGATTCAGTGCAAGCCTTCTCATAAGATGGGATGCCAATGAGTCACTATGTAACAGCATCTCATTTAGAATAAGAGCAAGGTTACTTTAAATTCCGATTTGTATTTTGATTTAAAACCGAAGGGCTCCGGGCTCTAATGTCCTGCTATTCATCTGAGTGATATTTGTTGTGCCTTGAGCAAAGCATTTAAAACCCAACTTGCTCCAAGGGCACAACAATATGACATGGTTTTCCGCAATCTCATGGTAAATGAGAGCTTTTTTTTTTTTTTTTAACTAAATATTCCACACAGTCCATTACCAACAGTCGAGTCTTGCGGAATGCATATAAGGCCACGTCCTCTCTCCCGCTGCAGAAACGTGCTCACAGGCTGACGCGCCAGTCTCTTAACATCAGTGTGAACACACACATTACGCTGAGCAAATAGATATTCTCTCTCATTATCCTGTCTTTTAAAGTAAAGGAGAGGCAGGCTGTTTGTGGTGGCTGCACGTAATTTCATACAGAATTCAAATATAGACAGTTAGGAAATGGGAAAGAGGAACCAAAAGGAAGAGAAAATGAGAATGAGAGCAAGAGAGAGCCCAGGCTGATTTCTCCATTAGTCCCTTTTTGTTGGTACACTGTTAGACATTTCTGTGATTTCTACAGTTATTTACTGTATATCACCCAGTATAATCCTGCAAATTCCCTTTACAGTAAATAACTGTAATACCCTTTGCATCATGGGAATTTTCTGTGACATCAAACCCCACATAAAGAGACTTACTGTATTAGTGTAAAATTGCTGTAGACTACTGTAATTGCCGTAACGGCCTCTTTGGCGCTATTCTAATGAGGTTGTTTTATTTTCCTAATTACTTAAATTTGGATTGACACGATTTGCCCAACACCGTGTCTACAACGCCGCAACAGCTTGGGACTGACTACACTGGACGTGTTACATCACTTGTAATGATTGGAAAATCCTTTTGTCCTTCAGTCAGAAACAGCGCGAGCACTTGGAGTACATCTGTACGTCAGAAATATACCAGGGCATCACTTTACTGTCCGCATCCACTGTAGATAGTATAATGGGTTCTATATTGTCTTTTCGAGTCTCACCGTGCCACTCGCGTCCGAGGAAGACAAGGAAGCAGCGCAGCAGGTCGCGATGAACCCGCGATTTTGCCCGGCGATGAACCCGCGAGAGTGGAAGAGTTCCGGAGAACATCTGCGCTGTGTGTCGATGCACCTTATGAGAGAATAAGACCAGCAAGCAAGGTAAAAATATATGTACATTTGTCTCTGTGTTTGTGTCATATTTTTGCACACCAGTTTAACCTAGTAACATTTACCAGTCAACAAACTACAAGAGAACAACTATGGTTTTGAGAGATTTGTGTATTCTATATGGGGTTTGCCTTTTAAAAGTGTGTCATTTGTACTTCTTGTTTTTCAGAGAAGACATTTCTGTGGATGGTGAGCAAAGGTGGTGGCCACGTTTTGGAGCAGCACCTGGGTTTTGCAGATGGCTATGTATTTTTGTGAGGATAAATCAATAATGCACTGCAAAATGTCCTAAGACAGGAGAAATGGTGAAGATGCACTGTTCCAGTATTGGAAGACTGTATTTTTAAGTGTTATACACACAATGTTTTAAATAAAGAATTTGATATTTTGTAATTATTGTGTCTGTTTTAATTGAATGCCCGTAGTACCTATGTAGAGTAAAAAATAAAATGAATTCTATATAAAAATTATAAAATCTAATGAAATCCATATTAAAATGAATGAATCACAGTAGTATACTGATGAATTGGATTATTTTTACAGTAATGTACTGTAAAACAGTACAGTTTGCAACTGTAAATCAAATACAGTTTGCTACTGTAAATCTTAATTACAGTAACTTACTGGCAACAGTGTAAAAACCCTTTGAAATGTCTAACAGTGTAGCGTGCAGACACGGGAAAGATTCGTCTTCATCTTCCTGGCTGGCTCTTACCAGGTTACTGTAACTGACACCTCGCTAGTTTTTCGAGGGCCTCTGCGAATCTAACGCATGTCATGAAATTCTTCAGCACTTTGTATAAGTCACTGAGTGTTTTTTGTTTTGTTTTGTTTATTTTTGATGGTGAGGAAAGGTGGACCGAAGGAGAAGAGGGCAGGACGGGTAGGGAGAGGTGAAAAGGACATAACTGAAATAGAAATGTGAATTAGAAAGTAGAGGAGCATAAGGAGGAGGGGTAGATAAGAGTATAATCCCTCTTATGTCAGGGACAGACTGGAGAGAGACAAGATTAGGCGATACCTACCATACCATTACAATTAGTCTCAGTCTTGACTTAGTGCTCACATTGAATGCCTCTCTAACAGGGTCAAGGAAAAAATGATTTAAACGTCTATATTTGTGCACTGGCTAAAAGAGTGGTGCACAATTTGTCTCTGTCTCTCTGTATTTTAGCAACATCTGGCAGTAGGAGATTTAGGTTAGACAAGTAATTAGTGCCACGTATTTGTCCTAAAGTCAGGTGTATTTTCATTTAAAAATCACTTCATCACTGTGCTGGAGAGCAGCCGGCACACACACACACACACCTCCTCACCTTGCAAGCTTTACAATGACAAGTTTGTGTGGGTTGATGTAAACTTGAAAGGTAAGCTGCAAAAGACCCATAGCGTAGCTTTAAGCAAAGCATCAAGATTTTGCAAGCCTGTCAAATAGACAAGTCTTTTTATCCACCGTCAGCTGGTCATATGATGATGCATTAGTTGAACTTCACAGATTGGTTTTAATTAGTGGAGTCAAAATTAGCACGTTAACGCAGGCGATTAATTTTTTCAGTTTAACGCGTTAAAAATATTTAACGCAATTAACGCAGGGGCGGGGCTAAGGTTGGCCACTCCACTCACAACTGCTGTTTCTGCCAATTTTTCTATTGACAAGAAGTGCATTTATTCCGTCGCAGAACGTCTTTACGACCACATCAAACCGGAGACATTTCAGACGCGCTCCAACTTCATTTCAGCGACAGGCGCGAGTCAAACGAGCGCGGAAACTGTACTGTGCTCGCAGCGCGCTGTACTCTTTTCATATCAACGCGTGAAATAAACTATGTGCATGCAATGGCGTGGTCAGTTAAGTCATGAAGTTACCAAAAAGGCGATTAAAGTTGCCTTAAAGCTGTCCATGCATGTAATATATTTTATACGTCACATTTTAAAAACATGCCTCTGAAATGGTTTTCAAAACTGTCCTGGAGCAGCCCAGCACTGTCTCCCTCATCTAACACACTCGATTTAACTCGTCAGTTCATTAGTAGAGACTTTAAGACCTGAAGTGGGTCAGAAAAGGTGAAGAGAGTTGAGAGAAAATATGATGCTAGTCAGATCCGTGTCACATTCAGCAGCTGCAGCTCTTAAAAGAAATAACAGCCAAAACAACCAAATAACCAGCTGCTGTGACGTCTGTTAATCAAAGAAAAAAAAAAAAAAAAAAAAAAGAGGAAATCAATAACTTTTTTTAGATTTAAGGATTCACCTATATTTAATTCAGAATTTAGTGTTTGATCATTTCAATTTCTGTGTATTTCTGCTGAAGGGCGCAGGTAAATATCACATTTATTATAATGGGTTTATGTGAAGATTGTTTTAAGTTCACTTAAATTAAAAGTTTTTTTAAAGTCTAATAAATGTTCAAATTGATAGCTCTTAATTATACTGTAATGTTGAATGACTATAGTCAATGGTTAAATATTAGGGGGAAAACAATTTTATAGAGACATCAGTGTACTGGTATCAGTGATACTGGCCTTCAGTCATAAAAAAAGATGCCATTCAACAAATATAAAAAATATGCTGTCTTTATGTTGTTTGTACATTAATTTGAAGATTTAATGTGAAATTATTGCAATATAAAAGTATATTTAAAAACGTTAATGTTAGGTGGGATTAATCGGGATTAATTTCAGAAAAAATGTGCGATTAATTAGTTCATTTTTTTAATCGATTGGCAGCACTAATTTTAACATATACATCTATTCATTTACATCTACAGTAAATATATGCAGTACTGTTCAAAACTTTGGGGCCAGTTTGATTTTTGAATGCTTTTTGATCAAACATTCAGTAAAAACTGTAATATGTATTATTACAAATTAAAATAACTCTATTTTAATATTTTAAAAATGTAATTTATTCCTGTGATAGCAAAGCCGAATTCTCAGCCATTACTTCAGTCTTCAGTGTCACATGATACTTCAGAAATCAATCTAGTATGCTTTTTTTTTTGGTGCTCAAGAAAGATTTTTTATTTATTTATTTATTTATTTTTATTAGTATTACTATTTTTCACAATATTTAAAATAGTTATTCCGTTTAATTTTGTGGAATATGTTACACTTTTTAGGGATATTTTGATGAATAGAAAGTGCACTTTATTGTCACTTTTGACCATGTTAAAGCATTCTTGCTTGTTTATTTTACAAAATTAAACAAATAAATCTTACCCCAAACTTTTGAGCAGTAACATGTATAATAATAATAATATGATATAGTGAGCACATTTTGCATTATTCTTGTATAGCAAATGTTTACCCAACAAACATTTCTTTTAATTAAAGCCCTGCATGATGTTTAATCTGGAGGTCTTTTTTTATTCTGATTGTAATGAAGTATGAATTTGCATATTGTATACAGACAGTAAATGGATAAAATATGAAACGTCACAGTCCCTTCCATTAATACATGGTCATTGCTCTTTCTCCCTCAGATTTCAATATAGTGCCCCTCTCTCCTTCACTGACTAATCATGTTGTTTGTTTCCATCGTAACTTTTCCAGATTGAGTGCTGAAGTCTTTTAAAATGGAAATGTACTTCATCATGGTCATTTGACACTGAACGCTAATAAATCAAGGCCAGTCCTCTTCTACTGCGAATTAAAGTAAAACAAACAGCAGAGGACCGTTCCTCTTTACTGGACCTAATGGAGGTCACATTCACCCACACTATGCAATTAAATAGACTACAGAACAAAAGCTATCTCCCTCATACCATTTCTTAAAAAGGGATGGTATTATGTTCCAAGACAAATAAATATCTATGAAAGTCTTACCTGTCCAAACAACATTTTGCATTATATCGGATGAAACTGACTGGAAATATATTAAGGATTTGACTAAATTCACTGAAACAATACACAAAACACTTTAGCCTATAAAGTACAATAACAAATCCAAAGACTTCATCTAACTAAAATATTTCATGACAGAACTGTGCAGGCAGCCCGGCAAAAAAAAAAATCTAAAGAGCAATAAGAAAACAATGAGATCAATTGTAATTCAACTCGTTCCTCTGAATGGAATTATCAGCACGCAAAAAGAAAATTCAAAAATATTCTTCGCTGTATAGGCTCAATCAAAATATTCTGATCCTTGTTACTGAATCTGAATATGTATGAACGTATCAAATATGCTGAATTTATTTTGAATATTTAATGAGATATAAAATATAAGTCTATTTCGGCAAACTAATAAAATCAGTCTTGTATGAATGTAACATAGATTGAAAAAAAAAGAAAGAGGGAAAGGGTGGAAAACAAAAAAGACAGACAGAGAAAGAGAGAGAGGAGTCGGAGGTTCATCAACATTCAATGACAGAATAACACGGCCATACTTCCCCACATCAAGAGCAGTCAAAATATCAGTGTGCATATCTAAGCATCTGCACTCCCTCCATCTATCTCTCGCCCGCCTCGCCTGTGTCCAATCACACACCAGTCCCTCGCAATAAAACAAATTAACTGATTAGACATTTTAATTTCAGTTGTCTTTGACCTTGTAGAATATATTACTGATGTCTACATTTGTGGAGCGATAATACTGAGCTTTTTCGTGGAAACCGAGCTGCCCTATTTTCACCTTCTAAACGCCAGATCTGCAAACAGGTTGAAGTACACGCATGCATACAAACATGCACAGACCTCCCCTCCTAATACACAGCATCCTTCCCTTTCCCGCTCCGAACACCCCCCTTCCCGCTCCAGGCGGCCGGCAGTGGAAGGGTTAAGCAGGGAATGCATTAACAAAAGAAAATTATAGCGTAAACAGTTCATAAAATCTCACAGCCCCCGATGTCGCGCTAGATCATTAAATTTCTGCAACAATTAGACCTTTTCTCACGGCGGCAAATTGGACCCGTTGCCATGGCAAATCTGAGCCCTTAAGTCATATATCTTTGATTGCGGAAAGGTCAGACGTAGACAGCCTAATAACTCAGGGGGCTGTTTGACAGATTTCATCCGAGCATGATCACATAACAGCACAAAACTATGTCGGCAGTTGTTAAAAGCAGGGAGGGGTCAGGGAGAAGGTTGAGGTTATGAAATGTTTGAGTTTGACTGAGCACAGCCTGATAATGTGCCTGACTGCATTTAAATCCACAGAAACGCCATGCGTCTGTGCTCGTGCACCCGTGTTTTAATACGGGCAGCTTAGATGCGGACGGGTTTCGGTCCTCTGTAGTTTTTAGGAGGCGAAACGGTGTTTGAACGCTCGTGGCTGAGGCAACGAAAGGAAGAGAACTGCTGGCAAGCAATGGCAGCCTGTTGAGAATACAATGATTTAGCATGATTTATTTAGATGATGTCGCACACCCCCGATCACACACACATATGGTTGGGGAATTGTGCGGAGCAGCTTAGTGTAAGATGGCATCAAGCTAAAATCTATGAGCTCGACTCACTAATGACCTTGACATGTAAACTTTGAGGGAACAATAAGCTCTCTTTACTCAGCTAACGGCATTTGAGTGTGATTTTAGGAGTAATCCTTAACCCTCCCCTGTAGGCTTTGCTGGCATTTCAGCTGCCTTTCCCACAGGTGCCTGAAAAAGCAGTGACAACAGCGCCATCTGCTGGGTGGAAGAGGGAACTTGGACGTTACGGTGTGCTATCTTAAAAAAAGAGGTGGATAAACGATGTTGTGGCCAAGTGTAATTAAGTTTCAGTGTGTGTGTGAGAGAGAGCCTAGTTGCTGCTTGTCTTTGTGCGTGACTGAAATACACTTTCCCTGTCCCCAGACCTAGATATCAGGGGCCCTTGGGAAAGTGTGACAATGAGAGTGTGCACTTGAGTGAGTTAATGTGAGGGTGGCTCAGCTGGACAGCAGATGTCTACCTCTCGGTCCCCTTCCATCTCTGTCTCCCAGTTTCCACCTCCCTCTGACTCTTTCCTCCTCATCTCTCACCCTTTATCCTCTTTTTCTTCTCAGCCTCTGTAAGTCAACTGGGACAGTGCTAGAAACACCAAGGTCATGGGTTAAATTTCCAGGGAACACAAATACTCATAGAATGTATGCCAGATTTTTTTTTTAATCCAAAACAACTTAAAGTGCAAAAAAAAACACATGAATACTTGTATTCAGTATTCACATTAAATACAGTAAAGATGTACATTGGTACAAAAGATTTCTATTTCAAGCAAATGCTATTATTTTGAACTTTGTTCCTCAAAGATTCCTAAAAAAAAAAAAATGTTAATTTCCAAAAAGAAATTAAGCAGCATAACTCCTATCAGCATTGATATCAATAAGTGTTTCCTGAGCACCAAATATCAGCATATTAGAATGATTTCCGAAGGATCATGTGACACTAAAGATTAAGTAATGAATGCTGAAAATTCAGCTTTGCATCATAGGAATAGACTACACTATAAAATGTATTCAAATCGTAATGATATTTCACAATAAAAACACTTTTGAACAGTAGCGTACAAACACAAATACTCGTTATCAAATCCTTTCCTCCTGTTGTACAAACTCATTTTACAATATTGTAAATATTTAGTAACTCAGTGGTTCTGACTGAGTTTGCTGAGCTTTGATGCTCATGCAGACGACAGAAGTTTAAGTCTGGCTCACGACATTTGAAAATCCCATTTCCCCTTCCTTTCTCCACATTATTTTCAGTCTTCTCTTTAATTTCATCTATAATAAAATTGGCAAAAAGGCCAGTAATAAATATAAAAAATAGTATGGGTGGACTTAGCACCACCTTTCTTTGAAACCAATTTTATAGTGAAAATCTCTTTTAGCCCTCGCAGGGCAGTCCAGATCACCTTTAAGCTTCCGTTCAAACAGTCAAAATTAAATGTTATTATACAAAGGTCACACATTAATTCCAGTTTCATAGTATTTCTATTCATGACATGGAATAGTTCGGCAGATATCTGTGTCCTCGTAATCAGATACGGACTTCTCATTAAAAGCGAAAAGGCTAGTGGCTGCCACGAGATACCACGGCTTTACTTTAAGACTACATCATGCTTTCCACCAAAGGACATTTCTTCCACAACGCTGTCACTGCTGGCCTGCTCGCCGGGGATTTAAGACACTGATGTCAGCTTTGTGACAGCTGGTTTAAGTGTACAGCTGAGTTTTACAAGACAGGCCCTGTTGTCTGCCCTTAATTAAGGCTGAGAAAATGGGCCTGATTCACAAAAGCATTCCACACAAGCAAAAGCTGTTTTGCTGAGCAAAAGGAATATGAAATTATGTGAATGGTTTAGGCATCTGACAAGCCCCAATCACTGTTCTTTTAATGGCAATTTAATGATAATTGGATGTAAAAAGTACTGAAGGATTTGAGAAGTCAAATGCACTGAAAGAGCACTATATAATCCCAAAATGAAACTGGAACTACTTACACAAACTGACTCGTGCTGGCAACAGATTCACTAGGCTCAAGTCTCACAAATTCCACAAATACAACAGCTGCATTAAACCATCACTCCATTCGGTTACTCTTCATGCGCTCACCTCATGATCAAGTTAGTACATTAAGAACAAAAGCCAAGCTGAGATCAGCCTGAACAGGGGAGCTGTGGGTAGGGGGTTAATTAATACAAAGCATTTTTAAAAGAGAGCCCAACACATCCGCACTCAGAAGCAGCGGGGCTCCATGATAAGCGGCTCATCAAACACACAAGTGGAGCTGTTTCTCAGCTGTTCTGCACCCAGATTAATAGCACCTCAGGTCAGGAGGCCCCCTGCGGTTCCTCAGCACCCCACCGTTCTCTCCAGCCAGATCATTCACTAACGCACTGCCACGGTGGATAATTGGGGCACGTCGCTGCGCTCCGCTCACCTGTCTGCTTGCAGGTGCAAAGGTGTCAGCGCCTCTGAGTAACATGCAAGCTACTCCGACGGTGAAATCTTACACGGATCCACTTACACACTGTAGCGTGCAGCTGAAAGCAGCGGGAGAAGCTTTCAGAAGGTAAAGGTGAATAGAAACCCTACAGCAGGATTAAATGGAGGCTGGAGGGAGGCGTATCATACTCTTCTTGTCAGATGCAATGCGGCAACTGGTAACAACCTGTAACCTGTGCCACCCGCAGCGCTCTGTTTCTTTGTGGTCTTCAGGGGTCCCACACCTTTTGACCACTGCTTTTCTAGTTAGTCTATATTACTGTATTCAACTGCAATAAGGTTCAGTTGTTAATGTATAAGTTATTTTTTTTTTAAATGAACAACCTTTTACAGCATATATTAATATGTTAATTTTAAATAAATTATTCATTTTTAATTCATAATTTAAATAATTAACAATAATGTGTTTCATTAATAATAATAAATAAATACATAATGTAGTTACAAACTGAAATGTTACAAATGTAAACTATTCAAAGGTTTTTGCAAGTTTTTTTTTTAGAAAGAAATTAATACTTTGTGACAAATGTGACAATAACAACATTTACAATATTACAAAATGGCTCTATTTTAGATAAATGCTCTTCTTTTCAAACTTTTCAAAGAATCCTGAAAAAAAAAAACTGTTTCTGAAGAAATATTAAGCAGCATGATCATTTTCAACTGTATTAATAATTAGAATGTTGATCTTGAGCACCAAACCGCCACATCAGAATTATTTCTGAAGGATCATGTGACACTAAAGACTGGAGTAATAGCTGCTTATTATTCAGCTTTGACGGTCACCTCATATGAATACATTACATTTAAAAAAAATAATAAAACAGAAAACCGTTATTAATTGTTATAATAGTTCACAATATTGCTGTTTATACTGTATATTTAAACAAATACATGCAGCTTTGGTGAGTATAAAAAACTTCTTTCACAAATTTTTTTTTTTTTTTATAAAATCTTACTAACCTCAAACTTTAGAACAATAGCGTATGTTGAAATCAACATTAAAGGGGTCATATGATGCGATTTCAAGTTTTCCTTTCTCTTTGAAGTGTTACAAGCTGTTTGTGCATAGATAAGATCCCTGAAGTTGCAAAGACTAAAGTCTCAAAACCAAAGAGATATTCTTTATGAAAGTTAAGACTCGACCACGCCCCCCTAAACCACGCTCATTCAAACACGCCCCCACATGTCTACGTCAGGGTGTGGGGAGATTTACAAAACACCGCCCAAATGTATACACAAAGAAAGAGAGCAGAACTATTATTCTCGCTGTTGCTGCCACCGGCGCCATGTCCTGGAGATGCTGTGTTTCGTTGTGAAAGCGAAACTACTTTGTTTGGGCTTCCAAAAGAGGACACAACTAGAAATCAGTGGTTAAGTTGTGTTTACAACACTGTTCCAGAACAGTTCAACCCAAATATTCGAGTGTGTGCAACGCATTTTACGGAGGACTATTTCCTGAACCTGGGAGAGTAGCCTACTGTCTGTGCACAAAGGCTGTTTCTATAAAGTGGGGCAATTCCAACTTTGCAAGGACAGTCTGACGCTTCTGACTCACAGCCTGTAAGTATGTTTTCATTTTAAAGAATTTGCGACTGACGATTCAAATGTGAGTTTTGAGCAGTGTAGAGTAGCGCTTGTTGTTTGTTCGTTTCTCCGATCACAAATGCAGACATGGTAATGTTTATGCGGCGCGATGCAACGCGACCTGTAAAAAGACAGTATGAGTCATTATAATCAGTAATTATGTCCCCACTGGATCCAACAAATGCCTCGTTTATAATGGGTTTTATTGTTTTTGTCTCGTCGCGCCGGGACACGACATCACAATACGGTGAGGGGCGTAACATTTCCGTCTCACGCTTGAGGTATTCGGCTAATCACAACGCACTGGATAGCTGGCCAATCAGAGCACACCTCGCTCTTCAGAACGATGCGCTTTGTAAAAACCGCATAAACATTGCATTACACCAAATTCACAAAATAATGTTCTTTTTAGCAACGTCATATGACCCCTTTAAAATAGATTAATAAATTCTGTAAATGTATTGTTCATGGTTACTTCAAGAAAACTACTGTATCAACTATATTGTTGTTATCAAAATGTCAGTATTTCATTTATTTTTATTATTTTTCCAAGCATGGAAATCACAATCTTAACAATTCCCTGATATTTCAAATGTTCTCCATGGCGGCAGGAACCCTGGGACTCGAAAAGTCACATCCTGTCTGATTTATTGCACTGCACTTGATAAAAGCCCAGTTAAGTGTGTCAAAATTCATAGTGGAGAGGAGGTGAGAAGGAGAGGAACAGTGGGAATACAAATGGAAAGAAGGCTGGGATTAATTGTCCGAGAAGTGAAATGGCTGCAGTGCGGTTGCTGTGCTTTGAGGGCTGGGGGGTCTCACTTGTTGTTGGGGTTGAGGTCAGGAGCGGGTCGATTCTAATGGTGTCACCCAGCACGCTCACAATTCCACACTCATTACACCATTCACAATTACTGCTACCTATTTCCCCGAGAGGGCTGGGCCAACCATTATCACGGCGACTCAAATGAAGTGGATAATTGTGTCTCTCTGCGGCACATCAGGAAATGGGGGAGAGAAAGAGAGAGAGAAGATAGAGACAGAGAGGCAGAGGAGGAGGAAAGACAGATGGATCAGGAGGTGTAAGACAGATATCAACAGACAACAAGCCAGTTCAAACAGAAGGAACCCTTGTCACATTTACGAGCGCAAAAACCATTTCATTGCAGATCAACCCATCTAAAGTTGGAATAACTTCACCAATTCATGAGGGAGAGACGCTTCGATTCAAGCTCGCTAATAACACAATCCTCGCGAACGACTGATGCGTACGGGCTCTGAAAACACTCTGTGCCACTAATGTTTAAAGAGCCAGAAAAGGGAATTCATTCATGGGAAATGACCAAAAATAGAGGCGTCTCTTGAATGCTATATTTATAAGAAATGGAGGCCAACTCTCAGACCGCAATCCTACACAGACTTGTCAAACCGCGTGCCATTACTATCCCTTGTCTTTGCGCACTTGTCATGTAAGACTTGTACTCAAATGAAATATTTATTCTGCATAATAACTTTCAAAGGGGAATAAAGTATGGAATTAATTATTAATCATATGTATATTCAAAGCTTTTCTTTTTTGGGAGCGTTAGATATTCCCAGACAGTCTCAATCTGACAAGAGGCCCCGATTAAGTCTAAGACTCGGAAAAATATAAGCTGAAAGACGTCGATGTCAGAAAAACCGTGAGCGTTTGCCCCTTGATTTAACTAGTTCACAGGTGTCAGAAGCGGGATGTTTAGCAACACAAATTACACGCCTCATTTGGCGGATACTAACTGTGCTCTAGTTCTGTGGAACAAAGTACATTTGCCGTGGAAGGAGAGTCAAGGTCAGGTCATCAGCAGACGTCATAAACTCCCATTAACGGGAGTGAGGAAATAAAGAAGGCCACTGATGAGAGGAAATGCGATCTGAAGTGATAGATATCTCATTTACTGCATTCTGCCCCATTTTGACACAATTTGCTTCAAGCCAGTTAATATGCAAGTTATCCATCTGAGAGGGCGTGAGACAGACCATTTCAGTGTCAATTTACAGCAAAAAAAAAAAAAAAGAGAATGTGAGTACCCTCCGTTCTTCAGAGCTCTTTAGTCTAATTCAATTGTACCTTTCAATACCTTATGATATGCAGGAAGTGCTTGGCTCGCCATATTACATTATGGGAGGATAAAATAGTAAAACTGATTTTTTTTTAAAGGCGGCAAGTATGCACTGGGATAAAAGCAGATAAAAAGTCAAGCTTACTTTTGCCTTGTCTGGGGGTTGAAAAATGGCTATAAGTGCTTTAGATAGCGCTTAGTGTTAAATGCAAGGCATCCATCATCTAACTGCCTCAAATAGTAATGGGAGAAGTTATTCCTTATTGACTTTATTCAACTCTCTGCCTGACAGACTATTCATAACCAGCTCTGGACATCACAGGAGCTCAAAAGGATGCGGTGAAGTTGGATGAAGCGACGTTGCCCCATATTCGCACCTTACAAAGAAAGCAATGTCAACTAAAGAGGTGCGCCCCAATTTGCGTACATATCGTTTTTGTAGTATATAT
Organism: Spinibarbus caldwelli; assembly: GCA_039654775.1. Lineage (NCBI taxonomy): Eukaryota > Metazoa > Chordata > Actinopteri > Cypriniformes > Cyprinidae > Spinibarbus > Spinibarbus caldwelli. The sequence goes on along the minus strand of CM077220.1, from coordinate 27,539,400 downwards.
ACAGTGTAAGTAGTGTGTTCACACTTCAGATTTCCAAAAAAAAAGAAGCAGCACTGAGTGAGGAATGGTTTTACAACAACCTTGTAAAATCCATACACTAGACAGTTAATTTAAAAAAAAAAAAAAAAAATCCATTTTTACATCTTTTACAATCTCATTCATACATCTTTGCAATTGTTTGGGAAATGTCCTCACAATTTCAGAATGAAAATTTTTTCAAAGTAAATCCTACACATTTTTTCCAGTGTCCATAGTGCATAGCTATGGAAGCCCGTTTCCACAATGGAATTAAAATAAATGTAAAAATTTGACAATTCTTTTTTTTTTTTTATCCTCACAATTCTGAGTTTATATCTCACAATTCTGACTTTTTTTTCCTCACAAATCTCACAATTGCAAGATATAAACTTATAATTGCAAGATATTGTTAACTCACAAATAGTCATAATTGTGTGATAAAGTCACAATTTCCTTTTTTTATTTTGTGGCAGAAAAAAACTGAATTGTGAGATATAAACTCACAGTTTTTGTTTTGTTTACTGACTGGAGATGTGCTGAAATCGCGTTTGGTCTTGTACTGTATGGCGTACCTTGTTAATGTCTGCGCTTGCGCGGCCATTTATTGTGATTATCAGGGAAGTGTGTCCAGCTGAATTCAATTAGTGATTTGTTAGACGGGTATAAAAAAGGTTATTATACCGCGGCAGCTCTCGTGTGAAGCCCTCGTCGTGTGAAGACCGAAGTGTGTAAAGACCATCGACTCTACCGAGCGACTCCACCGGACAGGGACAACCAAGGGATAAGTATCGCTTTTCATTTATTCTCTTTTCTATTACTTGTTTCACTTTTCTTTCAGTTTTTATAACCATTTCTTACTTGTATGTTTGACACAGTTATTTTTTAAGGATTACTGTTAAACTAATGTAGTTTGATTTGTATATGTTATCTATTTTAATTTTAGTTACAGTTGTAGTAATGTTTGTCATTTTATGTTTTTTTTTTTTTATTATGTCTGTATAAGTTATTTATTAAGTTTTAGTTTTATTTAATTTGAGTTATTTTAGTACTTCAACAAACTACATGGAAATGAAATAATATTTAATCTATGGATATGTGTGTGTGTGTGTGTGTGTGTGTGTGTACATACACGTAGTTGTTTTTGGTGTTTGACTTAGTTTTATGTTAGAATCATTATTATACTCTTATACCTTTTGTTCTCTTAATATTTTGAATTGTTTGTAGCTTTATTTTGTTTTAATTTAAATGTTAAGTTTAGAAATTTTGTCATATGCATTTTTCATTTTTATTTAATAATTTTTTTAATGTGTGTGTATATACTATTTATAAAGTTTTAGCTTTTAGTTTTGGATCAGTTTTAGTTGTTTTAATACTACAGTTGATTGTTTCTGTTGTCCTCATCAACAGCTTTGGATAAAAGCATCTGCTAAATGACTAAAAGTAAAAGTAAGTAAACTCATAAGTCTGACTTTTACATCTCATTTACATCTCACAATTCTGTCACAATTGTTAGATTTAAAGAAACAAAAATAAGCATTGAACATAATTTGGGATACAACTAAAACATTTTTTATCATAGGTCAGGGAATCATAGGTTTTTAGTGACTTGTTTCCACTAGTCCACGGGTGTAAGGAGAAACTACACATTTAGCAGAGTGTGTTAATAAAGGGGAGTGGTTCCATGTGACAAAATCACAACTAACCAGTGGTGTACATAAAAAGGTTTGGTGCCCAAAGAGAATTTGAGCTTCAGCTCATGCAAGGCTTGCACATGGCCAATGCAATAAAGCAACAGAGAAGATGTGTAGCCCCTGTCTTGAGCATCCTGGATAACAGCAGCATTAAATCAGGGCATTTTAACACACTGGGTTTACTCCATGATCTACTAAAATTAAACATTTTATGTATTTGTGTGCTGTGGTCCGAAAAGTTCAAGATAGAGGAATCCCACAGACCTGCAAGTAGCACATACATTCATACCAAAGGATACGAATGGAAATTTGGAGCCGACTTTAAATAATCCTTACCTAAGCTGTCAGCAGGCATATTTCATAGCATTAATATTTACATCACATCAGAAGAAGGACTAAAATCTGAAGATGTGCGCTCGGACAAATTTAAAATGCATACATAAATAACAACAGCTGGTAGGAAATCAGGTGGCCTACACTTGACATGCATGAAGACTTGTCAAGCATGAAGAAACAGAAATATTTAAAATAATCTATGTGCTTTTTAACATGATAACCAATAGCATTTTTACAGCAATGGAAACTTATTTTCATTTTATAACATTTTGCCAAGGGCGGTTTGTGTTGAAACTTTAATATGCATCTGGTTAACACTTCAGTGTAATGTGTCTGTACTCTTGAAGTACGTTGCCAGAGTAATGTACATATTTGTTACATTAATTATCATGGTTAAGATGTATTTGCATTAATTATTCATTTACTCTATCCTGCAGTAGTTTAGGATTAGCATGATTTGTTTTTGTTTTTTGTTTTTTTTTTTATTAATACTTTTATTCGGCAAGGATACTTTAACTTGATCAAAAGTGACAGTAAAAACATTTATAAAGATTTCAATTTTAAATATGAATGGAATTTATAAATTTGTTAAGTTTAAGAATAGAACTATCCATTTATAAATAAATTAATTAATTAATTTAAAAAAAAAATATATATAAGATATATATATATATATATAATATATATATATATATATATAATATATATAAATATATATAAAAATATATATATATATATATATATATATATATATATATATATATATATATATATATATATATATATATATATATATATACTGTATAAGTGAGACTTGTTATAGCACTTGCATATCAGTGCTCTTTTGTTGATTTTGATTGCTTCCATTGACCTCATTTGTAAGTCGCTTTGGATAAAAGCATCTGCTAAATGACTAAATGTAAATGTAAATAAATACTGTTCATTTGAAATTGAAGAATTCTGAAAAAAGCATCAAGGTTTTCCCAAAAATATTAAGCAGCACAGCTGTTTTCATCATCAATAATAAGAAGAAATGCTTTTGAATACCAAAACAGCATATTAGAATCATGTGACAGTGCTGTAATGGAGTAATGGCTGCTGAAAATCCAGCTTTGCCATCACAGGAATAAATAGCATTTTAAAAAATATTAAAATACAAAACAATTATTTTAAACTGTAAAAATATTTCACAATATTACTATTTTTACTGTATTTGTCAACAAATATATGCAGCCTTGGTGAACATATGAGACTTCTTTCAATAACATAAAAATCCCAACGTTCTGAACAGTATATGTGGACTTTAATTGCATTACTTGAATGTATACCCACAATCAGCTCAAGACTATCAGCTTTCTAACATCAGTTTAGCACAATACAGCTGAACAACGAGAGGCTGAATTCTCCATCTTGTGATACTGGTTATTGGAAATGATGAGCCTCTCATGTCGATGAAAATAGCAACTGCTGCTGCAACCCAATTATGAGCAGAATCTTCCCCGTTTTGTTTTCTCTTTTTTTTTACCTTGTGAATAGTAGGTCAGATGGGATCGACCGGGCAGCAGCGTTCAAAACAGACAGCTCGGCCCTTATTTGAGGATCAATAGCAGTTGCTAATGTCTGATCTGTTTCTGTCCATATTCAAATACGACGTGCTGGGATTGTAGCGCACATCGTCTCCTCAAAGTCATGTACGATTAGGCATGCCTGAAAGACACAATGAGAAAGAAACAGTGAGCGAGACAGAAAAAGAAAATACGTTAATTAACGAGGGCCTATCCACGGTTCCGTGTCTCTGATTCAATATTAAAGGCCTTAACCGCATACATTTAAATGAGATCTGTACATATACTGCAATAAAAAGGTAACAGAGAGGGTACTTCCAAAAATGAAAAAAAAAAATTGAATGAGATGAAATGAAACACTGACTAAGAACACATTTTCTAGCTCAGTACATCATGATATAGCTCCAGGCGCTACCTTTTGTCTAAATCTCCACACTGACTTAAACTGCGCATTGTAACACGACACCTCTGATTTCATGCAATATGGAGGATTACTGAATTGAATTGAACGCTCAGCGTTTTTGTTCACATTTCTAAATTAGGATTTTCTGTCTCCATAATGACAGAGAAGTCTCTCTTTTTGCCGAATCAATGCCAGCTATTTATATGAACGGTAATCCTTCACCCGGCTCTGATCTGCCAGCACAGTGATGGTTTAAAGTAATGACTAAAAACAAAAAAGACACCGAATGAATGGAAATTGGCTTCATTCCATGTAAAATAAGATTTCACTCGGCATCGGGAGACCCGTACAATGCCGAACTACAAGGAGTCTGAAATAAATAATCAATGCGGGCCTATATACGTGTGCGCGATTGAGGGGAAGGGGGTGGTTAGATGCCCCGCTTTTGAGAAAGTAAAGTGGAAATGGCTTGTAAGGAGATGTTATGGTTATGCTAGTGATTCAAATATCCTCCTTGCTTCTTGACAGAGCGAGTCAGCCTGACAAGTAGGCTATCAGCCAAGAGATCATTAAGCTAAAGGGTTGAAGTGCCATTGCCAATGTGTGGGGGATGCCATGGCAACAAGGGTTCACCCTGCTTGAGAGACAAGATAAAAAACAATGAGAGGCAGGGTGCGGGGCCGTGTAACGATCGGCACTGATCGATGGCTCACTCTTTCTCTCTCGTGCTTTGCCTCTGTTCTTCTCTCTTTACAGATGGAGGGAAAAAAGAAAGGGCAGCATCGTTTAGGCTTTGTGGCTAGCAGAGCTTAGGGGGTCCTTAAACACACAAGAGGGGGGAAAATGGTGAGGACAGACACACTGCGAAAACGGCTGTCTGTGATGATATCAATCGGTGAAAAGTTCCTGAGAGAATCCTTCACATCTTTGTGGCATTAGTTAATCCAAAAATGAAAATTATTTCACCATTTACAGTGAGTCACTGCAAACCTGACTTTTTTTTTTCTTTTATGAAACACAAAAGAAGATATTTTGAAGTACGTTTCAAAGACTTTTCTTTTGTCTTTACAATGAACGTCAACAGAATGAACCAGTCTGTTTCCGGAATTAAAAATCCCATTCATTTTCTCCACAGAGGAATTGATTTTGAGCAATAACTTATAAACCTTTAAAAACAGACCTGCTGTGAGCTACAAGGTTGTTAATCGATGGCACATGCTTTTGTTAAAGCCGTCAGTCTGCATTATTTTATTATTTTTTAAATAGTGTTAAACAGCAAAATTCCTGATGAAAAACAACATTACGCATGATTTTTCAAAAAAATTATCCACCAATCAGACAATGCATCAAGCCAATCGTGCCAAAAAAACTCTTTAGCACCTGCACAAATTGTCCAGTTAGTTCCCCTTCGCTCTCAAACTACTTAAATATGTGTATAATATGTATATTGTGCAATAAACATAAAATGTTTAGATGTGTAATGTTTAGAGAGAGAGAGAGAGAGATAGGTGCGTGTGTGTGTGTGTGTGTGTGTGTGTACTGGTATATATGGTTTACAAGGACACAAATGTGTATAATGACATACTAGGTACTACAACGTAAACATGGTTTATGAGGACACAAAAAACATACTAAACAGTGTTTTATGGAATTCAAAAATTGGCAGTAGTTTCCTGTAAGGGGTAGGTTTAGGTGTAGAGTTGGTGAAGGGCGATAGAAAATACAGTTTGTACAGTATAAAAACCATTTCGCCTATGGAGAGTCCCCGTAAACCACAAATTCAAGTATGTGTGTGTGTGTTTTTTTGTTTTTGTTTTTTTGCTTCAAATCAAAGTTTGCAAACTGTTGTGATTGACCCCTAGAGTTGGGTCACTGATTAAAACTCTTAAACTAAGACTGGTGGGGGGGGGGGTTCAATACTTCCAGAACCAAATATAGGTGGCCTCTGTATAATGAGGTCGATTGGGGTTGTTTTGGCTTTCCTTGTATAAAGAAAAACAGCTGCAAATTCTTCCAAATATCTCCACAAAAGAAAAAAAGTCAGACAGGTTTGAAACAGAATGAGGGTGAGAAAACGATGAACTGTGCCTTTAAGCTCTCCAAAATAAAGAAGACATCTGCAGGGGTTTCGTATCAGGACAACCGAGCGTCTCCCACCGTTCTACCACATAAGAACAACGAACGGCGTCAGACACAATCAGGCTCTCTGCGGCTGGTAGAAGCTCCTCGAGACAAGTGATAAGCACCTGCTAACCGAACGCCCTCCTAAACGTCTATCTCGGCGCGCTCGCTTACTAGCAACATGTCCTGATCAATCCAGTGAAAGAAATCTGTCAGGAAATCTTTAGCATTAGGTCTGCCTCCTGAATGGGGATCAGGCCCTTTCAGCGGGGCAGGGTGCGGATGGGTCTTAGGAATCTTCCTTTCCGCATCTCTGAGTGTCAATACGGATTATGAGCATAGCTTTTATCTTTTCGAGCGCACAGACTATTTACTCATTTAAATGGATGAATAAGTGTTTTCCCCCCTTCTTCGATAAATAAAAAAATAAAGCGACTTTGAATGCATTCAAATCCTGCTCCAAATTCAAATTCGGCTCCCTTATGCATCCTTTGAGATCTAATCTGTCTTTTTAATCCACACAATTCACTGAGGGCAATTTTTTAACATACTTCCTTAAGACCTGAATGGATAAACACAGTCTAGCTATTGTCAGCCCAAAGCACCTTTCTTCGCAACTTAAAACCAACAATTCGCTCAACGATTGACTGCTTGCCAACACATGCAAAGCAGGTGAGTTTAAGAAGCGTTTTCAGTGAAACGCCTGAGCCTAAAGAGCAGCAGAAACATAAAGAACTTTATTTACTGCTATTTCAATGGCTACAAAAATAGGCCTTTATATCGTCGTGCCATCAACATAAAAAAGAGCCAATAAAACCTGTGAAGAAGCGCCACAACGACGAACAAATAAAAGCAAATTTTGACATTTCACATTCAGCACATCTCTTTATAGGTCAGAGGCAACCCTGGCCGACCCTGCATTGTTTCTAAATGCCATTTTGTAAAAGAGGATCTCAGGAATTAATTAATGCATGGGTAGCTGCCACTGTCAAGAGGCACGCATTAAAATCAATGATTAATAAATTCAAAACACACAACAAACTCAGAGGGGAGATGAAACTAGTATTGTGTTCCCCAGGAAGCGGCCCCAGTGCGGGTCCTCCCACCAGCGAGGCGGCCACTCAGATGCCTAATGGAAAGTCGCCGATGCCAGCTGTGTGCCTGTGAATAAAATCACTTTAATTAAAGGCATTACAATGAACAGAGAATACACGCGGCAGAGTCGACAGGAAACGGCCCTCATACTTGACACACACACACACACACACACACACGCACAGCCAAAGCAGCAGCATAATACCTAAAAGGAACAGAGGTCCCCGAAGATCTAAACACAAATAAATCGAAAAGCCCGCAGCTTCTTTCTGAAGCTATCAAGCACAACAATTACAGTAAAACACACATAATTACATTACACAGATCTTTCCCAATGTTCTTTATTATCAGGTAATCTGGGCGTAAGGGTGGCAGCCTCCGCGTTCTTAGGAAATTTAATTGGCGTTCAGACATCAGATCATTTATTTTCAGACTTCCACAAACCACGCAAATCTTTTTACTCTAAATGCTTAAGCATAAAAAGAAATCAGCATAAGGATGCTGAACACCGAACCGCAAATTGTTCATTCTGTGGCAAAAAGATTTCCAATTGTCTGTATACTTTTGAAATATCATGCAAGCAAACAAAACAGCAAAATTACTGTCCACCCCCATAGAACAGACGAAGGGTTCCTCTTAATCTGATATACAACAAAGATGAGCCCTGATTATATTCACCCTCCTCTTCTTGTTTTAAATAGACTGGGAGCAGTGCCCAGAGACAGCTGGGGTGAGCTCAGCCCAGCTGATGCCGGATCAGTGGAGCAGTTTGTCTACTCAACCATAAGGGGGCGGCAAACGCAAACTCACCCAGACATATGCAATTCATTCACAAGCAAATAGCATGCAAATGAAGAAATCTGACACATGCATAACCCTCTTCTGTATTCAATATAGAAGGACTGCACATGTTTAAAACCAGGCTTAACGGTTGTTCTCTGGCTCATAAGCTTCATGAGAATGTGTCACTGTTTAGAGAAAAACAGCTGAGATGGAGAAACTGTGGAAACTCTTGTGTAAACGCATCAGAAACATGTCAAGTTGACAGACTTGAGAATATGGTTTGATGCTTAAAAAGCATAATAGGTATTGGTGACTTACAAGACATCCTTTTCCAGATTATGTTTTACCCCAAACACCCCCACGTTGGTTTCCACTGCAGTCTGTGGGTGTATTTTCTGTACTGAACAGGAGGGGGAGTATGAGAGCGAGGGGGCAGACAAGATCAAATAAGCATAAAACAAGACAGACTTTGGGCCTGTCCCAAAACACACACTTACAGTCTTGGGCGCTTGAGAGTGTGTGTACGTGACAGGAAGTAAGTGCACAAAACTGTCCAAGGTCTAAAAAATGCCAAAGCTCAGGTCCCTTAATGCACACTAAATCCACACTATCTCTAACACTGCAGTATTTGAGGCTATGAAAAGTGCAACACATTTTATTGCTGCAGAGATGTACGTGTATTTTGTAAAAGCACCACAATTAAATTGTGTGATACATAGGCACTACTGAATAGAAATTTAGAAGTACATTTTATGGTGCGAAGTATTAAATGTACAAAATGCATAACTAAAGCTCTGTAAAAACTTTATTTACATTTTGCAGCACTATGTTGTAAGTGTGTCCTATTGGTAATCAAAAGTCTGAAACTTAGGCTACTTGTGGTCAAAAGATGTCATGCAAGTCAAGTGCAAAGGCCACAATTGTGGTTATTGTTTTTCACAGCTCACAACGTTTTGCTTTATGGAGTGTTTGTCTCCTGTTTTTTTTTTTTTTTCTCATAAAGACATTTCGTAAGCTGAACAATCATTATGTAGTTAAACAACAGTACAATGTGCTGCACTGTACTTCTATTGATTGAGCCACCTTTTCATTTCTGTAAGGACTATATGCTAATATATGTCAAACACTAGTCTGAACAGTCATGTTCAGGAGCTCTGCATATGCCAAGACAGAAGTGAGTATGACTTCAAAGCCTGGTTGCTGCCTAAAAGCATCCTTTCGAAGTACAAGAAAATATTTCATAGGAATATTACACATTCAGACATTTCCTCATGATCAGAGTTGTGCAGCATTTGAACTGAAGGATGCAGAATTTTTATTCGAATTTGAATCAAGTCGAAATCCACTGACATAAAGTTAAAAGAAATTCTCATATTCCCTGTTATCATAAACTAAACATACAATATGTGGATTAATTATTTCTACACGTATATTTACAATATTATATGTCATTTCAAGAATTCGTAATGCTGTAGGAGTTTAATAAAACGTGGGCTAATTTCATTTTACATACCAGGGTGAAATAATTCCTTGTCATTTCAATCCAAATTCAGCTTCCTGTGAGAGCCTGCAAAAAGTTATTGAGATTTACTCATGAATTGAAGGGGAGCCACTTATTAAATTCTGAAATGTGCTCAAATCCTGTTTATAATCACAAATGGAGGTAAGTTAAGTTGCTGGATTGCAGTTTTTCTTCCGCCTAAAGTTTGCCTAAATGTTTGTATATGGTTACATTACCCAAAATCTGAAGGGAAAATATCACAAATATTAAATAATTTTGAAGCAAACTGACCCATGGGTGTGTCACCTAACTAAAACACGATAAATATCATTTAACAACAATGGCTGGTGGAAACTAACCTGATCAATTTTAAAAACCCGCTAAAATCTCGTCAAACCGCACATTTTCTTGCGTTTCTGCGCATGACACGCTGAGTTGTGCTCAAACCACGCCCATTCTTCCCTTTTCTTGATGACGTCGAGGTGGGCGCCACTCGGCGAGTCACGTGTGTAAACAGTCGCTGCCACGTGGTTTGGCGGGAAAACTTCCGTGAGCTGAGTTTGACAGCTTGACATAAGAGCGCAGAAAAACTGAAATTTACATTTTACTTTTAAACAATGTAGTGTTTTTAATAAGTGAGGTCGCGTTGAAGTGAGGTGATGAGAAAGTTATTTTGTAGCCAAGAATGCAAAGTAGGCCTTTTTGTTGTTTTAACTTGTTAACTTGTGAACATCTTATTATTATTTTATATATATTATGTATAGTATTATTTTTTTTCTCAATATATTTACTGTATAAATAGTTGTAAATATTAATGTTTCATTTCCTAAACCTAATGTCCTAAAACCAAAATCCATATGGGCACAACAAAGTATGCTTTTTTTAATTATTATTATTTTACAATCTATTTCAAAAACATGTCCTGACTGGCAACTGGGATTACACTGCTGGTAAATTTGAATAAGCATGTATTGTGTTTGTTTTATTTATTGTACTAAATATAATAATAATTATATATATATATATATATATATATATATATATATATATATATATATATGTGTGTGTGTATATATATATATATATATATATATTTATGTATATATATATATATATATATATATATATATATATATATATATATATATACACACACAGTGCCCTCCACTAATATTGGCACCCTTTATAAATATGAGCAAAGGCGGCTGTGAAAATAAATCTGAATTGTTTATCCTTTTGATCTTTCACTCAAAAAATTAACAAAATTCTAACCTATCATTGAGGTAAAACAATTGAAAGTGGGGAGAAAATCTCATGATGAAATAAATGTTTTTCTCCAATGAATGTTGGCCACAATTATTGGCACTCCTAGAATTTCTTATGAGTAAAATATCTCTGAAGTATATTCCCATTCATATTTACATTTTTTAGCACACCAGGGTGACTAGGATCATGAAATTGTCCAGCCATGATTTGCTGTAACATGTGATTATAAATATGAGGAACACAAAGACCAAATTCCCTTAATCATCCATCACAAGGACTAAAACCAAAGAATATAGTTCTGATGTGCAGAACAAGATTGTTGAGCTTCACAAAATAGAAAGTGGAGAGTATAGAGAGTGTAAGAAAAGAGTTAAAGCATTGAAAATCCCCATTTCTACCATCAGGGTAATAATTAAGAGGTTCCAATCAACTAAAGATGTTAAAAATCTGCCTGGAAGAGGACGTGTCTATATCGTCCTAATGCACAGTGAGGAGGAGAGTTTGAGTGGACAAAGACTCTCCAAGGATCACAGCTGGAGAATTGCAGAGATTAGTTGAGTCTTGGGGTCAGAAACCTAATATATATATATATATATATATATATATATATATATATATATATATATCAAACAGCCCCTACATCACCACATGTTTTTCGGGAGGGTTTCAAGGAAAATTCTCCACACTCATCCAAAAACAAAATCCAGCAAATTCAGTTGTCAGACACGACTGGAACTTCAAATGGCACTGGCTTCTATGGTCAGATGAAACTAAAAAAGAGCTTTTTGGCAGCAAACCCACCAGATGAGTTTAGTACAAACAGGGATAAAAAGTACCCCATGTCCACGGTTAAATATACTGCTGGATCTTTAATGTTGTGGGCCTGTTTTTTTCTGCCGGAGGTCCTGAACATCTTGTTCAGATGCATGGCATCATGGATTCTATCAAATACCAACAGATAAAAAATCAAAACCTGACTGCCTCTGTTAGAAACCTTATAATGGGCTGTGGTTGGATCTTCCACCAGGACAACAATCCAAAACAAACATCAAAATAACACAAAAATGGGTCACTGGAATGAGTCTTTTACCATGGCTGTCCCTGTCCTCTGACCTGAACCCTACAGAAAATGAGTGAGGTGAACTGAAGAGAAGAAGTACTAACATGGAGCTGTGAATCTGAAGGATCTGGAGAGATTCTGTATGAAGAAAATGGTCTCTGGTGTTCTCCAAACTCTTCAGGCATTACAGGAGAAAACTCAGAGCCCCCCCCCCCCCCCCACTTTCAATTGTTTTACTTCAATGATAGGTTGGAATTTTGTGAACTTTTTGAATGAAAGATAAAAAGGATAAACAATGCAGATTTAATTTCACAGCCGCCTTTGCACATATTTACCAAGGGTGCCAATATTAGTGGAGGGCAATCTCTCTCTCTCTCTCTCTATATATATATATAGAATTTCTTTTTAAATTTATTTATTTATTTATTTTATTTAAATTATACCATGGCAAGCTATGCTACTTTATATATATATATATATATATATATATATAGCAAGTTAAGTTATGCTGCTTAAATTATATATATATATATATATATATATATATATATATATATATATATATATATATAGTAGCATAGCTTGCCATGGTATGATTTTGAAATAAAAAAAATATAATAATTGGGTGATAAGGATTATTAGACTGTACTGCAAACTATAAGATAAAAAGACCCACTTAATCATGTTTTTCCTTTTATTATAACAATATTGTATTAAAAGAAAACACAATCACTTCTACCCCATTAGTTGAACTGTTCTCAGTGAAAATGAGACAATGAAGATTGAATTTTCTCATTTGAACTGAAGAAAAGTTGTTTGAATATAGCTTTTTAGCCCCCGCTACCTCTGTGAACCGTAGGGGGCTTTTGATGAAGATGGCTCGCTAACAACCCGAGAAAAGCACGTTTATTTTGCCTAAAACTGAGTCATCTAAATGAATTATCTAAAACAATTTACTCCCCACCCCGTGTCTTACAGGAGACAGAACAACACAACACAAACTGATTAATGCATGTAGGCTGATTATACATTTCAACCCTGACAGTACCTGAACTACTCAATTAACAATTACAAACAAGTAATTCACTCAAGGACTGGAAAGCTGACCCTATTGTTGGTCTGAAAAGAAAGTCGTTCTTGTATCTTCTCCACTGAGTGGAGTGACTTTTGACATTTTAAACTAATTAAGAGTGACCTACCAACCAAAGATGTAACTAACATCATTTTACCTCATTCAAAAATATTATCTATTATATACTTGATGTGTAATACTTCAATATTGGAGACAATAAAATATATATATTTTATTTTGTAATCTATTTTTAAAAGGCATTACTGGCAACTGGGACTACAAAGCTCAATGAATGCTCTATTTATTTATTTTAGTATTTCAGTTTATCTGTGATATGAATAGCTGTAAACATTAGTGATTATCGTTTTTTGTGGTAACATGGAGTCAAAATTTCCAAATGGGGACAATAAAATACATATTTATTCCGTAATCTATTTTAAAAATCAGTAATGACTGGCAACTGGGATTACAAAACTCAATGCTTCAATTTTTTTTAAAAGGTTTTAATTTTTTTCTCCTAAAGTAGGCTATTGTTTTTTTTGTTTTTTTTAGTATTTCAATACATCTGCCAGATGAATGACTGTAAATATTAGTGTTTATTGTCTTTGTGGTAACATAGGGTTCCAATTTCCATATAGTGACGATAAAGTATAATTTTTATTTTGTGATTATTTTAAAATCCAACTGGGACTACAAAACAACTCTGAAAAAGAGATTTCAACACAAATGAAACACACACCAGCTTCTTCTTGAGGACCAAATTGCTTCGAAACATTCTTCATCCTAAACAAATAAAAACGTAAAACAATACAAACAGCATTGAAACCAGTTCTCATGTGTTTTAACCAGAACTTTGAGAACTCTTTATTGGATCGTGTCGCAGTAGTCATGGCATTATAAATATTAGTGGCAGACAGGGGACACAGAGCTCCGACTAGGTGTGACTTTTGGCGGTGGTGGCTGGGAGATCATCCAATGGGCACCTGCTGCTGCTGCCACCAGCGTCTGTGCGGAGAGAACAAAAGGGGCCATTGAGCACATAACAGCTGTTGCGCTGTTGCCTGCCTGAGGGCCCCCCGGCCCCCAGGGTCTGTCTGCTGGGGGAAGACCCCTCCTCCTCTTCAACACTGACCTCCATACAGCTCTTTTAAGAGACTGCATGGTAGCCATCCTGCTGCCACATTGTTAAATACAGACCAGTGACGTGGGATTCCATTCACTGTCAACCTGAGGAAGGTTAAGAGCTTAGCATGAGGGACACAAAGCTGCTAGGAGTTGATCGTTCAGGTTGAGAAGCTTTTGTGTACCTCATCTCCAAACCCCTTTTGTTATCAACTGCTTAATCTGCCATAAAACATGAGGTTTTTGTAATTACCTCGCTCGGCATTTGTATGATACACAATGGTCATTGTTTGAGAATAGTATGTATTGAAACAATGTATGCATGTAATGTTTCATTGAAATAATGCAAAGCATATTCAGCAGTTTGCCATTTTCAATAACTGAAATAATAAAGCCAAAACCAAAATTGCCTTAAGCAGATTCCAGTCACCAGCACAGCACCCAAACACTGCCAGACCAAGGCAGCAGAGCGATTGTCAGTGTGCAATGTAATGAATTACCCTTGTCTCAGCAGCAGCTGTTGAGGAGCTCACAGACCTCAAGTCCAGCCTTCTGATCATGACAGACAAAGCATCACACTGACATCTAGTGGATCATGTCCTAGGTCTCTCCATAACACTCGTTCTCAGACTGCAAGCAGAGGGCACTGTGTATGTAGATGCATGAGCGAGACAGCCATTACAGGCCCTGTTCACCATTTTGTGACGTTTCATAGATCTCATACATGATGCATCTGCTATTTTTGACTCGTGTTGCCTGCAAGTACACATTTTTTTTCTCCAGTTTGCATGGATTGCTCTTTAATAATCAGATCGACTTAGATATAAGGCTGTTCATAATTCAGTTATTCCAGTTCCATTAACAGCTAAATTAGGTTGCTTCTTTAGGTGTACGTCAAATTACACATGCTTGAGTTTTTCGCATTAAGTTTAATGTGGTGCACTACAGGGTGTAACCTTGTTGGGAAATTAAATATAGTTGCCAACTAAATGATTTTTTATTTTTTTGCAATGCGCTAAATTTCTAGTTGCTCATCTGCCGTGTTTCACTGCCAAATTTAGAGGTGTCAAACAAAAACATTGCTTTTTTAAAAAAGTAAAATGTTATTGTAAAATATACCAAAAACTTAAATGAAATATATAGGCCACGTAATACACATTTTATATTACAAAATTTAAAAATAAAGTCACAATGAGTAGTAATTTATACAAATTAAGAAACAAATCAGCACGGTATACATAAAAACTGTCTGAGACAGTGGCTTTAT
This sequence comes from Spinibarbus caldwelli, assembly GCA_039654775.1. NCBI lineage: Eukaryota > Metazoa > Chordata > Actinopteri > Cypriniformes > Cyprinidae > Spinibarbus > Spinibarbus caldwelli. The sequence goes on along the minus strand of CM077220.1, from coordinate 27,524,100 downwards.
TTAGACATATGATATAGAGAAATGTAGCAGCATCTTGTTTAAAAACTAACATATAAAAAGTGAATGGTCAAATTTGGTTACAAACACTTGGGAGGCGACCAGAGGAGAATCTTAAATATAAAATCTGAGTCCTAGCTTCTGAAGCTGGTGATTTCTCTGGTCCTTTCTGGCATTGGAGACTCGAGTCCCCACAACAACCTGTCAGGATTTTGCTGGTCCAAATGGCAACCTGAGCCACAGAAACCCATGCCCATATTTGTGTGGGGATCTGTGTGGTCATCTTTCCATCTGCTCCAGTCCCACCCTCTTTTAGCAGCAATCAGAGCCAGTAGCAGCTCTGAGATTTTGGCAGGTAGTCTACATTTTTAAACTAAAAAAAATAAAAAATAACAATTAAATAAAAATAAAAACACCAAACCTTTGGACCATTAAAACAAAAAAATATTTCATGTTTTTCAAGTCTCAAATGGAAAAAAAGAAAAAAAAAAAGAAGAAGAGGCATAAGACTTTTTGGTCTTGAGTCTTATGCAGACGCAGGTGAACTGATGCTTGTGTTTAAGTTGTAATGCCATTGATTTGTTGATTTTCCATTTAAATTAATCAGTCAGGGTCGTGTCCTGTTCCATACATTAACAAAATCAGGAAACTGTGCTCTCGGGCTTCTCACTGCTGGGTGGTGGTGTGAGTACTCCAGAGGGCACCGGAGACCTCTGACTGCTCTCAATGTCCACTAGCTGATACGAGTGCACCCTTCCCTGAAAAATAAGACAAGAAACAAGAAAACTTTAGGCCAGAGGAAGTGAAAGAAACAAATGTTGCGGTTGGGGAAAATTTATGCAAAATGCTATAGTGAGAACACGATAGATGCTACTGTTTAAGCCCAATTTTTGTTTGTTCATGAATACAAGCACAAAAATATTATATACACAAATAAACTGGGACTAAAACCCAATTAAAGACAAACTAAGCTAAAAGAATTAAAGAAAAAAAAAAAAAAAAAAAAAAAAAAAAAAAAAAAAAAAAAAAAGTAAACTTACCAGCCATTCCAAGTAAGGCACATGGGTCTGGATATTGTGCATATCATCTGTTGCTATTCCTTTGAATGTCTTGAGGGCTGAGCTGCCTGCTTCACGGATTGACATGGCGAAAGGGACCATCCATCTCACACACTCCTCCAAGTCACACCACTTCAGCCCTGAAACCAAATAAATCAAAAGGTCACTTCCAACCAAGTCAACTGTGATGTACATGCTCAAATGAACAGAGCTACTGAGAAGAAATTTAAACAAAAATCATACCTGAAACTTTCATCACTAGCTCTAGAGAAGAGAAGTGGAAGAGTGCAGAAGCTGCGAGAAGGCCATAAGAGAACTCCAGACTTCTTACATCCAGTATACACAGATCCAAAAGCTAAAAAAAATAAAAATAAAAAAAATAAAAAAATTAAAATAAAAATAAAAAGCCACAATAAATAAACAAGTCTGTGATTTTCTTTTACTGGATAGTTTAACAGGTTTACATAGTGTATTGTTTTTTTTTTTTTTTTTGCAAACACGGTAACATTTCTGCTGTAGGTTCACAACTTTCAACCCTCAAGCACTTTAAAGAAAAACTAACAAAATACCTTGGAATTTCAGTGTGTAGTTCACAAGTTTTAAATATGTTCCTCATACCAACTCTGGTAAAGTAACAATAACTTATACTGAACAATGTCTAGAGTTGCATTCTTTTAAAAAGCAATTTGGAAGAGTTCTACTGTCAAAAGGGATACCCAAAAATAAAAATTGTCATTATTTCCTCACCCTCATGCCAAACCTGTATGACTTGATTCAAAATATCATCTTCCAAAGAAGAACACAAGTAACACACGTTTGTGACATCCATTGTATGGACACAAAATCATTTCTCAAAACAGCTTTCATGTTACACAGAAGTCATGTGTTACATGAATTACATGAGGGTGAGTAAATTACATAATTTTTTTTGGGGTGGATTAGGCCTTTAAAGCACATTTTCAGTGCAGCTCCACAGATGGACTTTGTAGGGTGCATTCACATACTGGGGGCAGCTTTAAGAAAGCTAAAATCAGTAGCCTGTGTAACTGTTTCAAGCCTTCACACTGCAGACACAACATGTGCAGAATATAAATTTAATTGAACCAGAGCCTTTGGTGGTAAATATAGTCACACACCATATTGTGATTTTAATGTGATTAATTGTGCCGTCTTACTTCTGCAATCTGCACAAATGTAGCCTGTGGGTACTGGGGCATGAGAACTTCAGCAGTCTCCTTTAGATATGCCATCTGCATGTAGATGTTGAGCCAAGCCACTGGGGTTAAAGGACTCAAACTCCAATTCAACTCCTGAAGAACAACAAATGGTGTAAAGAATAGTCCAATACATCATACAAGCAGCAAGGCTGCAGGCTTAGGCACAGTAGTGAGATTAAATGATGATATGAAGATAATATACCTTCATGATGATAATCTCCATGCTAAGAATGTCATCCTCTGCGCAGGCTCCATCAGTAACGTAAGCAAACTGATGCACCTTAGGAGGGTAAATTTCCTTTGGAAAAAAACGTAAGTCTAATTACATTTCAAGCTCACAACATTCAGATAAATGCAGCACTTCCACTTTGAAAGTTTTTTAAATGCAAAATTACAGATATTACAATCTTTCTCAAAAAGTTCAGGCTGAAATATAAGGGCATCTACAACTAAAACACACCTCCATTTTGGCAGCGATGAAGAGACAGGAGATACCAACAAGCTGTAGTGTTGTTTTGAGAACATTGTCTTGTGTGGCCATGAAGCGATCAAAGTAATCCTGACCCAAGTAAAACGTCTCACGGTGTAACTTGTACACCTCACATACCTGAAAAAAAAGAGTTCATTGAGTGTTAAAAGCCACCATACGACATTTCTCTTTTTTAAGAAAAGAAACAAAACCATTCATTTCCAGAAAGTGTAACCTTTATGCATATGTTAGGATATGCGTTCAGTGCATGTGTTTTAGGGTTGTTAAAAAAAAAAACCCCAAAAAAACAAAAACAACAACAAAAAAAAAAAGATACAGCATATTCTTTGTACTGCAGTTTATGTTGTCAATGAGAGAATAGATTTTAAGTGCTTTCACTTCTGAATGCAAAATGCATTTTAGTCAGAACTATTGTGCTGTTTGCTGCTTTTATTCAATGAAGTTTGTGAAATGTAACAGAGCCTTGCACGTTGTTACGACAGGCCTCAAATGCAGTACACATCTGATATGAGGCCTAGCCATGTTAAACACATCTGACAGGAGTCATGCCAAAAATTCTGTATGAATACATGTACCATTAAACCCCTATTACAACGTAAATTTAATCATCAGCATAGTACACATGTACTTGTGTGTTTCTAATAGTGCAGTTTTATTCTTAAATATAAATGGATGAGACAGAAAAACAATAAACTACTACACATGGCAACAAGACTTGTGTGAGGGTTAACGCTGCCTTCACAAGCTATCGGAAACTTCCTACTTCCCGCTTCTGGAGTTGTAATTATGAGTTTATCATGTTAAAGTGCTTTGTCGGGAAGAACAGAAATCATGGTGGACAGCCTGTTCATTCTCACCTGTTTCTTGAGGAAATTCTATTAAAGCTAAAAAGGTATACATTAGAAGATTTAGTCAATATCCAACATTTTGGGAAAAAAATAAAATGTCCCATGGTAGCCATATAAACATTCACAGTGCTATCTAGATAATAGATAATCAGCTGACTGATTCCTAAATTTCAGCCAAATAAACGCTATTTTTGCTGTGTTTGATACAATATGCATTAAATGGTTATTTATATACATGACTAATGGCAGGAGAATGCAATGTAGGTGTTGTGAGAAAAACATAAAACTTTATAGTACTACTGCTATGTTTCTCTCATACACCATTTTTAAAGTTTATGGCTCGCCCAACTCAGAAACTTAGGTATCAAGATGACCTACGAGTTTCCCAGCTGAAAATACGACTAGTTCATGTCCAATTTCTAACTAGGAAACTCGTATTCACGATAATTCCGATAGCATGTGAAGGCAACAAAAGACACACACACACAAACACACACAACTGTAGTTTAAACATACAAAGATATTTTTAATCAGTTTCTGGACAGCACAAACACGCAGACAAGAACATGTCATCCTTGTGCACGGTGTTGATCAGGCATGCCATCAAATGGATGGAGTGTTTGCATCAAAAGCGAAGTGTACTTTGGGCTGTACTTGTAGTTAGTCTTTAATTTAAGAAAAGGCTGTTCCCCAAGATCTCAGGTTTTGTAAACAACTTGAGGTTTAGACAAGAATGAAGGAGCTTGTAGTGTCAACACCCCTCTTAATGAGATTAGATTAAGACGTGTGAATGGTTAAACAATGATTACAAACCTCCATTAGCCAATCCAGCAGAATCGCTCTCATTTTGGGTTGAAGATTTGGATGTCTCTCCATAACATGTGTATCTCGCAGGTAGAGCTTGTCTTTTCGGAGCAGGTTGTTCCACACGTCATCTTTGCTTGCCCAGCTACGTGAAATTACAATATTGAAAGTTACTGCACGTAATGTTCCAAAACACAACTGATTCACCTTATTGATATGATAGACCAAAAGCAACATTGTCTGAATGATTAAATAAATATCCAAGTGGGTTGGGCTGAAGATTAATGCTGACAAATCTCTAGAATGTTAACTTTTACATTTAACACCATGCATATCACAGATCAGTCATTAAGACCGTATTAAAGATTCTTGTCAGACAAGATATTCTACTGGCAAATCTTTAGACATGTCAATCTAACATAGCTTAAAGTTCGAAAAAAGTCATAAATATCTCACCAGAGGGCCGGCAGAGGGGTAGAGCGCGTAGGGGTGACGAAAATGTTTTCTGAGGCGTACTGTGTGAATCCCACGCTGCCAACAGCAACCGGTTCCTCGACTTCATCAGATGTGGGGATCCGCCTGCATGGGCTTGTGTAACCGGTGTCGGGATTCCAGCAGGCCTGTGCAGGAGGACAAGAGGAGAGAAGAACGAAACAAACAAAAAAAACAGGTAAGCGCTCTAACGGATATAAACAAATACAACAGCCTGCCCTCTGCAAGTAGGACAGCCTTCAAAGGCATTTTGAAAAGGACCTTCCATGACACAAAAACAACTTGCTATGTAAATTCAAGCCATGAAAGAACATGATTTGATCTTTTATTCCTTTATTCGCTTAAAACAATTTCAAGGTTTAATTTAATTCCTTTAAATAAAAAAAAAAAAAAGACCATTACAACCTCACTCCATCCAAAAAGACATTGTCCAAAACATTGTCATGGCCTTGATATTAGGTTCAAAATCTATGTATACACTTACCACAGATAATACGGAATAATTTCAGAACATTTTAGACACAAGACTCATTATACATCACTCTGCAAATTACAGAAGAGACTAAAATAAAAGTGAAATTAGTTAGGTCACTGATATGCCATGCCTGGTGAGGCCTATGGACACACACACACACACACAGCAGTCATGACTCATTTATACCTGGGAAGCACATGGTTTCTTTCTTGTCATCTCTGTGATCTCTTCATCTGGATCTTGCAAATGCTGTAAATTCAAAAACAAAACAGTCAGACACTTAATCTTTAAGAGTTTTTAGTATGCAAGTATTAGTACGGTGTCCTTACAATAGCCACGTCTGCTTTTCTCTTCCTGAGACGCACTGAAATAGTTGTAGGAGCTTCATCTGTAGTGTTAACCTGCTCTGTTCGTAGCCTGCATCGAAAAATGATATTGTTAGATTTCCACATTGGCCCGAAACTCCGTGGAAGACTGGAAGTCACTAACTGGGCTAACTCGCTGCTGCAACTTTTCCATGCAAACTGATGGTCAAAACCGCCTTAAAAAGACACGAAACCGAAACTTACACTTTCTTGGTTGGCATCATATCCCCGCGTGTGACCTTCTTGAGTGTCGAGAGCCTAAAATATAAAAATGTTACTTTATAAAAATGTCCGATTTGTGGCGTTTAATCCCAACCCCCCTCATGTTAAGTTTTCACAAAGCGCGTTGGGCGCGGGGAAGTAGAGCTGGGCACAATGTTCAAGAGGGCAAAACTGCACGAAAAACACAACTAATCACTTCAAAACCCCACATATATGCACTCCACAGTCTATGTTTTCAAAGCAACCCCTGTGCATGGTCATATGTCTATCGTTTGTATTAAAACTACACGTTTGCTTAGCTCTACCCATGGGTGGCAGAAAATGGCCGAGCCGATCATTATTCCTCATTTCACTGAACCCGCTCTCTGAGCAGCTTCAAGTAAGAAACTAAACTCTCTGCAATCCGATATTCCCAAATTTGCTTCCCAAAACCCTTTTAATGCATCTTACATGTTTAATGTCACTTTTACTAATCTTTAACAATAACCCCGCGATTGTGCAATGCTCGTACCTTATTGTGATGCTCTCTGAAAATGCCTTCTCTCCACAGATGTCCTCGAATGCAAAAGTTAGGATGGTGTTACACAAGGCATTATTTAGTAAAACTGCTCCAAGGGTCTGTAAGCAGGCAGCATATGGCTAAGCTGTGATGTGTTCCGCAGTCCGCTCGCTCTGAGCTGGCGCCAGTAATTTTGCGCCTTGTCTTAAAACCCGCCAGCAGTCGTTCAAAGGGGCCGTCAACGCGGGTCATTTAAAATCCGCGCTCTGCGGAAACAGCAGCGAAGCCCTGAGATCGGTACCGCTGGGGCACTGACACCAGCACGGAGCGGGCACGACAAATCCCGACCTTATACTTCAAATATTTAATGTCAATAAAACAAAGTTTAGAAACGTGGACATTTTGCCGGCAAAATGAGGCGTGTGTTTGGGGACGTCACTTAGGGGGCGGGGCTGAGGTAGCGGAAGTACGTTGAGCACGTGGCTAGCAGGCGCAAGAAGTAAACAATCCGAGTGTTTGGGCTAAATAGTTGGATTTTATCACGCTGTTATGTTGGTAACATATAAAATGCAATGTTTTGGCTGTGCTGGGTTGGCTGTTTGAGATGTCAAGTGTTGTCACGGTGAATAACGCATTTTCTGGTCCAGTTGCTGCTATTGGGTTCCGCAGGCAAACCAGTTTCACTATATTTTGACTGGCGCCCCCTTAAAGATAGATTATATACTACAATATACAGCAGCGTTTTAAATATATTATCAAATGTGTATTGTTTTACGCGCTCATGTAGAAGATTTAGTCATTAGATCCGCACTTTCTATCACTAATATAACCTTTGACCAGTCACATGACCATCAAAACACACAAATCTGGGTTTTGTACATTTAAGAAATGAAGTTTTTCAATCTTTTCGGGCGCTTAAAATTAAATGTCATAGGCATAATTCACGTCGGAGCCTTGCCAGGTAATTAACGCATTTATGTCACCAGTACAAACTTAAAATACTGAACTCTTAATTTATGTATTTTGCAGGAACCGCGCACCTATCTCTGAGATCACAGAGGAGGCATGTCGAGAGGCGGAAATTACCATTATGTGTTCAATATAAGTGAAGTGTAACGCATACACAATCGTAGAATTATAATCATATCGCGCTTTCTCACGTTTTAAAGTTTATTATAATAATAATAGCCTAAGTATTAGCCGTGCTTGGTTCGTGAGCGAATCATTTGAATTTTTTTGATAACACCGGTATCGGATCTTGGCATCGGTTTAAATGATTCATGAACCGCTGTGATTCTGTCCGAGCGGTTCTCGAGTCATCTGAACCGAGAATCATCTTCCACATGATTCAGAGTCGCCAAGAGCACAGGAGCATTTGATAGTGAACCTAGGATTGGACCGATGGGGTAAAAAGTTGCTTAAAATGCATAATCATGACAGTTATTAATTATAACGTTTTAATAATCATTCTATTGAGAATATGGTAAAGTCCAAACTACTATATAACGATAACGACACAGAGGAACGATATCCTTTGAATGGAATCACTTTCCTAACTATTTTCTTTCAACTGACGAAGGATAAAATATTGACAAGCGATCCACTTAAGCAATAACGTGCGCCTATAATAAACAGAACATATTGTCTTTCGTTGGTGTAAACATCAGTATATTTATCGTTCTTGGTGTAAACATGAACTAGGACTGAACATGAAATTGCAATAAGCAACTTTATTAATGTAATATCGAAAATGGCTTTGGTGGAATGTTTTAGTAAGAATTTTTCAACCGGTTCTTTGAAACGAGCTGTTCAAAAGAACCGATTGGTGGAAACGAGTCAGAAAAGTCTTTGGACTACTCGTCGCTTCTAGTCAGTACGGGTGCCTGCAAGGCTCCTACCTTGCGTTCTTTAGGAGATATGTGTCCGTGTTATTTCAAATATCAAATCAGAAATTACTCCAAAATAATCTTGTATATATTAGACTTTAGATTTTACTTTTGTCAGTTGTGTTTCTGGCCAGCGTGTTCAAAGTGTGATTGCTAATTTCAGACAGTTCTGTCTATGACAGGATTGGCTGATCTTTGAAAACATGCATGATATTCCATACACCCTTGAGGTGGGTCCAGAAGTGTGTGCATCCATGACAGCTGTGTATGCAGCAGTCAGGGGTCTGTATCCATCTTGGCCGCTTGGTGTTCAGATTCTCTTAGCTGCAAACCAATCAGCGTTGGCTGTTGCCCTGGCCTCAGGTGTTCGCATGACTGTACAAGCCATCACGAATGCCATTTCAAACCAAAGTATTCTCTGACAAGATATTTAATGAACATTATCTTCTCCACAGGGCTGGATTTCATCCGTGCAGAGGGGTTTGTGTTCTCACATGTTGCAGATGAAGGCCTGTTAAATGCTTGTGCTGGTGAGCTGCTGCGCTACCGCAGACACATTGGAGCAGAGCATATTCAGATCTATACAGACATCAAGAAGAAGCACAGGTATGATCAGATACGAGTACGTTGCGTGCAACTTGTTGGCCACATACAGACTGACAGTATGTGATTTGGAAATAGAGGACCATGTCATTTCTGATCATAAGCCCATTGTATTTACAGTTACTACTAGTTTTAATGTTACTCTGCCTCCTAAGGCTGTTCGCTGGACTCGCTGGACATTTTCATCAACTACTAGCATTGATTTTTCTGCTGCTTTTAAGGAAGTTTCTCATGCATCCGACCAGTTTTGCTACAATGGGAATGGTGCAGAGTGTCTCAATCAGTTTAATACTACCTGCACTAATATTTTAAATTCTATAGCCCCTTTGAAAGCCAAAAAATGTAAATCTAAGACGGAGCCCTGGCTCAATGATACTACTCATGCTTTATGTCAGATCTGTCGGAGGGCAGAAAGAAAGTGGAAAAAAGATAAGCTTCAAATCTCGTATGAGATACTAAGGGATACTTTGTTACAGTATCAGAAAGCAGTGAGATCAGCAAAGTCTAAGTATTTTTTCAGATCTTATTGAACTGTCATAGTCCTAGAGTACTTTTTAACACTATAAATGCTGCTGTTAATCCCTCTGTTGGTTTGTACCCTACACCGTCTCTTTCTATGTGTGATAAATTTTTGACTTTCTTTGTGGACAAAATTAGGGATATTAGGTTGAATTTTGTGCCTTCTCTCTATGATCCTTCTGTCCCTCCTACTTGCACTAGTATTTTGAATCAGTTTGAACTTGTAACTTTGCCTTTTTTGCAAGAGATCGTAGGCCAGCTTAAACCATCAGGATCTGCCCTTGATGTTCTTCCCCCTAAGTTTTTTAAAGAAATTTTTGAGGTGATTGGATCTAATGTTCAAATGATTATGAACAATTGCCTTGCTAATGGGTTTGTACCAGAGGAGATGAAGCATGCCATTATTCATCCACTTCTTAAAAAGCCCAATTTAGACCCAACAGTTTTGTCAAATTTTAGGCCAGTTTCTAACCTTTCTTTTATGTCTAAGATTCTGGAGAAAATAGTATTTCATCAACTGCAGAGCTTTCTGAGTGGAAACAAAATTTTTGAAGCATTCCAGTCAGGTTTTAGAAAATACCACTTTACAGAAACAGCACTGGTAAAAGTTTTAAATGATATTTTATTAACTGCTGACTCTGGCAAGTCTGCGGTACCAGTGCTGTTGGATTTGAGTGCAGTGTTTGACACAGTTGACCATGCAGTTCTCATATCACGATTGGAGTATTGTGAAGGCATTCAGGGAAATGCTCTTAAATGGTTTCAGTCTTTATTAAATATAATATAAAATTGACCTCAATATAACACAATAATTGATCAAAAATGCAGAAAACCAGTACCTCGTACAGAAAATGGTTCAGAATTTCCATCCCCCTAAAGATTACGTATACAAAAATCAAACAATTCAGATATCGTGATTACACTTTACAATAAGATTAAAGTTTAACCCTAACTATGATGAACTAACAATGAACAAAAATTTTACAGTGTTTATTAATCTAAATTAATGTTCATTCATAAATATATATACTATATTGGGTAACACTTTACGTTGAGGTTTCGTCTAATAACATAGTCAACTACATTATTTAACATGAACTAACAATGAACAATACTTCTACAGCAGTGTTATTTTAGTATAATTGAGATACTATTATAGTTTTTTTTTATATTTTGAATCAGTTTTTAATTTAATCTAAAAAAAATAAAAAAAATTGTTTTAATTTTAGTTTTAGTTAATTATAACCATGATTTCAACATTTACTAATACATTTTTAAATCAAATGTGCCTGTTAACATTAGTTAATGCACTGTGAACATGAAAAATGAACAAATGTATTTTTACTAAACATTTTTTTTTTAAAAAGTTAAGAAATGCTGTAAAAAATGTTCATTGTTCATGTTAACTAACAGTAACATTTATTCATTGCAGTTTATAACATTTGAAGATTCATTAGTGTATTTAGAAGTTTACATTAAACCTTCATAAATTCTGTTAAAATATTTATTCTGTTAATCTATTGTCCTCATTTGTAAGTCGCTTTGGATAAAAGCGTCTGCTAAATGACTAAATGTAAATGTAAATCTTTATAACAGAATCTTCTCTGTTAATATTGGAGAATTTGCTCCTCTTACCTGTGGCATTCCACGAGGCTCTATCCTTGCTCCAATTTTATTCTCACTGTATATGCTTCCTTTGGGGTCAATTTTTAAGAAACACAATATTTAATTTCATCGTTATGCGGACGATACCCAGATTTATCTGCCCCTGGAATCTGATAAGAGGGGCATGGATACTCTTTTGGCCTGTCTTGCTGATGTGAAGGCTTGGATGTCCATAAATTTTCTTCATCTCAATGAAAATAAAACTGAGATTATAGTTTTTGAATCCTCAGAAGCCTTTAGCTCCTCTTGTTTAGATTTCGGCCCGCTGTCCCCATTTGTCAAACCATTAGTGAAGAATTTGGTTGTGTTTTTTTGATTGCTCTCTCAAATTTGACAAACAGATTAGTTCTGTGGTCAAAACCAGTTTTTTTTTCATCTCCGAGTCCTAGCTAAGGTAAAACCATTTCTTTCTTTTAAGGACTTTGAAAAAGTGATTCATGCTTTTGTTTCAACAAGATTAGACTACTGTAACTCCTTTTATATGGGCATTAATCAGTCATCTTTGGCCCGTCTTCAGATGGTACAGAATGCCGCTGCCAGGCTTCTTACAGGTGTTCGAAAACGAGAACATATTACTCCAGTTTTAATATCTTTGCACTGGCTCCCAGTCCATTTCAGAATTGATTTTAAAGTGTTGCTACTGGTTTTTAAATGTTTGAATGGTCTTGCACCTGAATATTTGTCTGATCTACTCTCCATTCAAAATCCAGTAAGGTCTCTGAGGTCATTCAATCAGAGACAACTAAATGTTTCGAGGGCTAGGTTGAAACTACGAGGTGCTCGTGCCCTCTCCATTGTTGCACCGAAACTTTTTACCTGTGTACATTAGAACTGCTACTACTGTACATGATTTTAAGGGAAAGCTCAAAACATATCTATTTTCTTTAGCATTTAGTTAATTTGTGTATTTAGTGATCTTAAGTGTGTATAATTTGTATGCTGTAATTGTTTTTATTGAAGGTTTTGATATTTTGTTCAGCACCTTGGTCAACACTTGTTGTTTTAATGGTGCTATATAAATAAAGTTGACATTGACACAGAGCTCTAAAAGAGACACAACACAGTGTGGTAGTTTCTGTGTTATTGTGTCACATGATCACATGAATTATATTTGAAAATGGTCATTACAGTGCTCATGCCCTAACTTCAGATGTCAGCATAGCTGAGACGGCCCAAGCAGCTGAGTTCTTCCTCTCTGATGGAGTCATCATCACAGGAACTGCCACTGGAGCGCATGCTGATCCAGAGGAACTGAGGGGTGAGTCTGGCAGCCTAATGACTTGATACACTTTAATGTGACTATAAAATTCTAATTCTATTCTTAAAAAAAAAAAAAAAAAAAAAAAAAAAACACCACTAGCTTTTCTGATCTTTTTGGATTCTATCTGTTTTCTTTTTTATTTATTATACAATTAACAAAAGCAGAAAAAGCATCTAACACTAGCTTGCTCTATTTTTTTTCTATTCTATCTGTTTTCTTTTTATTTATTATATAATTAAAAAAAAAAAAAAAAGAAAAACCTTGCTACGTGTACTGCATTAAGCAAACTGAGACTTGTTATAGCACTTTGCACTTCTTTTGTTGATTTTGATTGCTTCCATTGTCCTCATTTGTAAGTCGCTTTGGATAAAAGCGTTTGCTAAATGACTAAATGTAAATGTAAAAGTAGTGTGTGTATTTTTATGTTACATACTACATCTTCATTATATCATTAAGTAAATTGTGATGCTATCCAGTATGTCCTCTTATTCTATGCACAGTATTGAAAAGTTGGCAAGTTTTTTTTAATGTTTTCAAAAGACGCCTATTATGCTCACCTAGGTTGCATTTATTTGATCAAAAATACAGTAAAACAGTAACATTATGCAATATTATTACAATTTAAAATGTCTTTGTTCCATTTTAATATATATTAAAATACTTTTTTTTTTCTTTGATGGCAAAGGTTGATTTTCAGCAGTCATTACTCCAGTCTCAAGTGTCACATGAGCTTTCAGAAATGCTTCTAATATACTGATTTGGTGCTCAAGAAACATTTCTTCTTATTATCAATGTTGAAAACAGTTGTACCATTATCCATTTTTTCAGGATCATTTAATGAATAGGAAGTTAAAAAGAACAGCACTTATTTTGAACAAAATTAGTTTTTTGTAACATGTATTGTGTAATGTATCTTTCAGGATTTTTCCCTCAAATTTTTGTATTTTATGTATTAGGCCATACTGTGGCCATCCTAGTATGCTGTGCATGTTTCAGTTAGGCAACTTTGATCTGCCACAGTGTAAACCAGCCTATCTCATATGTCATCCTGATATTTGTCTGCAGCTTCCTAACATCTCACAAAATAAAATCAAACTAGCACTATTGCTAATTAGAAATTTACTGATGCAAACATCATTCGTCAAGGTATCTTAGCGTGATCAGTTTATCATACAGAAAAACAAATTGAATGAACAGTAGCCTGCAAAAGACAGGATGCTGTTTGACCTATTTGACATATGGTCAACAACATGTGTACAGTGCCACACACGCACAAACAATTTTCGAGGGCTTTCATGTGACCAGCATGATGCCTGAGTTAACAGGACTTTAGCCTTTTGCTTTTCCATGTCCCTTTACACTCCAACACTGCCTTTAACATTTTTTTAAAATAGAAAATGAATACTTTTGCACAAAAAATATTAGTAAGGACTTTTACATTGATACAATTCATTAATACAATTCTTTTGAACTTTCTATTCATCAGATATTCAAAAAAATATCAGTTTCCACAAAAATATTAAGCAGCACAGCTGTTTTCAACATTGATAATAAGATTTTTTTTAATTTTTTTTTTTATCTTGAGCAGCAAAATAGCATAATTTCTAGAGGATCATGTGACACAGAAGACTGGCGTAATAGCTGCTGAAAATTCAGCTTTTCCACCACAGGAATTAATAACTAAATATATTAAAATAGAAAACACTCATTTTAAATTGGGCATCATTTCCCAATATTACTGTTTTTACTGTATTATTTATCAAACATATGCAGCCCTGGTGAGCAAAGCTGTACAGCTTTAACACTAATGCACTTTTGTGTAAAGCACTTTTGTGATACACTCTCAATGTTCAGTCCCATTCAGAGGTTAATCTGCTAATTTAGAGGTTAATCCGCTTCTAATATCTAATGGAGCCCGTCAGCCAGGTGTGTAAGTCCTCAAAAACAGTGGTGTCCTTGGGCAGAAAGGATGCTGCACAGCCCCGGTCTGCTTCCTGCCCTCCCTCAAAGCCAGTGGCCTTGTATGGGCTAACATAGACACCAGCGCTGCCAGCTATTTTAAATCCCACTTCCAGATGGCTGGTGATCATGGAAGGCTGTAAACATAGGCATGAAAACCAGGCCCAGCCTAGTCTGCCACTGCCCTGCTGCCTACTTTGGACTTGTGCCTATTGCCTCCCTTAGTTCTGATCCATTGGACTGGGGAAGCTGTCAGATGGAGGATGAGCCACAGTCTGCCAGAATCCTCATTACAGTGAAGGAACAACATGTTTTTGTATTTTAATGCATGCATGTAGCAGAAAGATGTTCTTACACTCATGTTTTGCTGACCCGTTTTCTGAGCCCTATTTGTGTAACAGAGGTTACCCAGTCTGTCCGGATCCCTGTTCTCATCGGCTCTGGTGTAACCCATGATAATGTGGAGCACTACCTTCAAGCAAGTGCCATCATCATTGGCTCCCATTTCAAGAAACGAGGTTACTGGGCAAATGGTGTGGATGCTGAGACAAAAGGTTCATGGTGAAGATGCATGAACTTCGGGAGTAACTGTTGTAATTCAGTTGTACGGAAAATAAACAAATATAAACAATGTGAAGATAAAATATTTATTTTTCACTTTTTAAAAGGTTTTATCAAATACATTCTTGAAGATAAAAAATAAAGCAACACCAAAAAGGCATTTAAATATACAAAGTCAAATAACAGTTATGAACAATATAAATCACTGGCAGTAAATCACAGCATATCGCTTTGTCATGTGAGTACCATTAAGATTATCACCTTAATATTTGATGTAAAAAATGCATTGCCTTATACAGTACAGTCTTCAATTTATTTTAGGCTTTAACACTGAATGTATTTTTTTTTCTTTTAGTTAATATTCATGCACCAGTCACAGCTAAACTAAAATAGAAGCACACACACATCATTACACTGTTTGAAAAAGTTTAAATCCTAGACTATTAATGCAACTCACTTGCAATTTTGTAACACATGCTTTTCAGAGTTATTTCAGTGTCAGACTATCAGTGAGACTTTCTCCCTAAGATAATAACACACTGCATTAATTGAAACATTTTTCTTAATCCATACTACTCTCACAGGGGAATGGTTTCATGGCATGATTTGCAAACATACCCCCTTAAAACGACTATTCATTTATCACAACGCTGGTTGTTCAGTGGTTTCAGATGCAATTGATTTTTCTCAATAGTTGTACAGGCGTTGAGTGGGCTGTTTGAAGTAGCCATAGCGGCGCTCTGAAGGTGAATAGCGTGTTCTTGCGAGGTTCTGCCTGTTGAGGGCAACACGGGTCAGCTTTCTGTGCTCATTATAGACTCTGGCACGCTGCACTGA
The DNA here is from genome assembly GCA_039654775.1 of Spinibarbus caldwelli. Classification (NCBI taxonomy): domain Eukaryota; kingdom Metazoa; phylum Chordata; class Actinopteri; order Cypriniformes; family Cyprinidae; genus Spinibarbus; species Spinibarbus caldwelli. The sequence continues at coordinate 27,508,342 of CM077220.1, read as the reverse complement.
GAGCAGAATGGTGCTGCAGGGCAAGGGGCTGCCCCATGCAGCTAACCGCCAAGAAACGTGACGTCTGATTGGCACAGGCCTAAAGGGGTAGATTGACAAATCACAAGCCAACATAACCATAGTTACAACATGGATATATAGGTTACATATCAGTGTGACATCAATGGATTTGTTTTCTTCATATTATTTGGGTATGACTTTTGTGCTTATGCCTGGAGCCATAAATGTGGCCCATATGGAATGCGACTCTCAAATTCAATCCACGGACCTAGCTTGTGTGTGCTTATAAAATATTGTTTAATAGATCATTTCGTACACATCTTATTTACACTACCATGAGGGCCAGTAAGATTTAAGGTTTGTTTTTAAAAGAAATCGATTTTATTCAGTATGCATGCATTAAATCAAAAGTGACAATAAATGTAAGTTATTTTTAACTATTATTTCAGTTTTTATTGTATTTTTAATCAGTTGCAGCCTTGTTGAGCATGAGACTTATAAAAACATTACAAAAAATCTTACTGAGCCCCAAATATTTGAACAATATAGCATATAAACGTCATTTTAAGTTATTTAAATAATGAATATTAGCACTAGAAATGATACTCGCTAAAAAGTTGTAATTGTTGTTAAACGTACCTAGCCATGTCCGCTGTTTCTTCATCTGAGCCAAGGTCTTCCTGATCACGCCTCATTTGGTATACAGACATGCTGGGGTGCTCGATCAACAGGTTCTCAAGAATGTTTGTGTCAGTGGAACCAAGTGACTGATTCTCTGCACAGGAAATATAAATGACTTCAATTCAATAGCGTTATTTGAGTAAGCTGTACAATATGAGGGATAATGGGACTAGTTGTCACACAGGTGTGTTTGCCACAAGGACAATGACTAGTTTTAAGAGTGTAAAGATAAACAAGTGTGTGCAATTAAACCACCACACTAGGATACATTCAGACAAAAATAATGAAGCTTGTTTTTAACTGCTCAGCACGAGGTTACTTTTGTCATGTATTTTTAAATGTTACATAATTTTATTTTTATAATTTATTACAATATGTCACTATTGCATGTCGCAATTACTTTTGAAATTTTTTACTTTTTTTTTTTATCCCATGGTGAAAACTGGCTTTCATATGTCTAGTGAACTGCCCCGGTTTTCCTTGTATATCCACTATAACATACACAGAGGCTAAATGAAAGTAATAACACTCTAAGCCTGATGTGATTACTATTTACATCAATAAACCTAAGAATTATTTTTAACTGTAAAAATCAGTCACCTTTTATCAATAATTGAAAAGTATAACCAACATAACTCACCGTGTATCTTTATAATAACCCACTCTCCATCATCAAACTCAAGGAGGTTCGCATAGTTTTCAGTTTCTTCTGCAACATCGCTGTCTTTCTCTTCTCTTCCCACCAGCTGTGCAAGGATTCTACTGATCATTTTCTGTTATGGCTTTGTCAGACCGCTATCTGTTAAAAATATATATATACAGGTGCATTTCAATAAATTAGAATGTTGTGGAAAAGTTCATTTATTTCAGTAATTCAACTCAAATTGTGAAACTCGTGTATTAAATAAATTCAATGCACACAGACTGAAGTAATTTAAGTCTTTGGTTCTTTTAATTGTGATGATTTTGGCTCACATTTAACAAAAACACGCCAATTCACTATTTCAACAAATTAGAATATGGCGACATGCCAATCAGCTAATCAACTCAAAACACCTGCAAATGTTTCCTGAGCCTTCAAAATGGTCTCTCAGTTTGGTTCACTAGGCTACACAATCATGGGGAAGACTGCTGATCTGACAGTTGTCCAGAAGACAATCATTGACACCCTTCACAAGGAGGGTAAGCCACAAACATTCATTGCCAAAGAAGCTGGCTGTTCACAGAGTGCTGTATCCAAGCATGTTAACAGAAAGTTGAGTGGAAGGAAAAAGTGTGGAAGAAAAAGATGCACAACCAACTGAGAGAACCGCAGCTTTATGAGGATTGCCAAGCAAAATCAATTCAAGAATTTGGGTGACCTTCACAAGGAATGGACTGAGGCTGGGGTCAAGGCATCAAGAGCCACCACACACAGACGTGTCAAGGAATTTGGCTACAGTTGTCGTATTCCTCTTGTTAAGCCACTCCTGAACCACAGACAACGTCAGAGGCGTCTTACCTGGGCTAAGGAGAAGAAGAACTGGACTGTTGCCCAGTGGTCCAAAGTCCTCTTTTCAGATGAGAGCAAGTTTTGTATTTCATTTGGAAACCAAGGTCCTAGAGTCTGGAGGAAGGGTGGAGAAGCTCATAGCCCAAGTTGCTTGAAGTCCAGTGTTAAGTTTCCACAGTCTGTGATGATTTGGGGTGCAATGTCATCTGCTGGTGTTGGTCCATTGTGTTTTTTGAAAACCAAAGTCACTGCACCCGTTTACCAAGAAATATTGGAGCACTTCATGCTTCCTTCTGCTGACCAGCTTTTTAAAGATGCTGATTTCATTTTCCAGCAGGATTTGGCACCTGCCCACACTGCCAAAAGCACCAAAAGTTGGTTAAATGACCATGGTGTTGGTGTGCTTGACTGGCCAGCAAACTCACCAGACCTGAACCTCATAGAGAATCTATGGGGTATTGTCAAGAGGAAAATGAGAAACAAGAGACCAAAAAATGCAGATGAGCTGAAGGCCACTGTCAAAGAAACCTGGGCTTCCATACCACCTCAGCAGTGCCACAGACTGGTCACCTCCATGCCACGCCGAATTGAGGCAGTAATTAAAGCAAAAGGAGCCCCTACCAAGTATTGAGTACATATACAGTAAATGAACATACTTTCCAGAAGGCCAACAATTCACTAAAAATGTTTTTTTTTTTTTTAATTTTTTTATTGGTCTTATGAAGTATTCTAATTTGTTGAAATAGTGAATTGGTGGGTTTTTGTTAAATGTGAGCCAAAATCATCACAATTAAAAGAACCAAAGATTTAAACTACTTCAGTCTGTGTGCATTGAATTTCTTTAATACACGAGTTTCACAATTTGAGTTGAATTATTGAAATAAATGAACTTTTCCACGACGTTCTAATTTATTGAGATGCACCTGTATATCAAAAAAGAGTTATGTTGCCCTCTAGTGGAATCGACCCCTAATGCAATATTTTCCCTGCAGTAAGATATTGATATGAGCATATTTTGCATGCAAGTATCTTTCCTTCTGTTGCTAAAGTTGTTGATGGAAAGTAACGTGCAAAGTGTTTCAGGTGTCACATCAGACACAGACAGTCTTACGTAATATTAAATGTAAGGTCATGTTCTGCTGGCCTGGTACAACTAATGCACTTGGCACGTATCAGCTGGTTGAACTGAGACATGGTGTTCCCTTCCACAGATGGCTTATTTTTAACATTGTCTGGAATTCCTTTCTAAATTTAGTTTGATTTTAGACTAAATTCATGTATGAATCAGATAATCAATACTCCTGTAAAGAATAAGATATGTGCAGGCATGTCATCCCGCTCTGGTAAAGGCAAAAACTAGGAGTTATTTTGCAAACTTGATTCTATGAGCCCAGTGTACAGACACAAAAATGCCATTTTTTTTTTACAGGTTTGAATAGCATCCAACTTACAAAGATAACTTATTTTTACACACCAGATGACTTAAACCATCATGACATTTCACAAAGTCCTAATTGTTTATAGCACTTTGTAAGACCCTTTTGAATATATTTAGTTTATTTGAAATATTGGTGATGAAAACATCTGTTTGAATTTTTATTTTTATTTTTTCTCAATCCAAACAAAGGGAATGCTGGTTCATCTACTGTATATATATATATATATATATATATATATATATATATATATATATATTTTTTTTTTTTTTTTTTTACATGAGTTTACGATGTTTCTTGGTCGTTGTTTTAATCATCAGTCAAGAACTATACACTCTTATGTTTATTATTAATACCCTAAAATTATCCACAATACACGTCAGTGAAGTGGGACAGGAAGCGGTGATCAGCTGAAGCCCTGACCATGTAAAGCGTCGAGACTTGTTTACAGTGAAGCGCTGACTGTACATTTCTTCATATCTACAGAAACAACTTTACCATAAACATAAGAAATAGGCGGATTATCGAAGAAACTAACGACATTAATGAATAACAAAATAACAAACTGCTTTTGCTTTTGTCTATCGTCCTTCAGAAAGTTTCAATGGAGCATTTTAATAAACTAATAAACAGTGTTTAAACACATTTGAGTGTTTAATTACAAAACAATCAGCTTAATTAAACTGTACAGATCAGTGTAGTTAGTTTTCTCGAGAAAACAAAACACATTCACAGGTTACTTTAAACTGCAAGGAAATTTGACATTTCAGAAAGATGCGGTAAAAAGCGTTATAACAACGTTTAAGGTTTGCCCACCTTGTGATCTGTCAGAAAAGTAGTTTTTGCAGCTTGAATGCTTCTGTTTTATCTTTATTGTGTCGCAGTCGCTTATTCTGTCGGTGTACAGTCTGGACTTGTTTATGTACCCGAGGCTCCTCCCCCTTTGACTGTACTCCACCTGACGTCATAAGCTCCGCCCACGAGGCTTGGCGTCACAGTGGTATTCGCACATGCGGATGTCCTTGTTTACACACAGAATCAGAATCAGAATGAGCTTTATTGGCCAGGTATGTTTACACATACAAGGAATTTGTTTTAGTGACAGAAGCTCCACAGTGCAACAGAAAGACAGCAACAGGACAGGACACAGATAAAAAAAGAATAATATACAAATATACAAATAGGCAATGTGCATATAGCAAAAACACAATATATACTATAGACAGTTATGGTATACAGGTCTGATATGTGCAAATCTGAAATGAAAAAAATAAATATGTGTGGTGAATAAATAATGTATAATAGTGTTGTGTGTTCCACGCAAGTGTTCATGAGATGGATTGCCTGAGGGAAGAAACTGTTCCTGTGTCTGCTCGTTCTGGTGCTCAGAGCTCTGTAGCGTCGACCAGACGGTAACAGTTCAAAGAGGGAGTGTGCTGGATGTGAGGGGTCCAGAGTGATTTTACCAGCCCTTTTGCTCACTCTGGATGAGTAAGGTTCTTGGAGAGTGGGGAGGGTTGAACCAATGATTCGCTCAGCAGACCGAACTACCCTCTGTAGTCTTCTGAGGTCAGATTTGGTAGCTGAGCTGAACCAGACAGTTATTGAAGTGCAGAGGACGGATTCAATGATGGCGGAGTAGAACTGATTCAGCAAGTCCTGTGGCAGGGTGAACTTCCTCAGCTGGCGAAGGAAGTACAACCTCTGCTGGGCCTTTTTGACAATGGACTCAATGTGACTGTCCCCCTTCAGGTCCTGAGAAACTGTGGTGCCCAGAAATCTGAATGACTCCACTGCAGTCACAGTGCTGTTCATGACGGTGAGTGGGGGGAGAGCAGGGGGGTTTCTCCTGAAGTCCACGATCATCTCCACAGTTTTGAGCGTGTTGAGCTCCAGGTTGTTAAGACTGCACCAGACAGCCAGCTCCTTAACCTCCTGTCTGTAAGCAGACTCGTCACCGTCCTGGATGAGGCCGATCAGTGTGGTGTCATCTGCAAACTTCAGGAGCTTGACAGAGGGGTCTTTAGAGGTGGAGTTGTTGGTGTAGAGGGAGAAGAGCAGTGGGGAGAGAACGCCGCCCTGAGGAGCTCCAGTGCTGATGGTGCGGGTGCTGGATGTGTATTTTCACAGCCTCACTAGCTGCTACCTGTCTGTCAGGAAGCTGGTGATCCACTGACAGACGGAGGTGGGCACAGAGAGCTGTTTTAGTTTATTCTGAAGGGTGTCCGGGATGATGGTGTTAAAAGCGGAGCTGAAGTCTACGAACAGGATCCTCACATAAGTCCCTGGTCTGTCCAGATGCTGCAGGATGAAGTGCAGTCCCATGTTGACTGCATCATCCACAGACCTGTTTGCTCTGTAGGCAAACTGCAGGGGGTCCAGTAAGGGTCCAGTGGAGGCCTTCAGATCAGCCAAAACCAGTCTTTCAAATGATTTCATGACCACAGATGTCTGTAGTCACAGGTCTGTAGTCATTAAGTCCAGTAATTTTGGGTTTCTTTGGGACGGGGATGATGGTGGAGCGTTTGAAGCATGAGGGGACTTCGCACAGCTCCAGTGATCTGTTGAAGATCTGTGTGAAGATGGGGGCCAGCTTGTCAGCAAAGATTTTTAGGCAGGCTGGTGACACACCGTCTGGGCCTGCATGGTGCTTTCCTTCTTTTGTTCTTCCTGAAGACCTGGCACACCTCATCTTCGCTGATCTGAATTGCAGGTGTGGGGGAGAGGCAGTGTTAATTTTGACAGGCATTTTTGATTTAGTCTTAGTCTTAGTCTTGAGATGAAAATGCTTAATAGTCTTAGTCACATTTTAGTCATTTGAGTCTTTCATAGTTTTAGTCTAGTTTTAGTTGACGAAAAAGTCATTACATTTTTGTCAACTTTTAGTCATTACTTTTAGTCAAACTGCAGTTACCAACATTTATTTAGGTAGCTAATTTTTTTTTAAGTGTCGTCTTCTAACAGAAATAGTCATTCATTCTTCTCTCTTTAGACCAAATCAGTTAAGCTCATGAGAAATGAGGAGATCCCCCCTCATAATGTAAAGCGCTTTGAGTGCCCAGAAAAGCGTTATATAAATGTAAGGAATTATTATTTTTATTATTAAATTTGAATCAAGGATTGAATTTAGAAAAACTGGAATAAATGATGACAATTTTCATTTTTGGGTTGAGCTACAAATTAAACAAATTTTTAAGATACAGTAGGTTTACTTAACATGTATGCATTTATTTAACATCTTTTGTTGGTTAACATTAATGACACAGATAGGTATTTAATTAGGAATGCTGTCCTTTTAAGACGGAAGGCATGCATGTAATACTGACACACATTCAGTTTTCACCCTCCTGTTTACGTTCACTTAAGCGATAACTGACTGTATTTATGTGAGATACTCTACACGATGGACATTTGGACTGCTGTGTGTGTATTTGAGCACTGAGAACTGATCGCACGCTTTGTGAGGACTGAAGAAGTGGAGCGTGCGCGAGAGAGAGCGCTTCTATCAGCGCGATTCCGCCTCTCCCGCCTTCACTAACTTTAAGTTAATCGACAAAGAATTGTGACTCCCGGGAAAAACAGGACGTCTGGTCAGCCTATCCCTAACCTGAAGCCATTGTTTCAGATCCTGTCCATCCACTCTGGCTACCATACTGAATACTGAGACTAGATATGCAAACGTCCCTTATCCGATCGCAATCCAATGACAGGGACGCACATTTTGAAAGACAAGACAGTTAACTTATCCTATAGGATGTATTTTGAATGTCCGGTAGTCCTCAAATAACATTCTAGTCCCGTCTCGTCTTGTTCACGAAGACGAGGCATACATTTCGTCATAGTTTTTATCATCAGATATTAGTTTTGCTCGTCTCGTCTTAGTCACAGAAAAAAATGTTCGTTAACGAATATTTTTCGTCATCGTCTTCGTTGACGAAACTAACACTGGGGAGAGGGGGGTTGCAGGAGGTGTGAATGGTTGTGTGGAGAGGTGTTCAGGGCGGGTGTGGGGTGTTTTTTCAAACCTGCAGTAGAACTCATTCAGATCGTCTGCCAGGTGTTGATTCTTCAGAGTGCTGGGGGATGGTGTCTTGTTTACATTTACATTTATGCATTTAGCAGACGCTTTTATCCAAAGCGACTTACATTGCATTCAAGTTACAGTTTTTTTACATTTTATCAGCTCTTGCTTTCCCTGGGAATCGTTGCTAACGCCATGCTCTACTATTTGAGCTACAGGAAAGCCTGTCTTGTAACTGATGATATCTTTCATATCTTTCCACAGAATCGCTGGAAGAGAATTTTTTCCTTAGCTTGCCAGAATAATTCCTCTTTGCCACTCTGATCTCCTTTTCCAGTGTGTATTTGGTCTGTTTATACAAGACATTATCCCCCTTTCAGTAAGCATCTTCTTTGGCCTGACGGAGCTGTCTGAGTTTTGCAGTGAACCATGGTTTGTCGTTGTTGTAAGTTAGGTGAGTCTTGGTAGGAATGCACATATCCTCACAGAAATGGTTATAAGATGTTACAGTCTCTGTGAGCTCGTCCAGATCGGTGGCAGCAGCTTCAAAAACAGTCCAATCAGTGAGAGAGATAAACAGGCTTGTAAAACCCGCTCTGTTTCATTAGTCCATCTTTTAACAGTTCTTAATACAATTTTTTCAGATTTGAGTTTCTGTCTGTAGGTAGGTATAAGATTATCCAAACAGTGATCAGAGAGTCCTAAAGCTGCTCGTGGAACAGAGTGATATGCGTCCTTTATTGTTGTGTAACAGTGATCCAGTATATTACTGTCTCCGGTGGGACATGTAACATGCTGTCTGTATTTTGGCGGTTCGCGGGAGAGATTTGCTTTATTAAAGTCTCCGAGAATGATTAAAACAGAGTCCGGGTGTTTTTGCTCAGTCTCTGTGATCAGATCAGCTAGTTTCTGTAAAGCTGAGCTCACGTGTGCTTGCGGAGGAATGTAAACACTCATGAGAATGAATGAGCAAAACTCCCGCGGCGAGTAGAAAGGCTTGCAGTTAATGAAGAGCGTTTCTAGATCAGAACAGCACATCTTCTTTAACACAGTTACATCTGTACACCACCTCTCATTGATGTAAAAGCACGTCCCGCCACCGCGCGATTTCCCCGTTGATTCTGGGTCGCGATCCGCTCTGATCAGCTGGAAGTTAGGCAGATGTAGCAGGCTGTCCGGTACGGCGTCGTTCAGCCAGGTTTCCGTGAAACACAGAGCAGCAGAGTTTAAAAAATCCCTGTTTGTCCGGGAGAGCAGAAGGAGTTCGTCCGTTTTGTTGGGTAGAGAGCGGAGATTCGCCAGATGGATGCTAGGCAACGCCGTTCTAAATCAGCGCTGTCTGAGCTTCACGAGCGCGCCGGCTCGCTTCCCCCGTCTGCGCGTCCTGAAGCGTTTCACCAGAGCTACGGCTCCGCCAACTACAATGTCCAGCAAAACGTCCGAATAATCAAAAACCGGTAAAAGATTTTGAGGTGTGTTCTGCCGAATGTTCAGCAGGTCATCCCTAGTAAAACTGATGGTGTTTGAGAAACAAAAAACAGGAAAAACGAACAAAAACAGTACAAACACTGAAGAGCAAAGCACACATACTGGATGTCTCACAGGTGTTCACAGACATCTTAAACAACACTGAAGAAATCATTGATTTGGACGACTTCCTCCTACCTGCTCACTTGTCAAACTGAATGGCCATGGTGCTGCACAATATAACAGCAAGCTAAACCTTTAAACGAAGCCTAATATAAAATTCAGAACTTAAGAATGTGACATTTTGTTTCATCGTATGTAATTCTTTTTATTTTGCACTGTATAGCATTTATGTAACTTTTAATATGGAGTAAAAACAACACACATTTATTTATTTATTTATTTATTTTGCCTCACCTTTGCTCCTGTAAAGGTGCTTTGACACAATCTGTATTGTTAAAAGCACTATATAAATAAAGGTGATGTAGAAGCCTCCGACTCTAAACTTGACTTCCACACTTCGGGGGGTTAGTAACAACAAGCAGCCCAGTCATTCCTCTTTCCGATTAACAGTTTATTTTCCCTCTTGTTTTCATTTACAACATGCACGCACATTACAATCACAGCTGTTGAAAACTGATTTGCTCCCCCCGACTCCATTTCCTGTCAATGCTTAAATGCACTGAAAAAAAATGACTCATTGGATTTACTCAATTTTTTTAAGGTAAGTGGTTGCAATCAATTTATTTTAGCTACATTTAAATAAACAAATTTAGTTAACTAACTTTCAACTAAATTTGTTTATTTAAATGTAGCTAAAATAAATTGATTGCAACCACTTACCTTAAAAAAAAATTGAGTAAATCCAATGAGTCATTTTTTTCAGTGTGTGTCACCACAGGGGGGCGCCAACATAAATTAATCAATCAATTAAACAGGAATATTTATGAAATACACAAATAATACAAACAAATAATTATCATGATTTAACATAACTTAAAGTTCATCCAGGGCCAACAATAAGGCAACACAAAATGAAAACAAAATATTCAAGTTGCTATAACAGGTGGCTTGACTCCTGCAGCCTAAATCTTTTCTTTCTTTCTTTCTTTCTTTAACTTCTGTCTCCTTTGAAGGGTGGTGTTGTGACACACACCGCACGAACTTAATGTGGCCCTCTAGAGGCCAAAGCAGCGTGGGACAATCTTTTGAATAACGAGCCAATGCCAATTATTTATTTTATTTTACCTGTTTATCTGTAAAAAAAAAAAAAACAAAAAAAAAAACAAATAAATAACATAAATAAATAAATAAATAAATAAATAAATAAATTAATTAATTAATTAATTAATTAATTAATGAAAAACCCTTTATGAGAAACATCTCCTAATAATTACATTTTAAAATGAATTCATCTCATTTGGATGACTATCTTGGAACTGACAGGATCTTAGATGCATAAACTAATCTACCTATATGAATTATGAGTGTGAGATGTATTGTGTGTCGTGTTCATATTAATGGTCATGGTGGTAACACAAATTAAAGCGAGGGGGCTGGGGGCCCGCAAGGCAAGCAGCTCTACATCAGATGAACAGACTGCGGAAGTGTGCAAATGTACTTGAGCAATCCCACACTGATTTCACCCAGAGTCACTGGAACAGACGTCTTCTAGCTCCTCTTTAAAGAAGAAAAGGTAAGCTTTTTAAAAACGAATTTCAATTGTTATCATATCAATATGTGACAAAATTGTCTGAAAGTGAATTTAAATATATTTTGTTTTAAAAATTATAGCCTATGTTTTAATTATTTTGTGTGTGTGTTTTTTTTTAAGATACAATTTTTAATCAATAATGTTGAATTTCTAACAAATTTCCGAAAAGAGATTTTAAATTAGTATTTATTTTTCTGTTGTTTGTTAGCAGAATAGTGAAATCTAAATGAAGGCTGTATTACTGTGAGCAATTAAATTTGCATATCATGGAATGATTTGAAATAGTTGATAATGTTCTCAGATGATGCATGTGAATTGGCAACTCGTTGATTAAAGTACTTCATTTATGTTTGCATATCAGCGTGCCTTTCTGTTCTTCTCATTTGTGTGTAAAAGGGCAAATGATCCATTAGTGTTTATTTCCAGGTTTCTTTTGACATCACAATGAGCAGTCGAGTTGATGATGTTATGCAGCTTTGCTGTGAGGTCTCGGCCAGCAGGAAGATGAAAGCAGCCGTGAAGAGCTCTGGAAAGGGAGCTGCAGCGGCTGGTGGAGGTGCTTTTGTAGGGGGAATGGTTGGAGGCCCAGCCGGAATAGCTGTTGGTAAGACTATGCCTCTGTTTTCCATGCAATCCACAAACTTTCATCTACTTTCATCACAGGGTGGTGTTATAATATCATCTTTAATGGCTTAGTGCAGTGTTACTCAACCAGTTTTGCCTTCAGTATAAGGCTACTCCTTCATCAACACCAAACTAGATAAAATATATATTATTATAAATGATAAAATAAAATAAAACATACATATTACAAATATATAAATATGATAAACATACATTTAAAAACACTTCATTGTTTTTACTTATTCTAATGCCCTAATATTTTTTACTTTGAAGTTAGAAGTTTCAGTTTTATATACGTTTATCAAAGCACAACACATGTATTTGAGCCTATGGTTATTTGAAATTGTAACAAATCTATAGCTATTAACTCTTATGAACAAAGCTAATTAATCATATTCTGTGCATCTCTTAATACATCGTTTTACTCTAGGTGGTACTTTGGGCGGTCTCTTGGGAACTTGGATGACCAGTGGCCAATTCAAACCTCTTCCTGAGATCATCAAGGAGCTGCCTCCAAAATATAAGGAGAAACTGTACTCTGAGGTCATGGGTGCATTGGGCACACTGGACTGGACAGACGTGGCTGGCCTCATTGTTCTGGTTATGGGCAGTGTCACTCTGCAAGAGCAAGTGCTTGCTGCTATCCTCACTTATGCCACAAAAGAGCTGAAGGCTGAAGTGCAGTATGGAAACTGACCACTAGAGGGTTAATGTCACCACACCAGCCAGTGGTTCTCAATCCTGCATCCTGTTGCTTTTGTACTCCTGTTTCTGTTTCTATGCAGCTCATGTGCAGACTCTTTTTTTAAGCAATAACATTGTAGCCTCATGAAAACAATTAGGCTTGTTATTTCTGTGCACAATGCAGGAAGATTTGTAGAATGTTCTGTGGTGGTTTTCAGTTAAAACCAATAAAATTGTATTTCTTATTTTAAAAAGTTAAAATGTATTATTTCATATTTTTTAAACAATGAAGTGAGTAGCAATTAATAAATCAAATTACATGTTGCATGATTTTAATTGTTTCTTTAAAAAAAAAAAATATTAATAATAATCCCCAGCTAGCCTACATTTTTGTAGCTACTTTTCATGCTAGGTGAATTTCATTCTGGATAATAGTTTATCAAACATATCTAATAAGTCTCGGCCGACTAACTGCAGTCAACGAAGTTCAACTGGTTAAAGAGTCGCCCATATGAACACGCAGAGAAAATCACTGAGCACAGGAAGTGCATGTCAATACATCACGCTTGTATGTACTGCAGGGGCAGTCGTGGCTTAATGGATAAAGTCGGACGTGTAACCCGAAGGTCGTGGGTTTGAGTCTCAGGTCCAGCAGGGATTGTAGGTGGGGGGAGTGAATAACCAGCACTCTCTCCACCCTCAATACCACGACTGAGGTGAGACCCTTGAGCAAAGCACTGAACCCTCAACTGCTCCCCGGGCGCCGCACTTTGTCATTGGATCAGAGCTCTGTCAATTGCTGCCTCTGATTTGTTGCATGCAAAGTTTGCATTTGCATTTGGATTTGGAGCGCTCAACAATGCCATTAGATCAATGGGTTCTGTCAGTGTTTTGGCAATGTAAGGCTTTTTTTTTCTTCTTCTTTTTATTTATTTATTTATTTATTTATTTTTTCCGTGCAAGTTCAAAGGCCATTTTAAAATATTGGTACATAAAAAGTGTACAAAATCAGTATTTTGTTTAGGCAGTATTTGTGGCAGTCGAGAAATCATGTTTCATGTGAAACTGGTCTACAAGGTGTTCCGTGTGCGTTTTTGCGCCAATGCATTTTTCAGTGTGTCGTGTAATATTCCCATATAAAACTTTTTTTCAGCCTATTAAAAAATATTGGTGCAGTAAAATTCGCTAATTCACAAGATCAGTACATACTTTATTAAACCGCTTTGTCAAATTTAACGCATCCTGACTGAAGTGTCGAAATGCTGAATCAATTCATTCGTTTCCAAAAAAATAAAAAATAAAATATAAAATTGTTTCACTTCCAACAGCACTTAAAGGGAGCAGCGTCATACATATAGAGGGCAGAGCGTCACGTTATTTAAAGGGGAAGTTCACGCGTCAATGAGTAATAAAAGAACAAGTAGCTGCATTCTGATTACTTTTATGTCACTGATCAGGCTTTTATAGTCCTATGTAGTTTAGGGTAACAAAGGATTTTATAGGTTTGACTGAAATAATAATGCAATAACTGACACAACAACAACAAAACAATTGAACAAAAACAGATGAAGTCAAGAAGTAGCCGTTGATAATATCTAAACTTATCCAAATCCAAATGTAATAAAAATTAATTTATGTGTGATGACAGTTAATAATCAGTTTTATGTTATTTTGTATGTAATCTTAATTGTCTTGTTTGGGTGTGGGAGTTGGATGGGGGCGTCAAAAATGGCTAGAAACGGCTGGAGCAGTGGCTGGTGTGTGTTCACTGCTGTGTGTGTGCACTTGGATGGGTTAAATGTACAGCAAAAATTCCGAGTATGGGTCACCATACTTGGCCACACATCACTTCCCTTTCCCCTTCCCCCTCATGAATATGAGACCGAAAGTAACTTTAACTTGCCGAACCACTGCTCTAGTTCAAAGACAAACGGGTAAGGATTGGAAAATGTCAAATATATTTACATTATAATTAGGATTTAGCCTACAGCGCGTCATTATTTTCTCAAACAATTAAACGTAGCAATAACTCTGAAATGTTTGAAGAAATGTTTGTTTCATTGGCTGTTTTTTCCCCTTCCCTTTTTCTTTATAGCCTATGTGTGTGACAATCGTTTATCTTTGTTTATCACCAGGTTTTGTAACACTTCAAAATGGCAAACCGAAAAGATGATATAATGAAACTTTGCTGTGAAATCTCCGCAAATAAGAAGATAAAAGCAGCGTTTAAAAACTCAGCGAAAGGAGCTGCAGTTGCTGGAGGAACTGCTTTTGTTGGAGGGCTGATCGGTGGTCCAGCTGGTATAGCTGTTGGTATGTTTATGCGTGTTTTCCTTCAATCTGCATCTTTCCCGCAAGATGTTGCTGTAGTATTTTATTCATTTATATTACTCAAGGTGCTGCTGTGGGAGGTGCGCTGGGAGGATGGATGACCAGCGGCCAGTTCAAGCCTCTTCCTGAGATCCTGATGGAAATGGCTCCTACACAGCAGGAGCAACTGTACTCTGATGTTATGGCCATATTGGGTACACTGAAGTGGACTGACGTTCCTCAGCTAATCGCTCAAGTTAATGGGAATGCCACTCTACATGAGCAGGTCCTGGGTGCCATACTCGATTATACTAAAAACCAACTCAAAGCTGATGTGCGGTATGAAGAGTGATCGCTGGAAAGTAAATGTCACTGGTTTAGTTTAGGTTTTATCTCTTTAATGCATAAATTTCTCTTTTACTGGGGGATCCTTAGGTTTAGCCATTGATTTTAAACTTTTTTATAACTTTTTAACTACCTGCTTTTTTTCTTTCTTTTTTTTTTGTTGTTGTTAGAAATAAGTATGCTTATGGATGTTAGGGCATTACTAGTTCTAAATATATTAATGTCAGAAGACTGAAACACTGGCTTATTTGTTAAAGAGCTAGTTTCAATGCTTAAGGACAAGCTAGAAGAATAAGTTGCGACTAGTTTGCATTCTTCATGTCATATACATGCCATATGTTTAAAACACTATAGAATGTATAAGATGTCACAATGCGAAAGCAGAATATTATAGGCCTACATGTTTAGGCTACACAGTTTACAAATCCGAAAAATAGGCATGATCATACATGATCAAAAGCACATCCTCTCTTCATTCAAGTTGTCAATGCAAAATGTGTAATGTAGGTGTCACTACATATTGAGATGAATGCATAAAGAAAAACATAAAAGCGACTGTGCAAATGTGAGTGTCTTTTTATCCCAAGTCAAAAATGTGCCAAACAAGTGCAAAATACAGAAGCATAGAAAAAAGTTATTGTTCCACTAAAAAGACACTAAAAAAACCTAAACCTAAAGCAGCCAATTATGTGGGCGAAAACGCCTTCTTGATGCCAGAGGTCAGAGGAGAATGGCCAAACTTGTTCGAGCTGAAAGAAAGGCAACAATAACTCAAGCTGAAAACAGTAACTCTAATAACCACTCGTTACAACTGAACAGAGGCAGACAAAGTACGCAACTCCATTCCTTGAGTGAAAGTACAGATACTTCTGGTCAAATATTACTCCATTACAAGTAAAAATTGTAAAGACAGATTTTTACTTAAGTAAAAGTACAGAAGTACTTGCTTTTAAAAGTACATTCATTATATTTATTTTTTATAACATATAAAAAATAAATAAATAATTTATTATAATATATAATATTTATTTATTTTGATTATAATATTGTTTTATTATTGTTGTACGTAATACTTGCAATACCTCTGAAGCAACTTACAATACATTACACCTACTGAATACACTGACTAGCTTGTAGAATCTTTGGAATAAAGAGCTTTTAGAATGTTAAAAACCAATGGTGAAAAAACAAACAAACTATTATTTAACACCCCTACAAAAGCAGGATGGTAGTGATCTCACACAGCTCTGGCAGTGTGTGCACACATCTATGTGTAGCCATTCATCCAGATTTGAACAGAGTGGACAGTGAAATCCTGTAATTATACAGAGTGATAAGGAAGAAAAAAAAATAAAAATCAAACCTATTTTAAAACCCAGCAAAACAACTGTAGCTGTATAACTTTACAACAGCAACACTGCTTTAACAAAAAAGCAAAGCAGCAAGACTTATTTGACATCAAAACAAAAATTTAAAAAATGCTGTCTAATCACTCTCGCTGTACTTTGATGTCATACAGAGAACGGTCTGTGCAGTGCTGCTTCAAGTCCAACACCTACTGTGTTTTAATAGGAGACGCACAACAGTTCTTCTGTGGCTTTATACATTTTTTCACGTACACATTACACAATTTAGCAAAATCAGACAATACTGTGTCTAATACATACCACATTATTAACTTTTTATTATTGAGTTGTTGTAAATAAATATCACATTTGCAACTGGTCAGTGTTCACAAAAATGCTGGGAAATCACTTCATGTAGCCCTACAAGAGCGATTACTGATAAACTGTCTGAAAAAAAGAAAGTCACATTTTGGAGAAGAAAAAAAAAATCACCCACTGACTTTCAAAGCTGCTACTTCGAGGACCTTGATAGAAATGTAGTGGAGTGAAAAGTACAATATTTGTCTTTCAAATGTAGTGAAGTTAAAGTCATAAGTTTCCAGAAAAAAAAAAATAATACTCAAGTAAAGTACAGATACTCAAAAAGTGGAAATACAATACTCAAGTAAATGTTCTTAGTTACTGTCCGCCTCTGCAACTGAGGTATACAGAAGAGTATCTCTAAATGCAAAACACATTGTACCTTGGAGCAGATGGGCTACAGCAGCAGAAGACCACACCGGATGCCACTCCTGTCAGGTACGAGCAAGAAACTCAGGCTACGGTTTGCAGGATAACATGCCATGTCGCAAAACTCAGTTCACCTCAAACTGGTTTCTCAAACATGACACTGAGTTCACTAATACTCCAATGGCTTCCAACAGATCTCAAGCCAATATGTAGTGGTGGAATGAGAGATTTGCATAATGGATAGCCTGTGATGCTATCATTTCAATATGAGCCAAAATCTCAGAGGAATGTCTCCAGTACCTTGATGAACTGATGCCAGAAAGAATCCAACCCAGTATTAGAAGGTGTAAAGTTGCCAGGGAGTGTATGGGATTAGTGTTTTTTTTTTTTTTTTTTTTTTTTGTCAGGGCGCTGTTTCTATTTTGTCCAACAGGTGGGCCTATTGGAAAAAGTACTGTACTGCAGGTTGTTTGTTTGATAGAAAACATTGTTTAATAGGAGTCTTCTTACATTTAAATCTTCTTACATTTGAGAATAGTCAGCTCTTTGATTCGTGTTTCTCCTCCTCAGGCAGTGTTTGAACACACAACACAATGAGCCGTCAAATAGATGATATAATGGCGCTCTGCTGTAAAATATCAGAGAGCAGGCAGATTAAAGCGGCTGTACAGAACTCAGCCAAAGGAGCTGCTGCTGCTGCTGGAGGGCTTTTTTAGGGGGGCTACTCGGAGGTCCACCCGGTATATTTATTGCTACTTGGGTATGTGTTTGATTTCTTGTCGTTTACAAACTTTGACCACTTTACTTCTTAACCACAGAGTGGCGCTATAATATAATCTATAAACAATTGTATGGCTTGTTCTCTGAAGCCATGTGTTAACTCTTTTTTTGTAATGACGTCCAAGCAAACACTCTTAAAAGGTTCTTTATTGGCACATATGGTTCCACGAAGAACCTTTAACATCCATAGAACCTTTCCAATGTAGTGGAAAAAGGTTGTGGAGATTTTTAAAATGTTCTTCACATTATATGGAAACAAATGGTAAATGGTTCTTTCAAGAACCGAACTTTTATTTTCTAAGTGTTGTTTATTACGATTCGATTATTAAACTATGTAGAAAATGTTGGAAATACAAATGCATCAAAAAGGCTATTGTTTAGACAACTTAATATATGATCACCTTTACATTTCAAGTGAAAAAAAGTTTATTTTATTGATTAATAATTGTGGATGGCATATTAAGTAAACCCAGTGCATCTTTAGCAGTTTGTTTCTTGTCCTGCTTGATCTCCTGTTGTCATATGCAGGTGGTGCTTTGGGAGGTGCTGTGGGATGGTGGATGACTAGTGACACCTCCATCCTCTTCATCAGATCATAAAGGAGATGCCTCCTCAACAGACGAGGAAACTGTACTCTGAGGTCATGGCAGTACTGGGCAATCTGGATTGGGTTGAGCTGGCTCAACTAATTTTTTTAGTGATAGGTAATTCCTCTCTACAAATGCGAGTACTTACTACTTTAATCTCTTTTGCCACAAAAGAGCTCGGAGCCAAAGTGGAGTATGGACAAAAATAGCATGTTAATTTCACCTGCTTAGTCTAAGCCAAGTTTGACTATCTGAAGAGCTTTTTTAGTTTAGGTTTTTTTGTTGTTTCTGAAAGATGTGTTTTTACTTTTAATTTTCTTTATTATAAACATGCCTGTAGGTGCTGTGATCAACTCCTTTTCCAACATTTCTATTTCAATCCAGTTTACCAGAACCACAGAGTTTCACTGTAAACCTCAACATGTTTAAAATATTTAAATGTTTAAAATCCTCAAAAGAAATCTGAATAATTAAGCAATAATCTTTTATAAAACACGTAAAATCAAGACCACCTCATGAGCCATTTGAGTACAGTTAAAGGGATAGTACACTGCAAAATGAAAATTCAGTCATCATTACTCACACCACATATGGTGTGTGACTTTCCATTATATGGACCAATGGATTCTGCAAAAAAAAACTTTTATGTTCTGTCAGCTCAAATCTGCAGACAGGCTCTGACTTTTGGCAACTAGCATCAACTTGTTCAAACTGTTGGGGGGAAATCGGGGCAAAAGTCATGTAGTGTATTCCAGCCTTTATGCAATAATCCATTCATATGATAATATTTGCATTGGTAGAGAATTAAGCTGAGGGTCTACCTATGCGGGATCTACCAAAAATAACACTATAACAGTGACTTAAAATGACTTTCTTTTAACTCAGTAATAACTATTTAACAAATGCTGAAAGCTACCATGTTATTTGGGGGCTACAAATTGTGCAAGATAAGATGTAACTCTAATTGTAACATGATTAACACAGTGTTATTTCATAACTGAAAATAACCAATTAAAACATGTACCACATGTTATTTTACGTATGTTTACCTTGCACCTTATATGCACTACTTTTTAAAACTTTAGAATTGGTAAGTTTTTCCCCCTTCAAAAACGTCTGTTATGCTCATCAGTGCTGCATTTATTAGATCAAAAACACAGTAATATTGTGAACTATTATTACAATTTAAAATAACTTTTAATATATTTTAAAATGCCATTTATTTATTTAGGTGTAGTTTATTTAAGCAGCCATTACTCCAGTCTTCAGTGTCTCATGATCCTTCAAAAATCATTTTAATATGGTGCTCAAGAAACATTTCCTTTTATCAGTGTTGAAAATAGTTGTGCTGTTTAATATTTTTGTTGAAAACATATTTTTTTTCAGGATTCTTTGAGGAATAGAAAACTCAAAAGAACAGCATTTATTTGAAACAGAAATCTATACCATTATATTAATGTCTTTACTGTCACTTTTGATCAGTGTAAAGCAACATTGCTGAATAAAAGTATCAATCTTTTTTATGACATGTTTGGCTTTGTCATGTAGATTGAGATTTGCTAATGATTGCTCAAATTGTCAAGAAAAGAAGACACCATTTAAGACTTTGTTTTATTTAAAAGAGATTAAGATACGACTAGGTGAAGATCTGACATTGCGGAAGTCTTCAAGGATAACACTATCACCTTTTCTGCCAAACGAGGTAGGTTTAGACTTTTTATTGTCTATCGATGTGAGTCAAGATTTAATGAGACAGCAGTTCATGACATTCAGGGTGTTCCTTTTGTTTTCTTTTTTAATGACAGGTAATTGCTGCTGTACTGTGCATCCCAAGCATCCCCTGCATTCTCATCATGGGTTTGTATTCTGTTCTATTTATTAACCGTTTTTATTTATGGAAGCATATGGGTAGTAAAATTCATTTTGAAATGTAATATGCAAAATGGCAATGCAAGATGTAAAATGGCAATGTATTTCTGTATTTAAATTTACATTTTCAAATACATATGTGCAATATTTAGTGCAAAATGTAAATGAAAATTCAATGATATAATTTACATTTGCTATTTCCTACACTAGTTTTAATATGCAAAATAAAAACATATTTTAATGCTTTATAAGTTGCAAAATTAAAATGAAAATGTATTACACAAATTGATTAGATATGTTTAACATGTCCAAGCAAAAATTAGCAAAATTATAATTGAATTGCAGTTTTTCCTAAATGCATTTAGACTTAGGGGTAGGACACTTGGGATTGCACTTTCATCATAATACCACATGATAATTGTAGCAAAATGCAGTGAGAATTTCAGAATGAATTCTGAGCCAAAGGTGCAGCAAAAGGGTAGCAAAATGGTGATTTAAATGTCTTTTATTTTTCTTAAATGCATTGACACTTACATATAAGACGTTTCAATTGCATTTTCATTTAAGACCCCGTGATGAATATAAAGTCAATGTTGATTTGAAATGCATTTGAAAATGCAACATGCCCCTGACCTGTCAATCATTAGGCTACATCAAGGCGTTCATTTATTTTTGCAACTTATAAAGTGTTAAAATATGTTTTTAATTTGCATTTTAAAACTAGTGTAGAAAATGGCAAATGTAAATTACATAACTTAATTTTAATTTTGCACTAAACGTTGCACATATGTATGGTAAAATGTAAATTAAAATAAAGAACTACATTGCAATTTTACGTATACGTTTTTTTTTTATATATATAATTTATTTGTTTATTGTTATTGGTGATTCCAGATTGCTGTCATTCAAGAAGTTATCATTTCCTCTCCCATTGTGGCTGAGCTACACATTCTCTTCATTTTATTTTAAACATAAAACATCCGGAGGAGATGGCACCTACACTGGAATTCATACAAATGTAAGGAACATATGTAATGAAACTGTGTATAAAGCATTTTGTTGTGTTGCTATTTAGTTGAAAATAATCAAAGTGTTAGTTCACCCAAAATTTTAAATTCTGTCATTAATTACTCACCCTCATGTCGTTCCAAACCTGTGGGACCTTCGTTAATCTTCGGAACACAAATTAAGATATTTTTGATGAAATCTGAGAGCTTTCTGACCCTCCATAGACAGCAAGGGTCCTACCACAGTCAAGACACAGAAACGTAGTATAAGAACATCGGTAAAACAGTCCCATGTGACATCAGTGGTTCAACTGTAATTTTATGAAGCTACGAGAATACTTTTTGTGCGCAAAGAAAACAAAAATAACAACTTTATTCAATGATGTCTTCTTTTCTGGGAGAGTCTGCCGCCATTAACGAGAGTACCACAGCACATGCGTGTGCGTTCATTTACCAGTAAACAAGGTGCAGCACATGCGGGGTCTACCTCAGCAGCACCACACGCATTCACCGTGGGTCAGAGAGCTATCGGATTTAATCAGAAATATCATAATTTGTGTTCTGAAGATGAACGACGGTCTTATGGGTTTGGAACGACATGAGGGTGAGTAATTAATGACAGAATTTTCATTTTGGGGTGAACTCAACCTTTGGGAAAATCTCAACCTGTTCTGCATGTTACTCTGTACTTCAGTTTCATTCATTTCATTTCTTGTCATTTCCAGTCTTCCTGTGAAGAAATCCTGAACGAGGGTCGAAGGTTCAGATGAAGGGAACCAAATGGCAATGCTTCCAAGACTCATGTATGAACAACTTTGAGAATCCATGTACAATTTGAGCTTTTTTCAAATCTCAACATGGAACTTGGGCTGAACATGCAGAAAAAAAGTAGTTTCCTCAAACTAGCACATGGCAAGAGATACTAAAAGCACACAAACACTTGGAGCCTTGCTCTCAATTCAGATTGTATAGTTCTCTTAGTTTCCCATTGAAATGTGAGGCGTGAGTGCATGATTCTTTGCTCCATATATTCAAATGCTGTACTAGAAAGTGTTTTTGCAGTACCATGTCAATTGTAGATGCAGATAATTTAGCATGAATTTGAGGTTAGTAATCTAACTCAAAGGGTTAGTTCACCCAAAATATTATATGAAAAATCTTGTTCCAATCCTGTTAGACTTTTTTCATTTTTGGAACACTAATGAAGATCCTTTTTAATGAAATCTGACAGCTATACATTATTGGACCTTGAAATGTTAGTTGTATAGGTTGTCAATGGAGGGACAGAAAGCACAGAGATTTCATTAAAAATACTCTTCATTTGTGTTCCAAAGATAAATGAAAATCTTATGGATTTGGAACGGTATGAGGGTGAGTAACTGATGACAGAATTCACATTTTTGGGTGAACTGACCTTTTAAATAATATTGAGTTCTCCTATAGGAAAACAGTGTCAACACTGGAATATTTCACTTGACTATTGTCTATAGCAATTGTTATTAATGACAGCCCTGTCTTTGTATTCATTTTTCCCCATGCATTTGAAAATGTTTTGAATCTTGATTGTTTCACAGTGAAGTTTGTCTTGTACAAGTACCTGTTCATGTTTTCTTTTTTCTGCCTGTTGCTGTTTAAAACTAAAAAGTGTTCCACAATACAAGCATTTTCAATGGTGCTTTACACATTCTTAAATTAATTGATGTCATAATATTTTTGTCTTCACCTGTTTAAGGCAAACAAAAGCTACTGAATGCACTTTTAAGAATGTTTACATGAGGTAAAAATAAACCATGTTCAATTTGTATATATTGTGCTGGATTTATTTGCTACTAAAGGTAGGCCTATGCTAGCTATATATATATATATATATATATATATATATATATATATATATATATATATATATTTTATTTTATTTTTTTTACATTTTTTTTTTTAATTTCAGCACTATGGATTGTCCATTTATGGTACAGAAGATAATGTAAATCTACAGAATTTTCTGTTTTAACGTTGAAGGAAATGTCCGTAAATTTAACAGAAAATGTCCTGGTAATTTTCTGCCAGTACATTATCTGTGTAGACTATTTTAAATTTTTTTTTTTTTTTTTTTCATATTAAGAGGTGTGTGAACTGGATGGCCCCCTTGAAATTGAATCCCATCATAATTTGAGCTTAATAATGTTGTAGTATTCTGGTAATACTGCTTCTTGAGTGTGGAAGAAATGGAGCATGTTTTCATGTTTAGAAAATGCTAATAGAAAGCTAAGTTGATAATATAAAGTCTGATGATGATTTCATTTTTAGTTTTTTTTTTTTTTTTTTTCTCTCATCACATTTCTTTGAAAATGAGAAGCGGCTGGCCATTAAACCACAGTGCCCTCAGTCTTTCTGTGCTGTGCTCTTTGGTTCGTGGTACAGTGCAGTTCATGTGGTTTGCTGGAAAGGTCAGCTATACTCACACACTAAAAAAACACACTACAAATTTAAGCACAAACACCAATTTATCAAATGAAAAGAAAAATGCAGTGAATTATAATTTATTTTTACTACAAGAGCTTTGTCAAGGTTGTAGAATGTCAGTTGTTTGCCAAGAAAAACATAACTGCTTCCTCATATACTGTATGTATGTATTTGCTGATTTCCCCCTGAATAGGACATTGCATGTTTTCTGGCATTAAACATGACAAGACAGCAGCATGAAAAGTCATAAAACCCACACGTGCACTCAGTGATGACCTTAAAAAATAGTTCACCAAAAAAAAGAAAAATCTGTCGTTTTACCCACTTTCATGTCATTTCAAACCCAAGTGAATTTCTTTTATTTTCTGTGGAACATTAAAGATATTTAGGGAAAAGTCTTGTTTGTGTATGTGTGTGTTTGTATGTTCTGTGGTGTTCTGCAGAAGAAAAAAAGTCATACAGATTTGTAACAACATGAGGGTGAGTAAATAATGACAGAATGTTTATATTTGGTTGAACTATGCCTTTAAAGGCAACAAAACCCTGAAATATTTCAAATTTAAGTCTTTTTAATGTAAAAAAAAAAAAAAGAGTTTTTGCAATTTCCATATAGTTCATAATATATCTTGTGCATTTATAGTCACATTAATTGTGTATTTAATTCTAGGCCTGTCCTACTGCCTGTAATGCAAAGAAAATAAGCTTGTAGTAAGATGCAAATTTTCACTACCACTCCATTAAGCATGAGACAAACAATCTTTGAACTTTAGAATGAACTTTGCTTCACTCCGATTCCCAGAATCAAGCTCTCAGATTGTAATGAATTGGAGTTTCTACTACACTGTGGTGGACTCACAATCTGTCTTTTTTTTTTTATTTTTTTTTTTTTAGAATTTTGCTCAGTTTGCCGACAGTTTTCTTTGGTAATGGGTCTCTGATCAAGTGGGTTGCGTTTTAACACAATATGTGGGTTTTCTGAATTATTTTCATCTGTCTAATAATAGGAAGAAGTGAAGTATGTGAAAGTTGATCTCAGCTGCTGAACTGGTTTTGTTAGTTACTGTAGATACATTTTTCTATACACAGTGTGCCAAAATTCCGTCATGGAAATTATGTTGGGCATTTTGCAAAAGAGAAAAGTTTTGAGAATTTTTTACTCTCTTCCTGCTACTATATGCATTGTGTACAGTTCTTATGAGAGGGAAAAACTGCATCAGCCTACATGTGCACATTATAACTCACATAGGAATCTTTCACTCTTCAGCTGTCTTGCCTCGGTAAAATTATGCTGAACTGATGCTTTCTCTGATTACTTTCAGAGTAATTGCCTGAAACTAAGAGATTGTTTAGAAGAGATAAATGTTATTTTTGTTTTGTAAGCCACACAGTTAATTTGACTTGTTCAACCAGTATGATAGTACACTCCAAAACAAGATGGTTCTATAGAGGTTCTTTACTAGTTCTATTTAGAACTGTATCCTTCTGAAGAACAGTTTTATGCTGAAATTCATGTGCTGCCTTCATGTGCATCTATGAAATGACACTGAAGTTGCAGACTGAAGTCAGAAACATAATATTGAAGTAACCTAAACAAAAGAATTATATTATGAACATTAAACCCAAATAACTATCTGAATTCAAAATAATGAAAAATATTCATTTCTGTTACTCATCTATATGTTATCACAACTATACGTGAAGCAGATAGTTGAGTGATTGATTAACACCCTTCCTGCTTTCCTCTCACTGATCTCTAAATATTATAGATATATTACATTATAAGTGTTTGCACCATGTTTCATATCGACTTAAGAGTTTTCCACTTGTAAGTATGATTTACTCAGTCATTTGTTATGATATTTTATATTACCGTCTTTCGGATGAGACGTTAAACTGAGGCCCTGACTCTCTGTGGTCATAAAAACTCCCATGGCACTTCTCGTAAAGAGTAGGGGTGTAACCCCGGTGTCCTGGCCAAATTGCCACCACTGGCCCTTGTCAGTCATGGCTTCCCAGTAATCCCCATCCACTGAATTGGCTCTATCACTCTCTCTCCTCTCTACCTGTAGCTGGTGTGTGGTGAGCGCACTGGCGCCGTTGTACTGTGGCTGCCGTTGTATCATCCAGGTGGATGCTGCACACTGGTGGGGGTTGAGGAGAGATCCTCCACATGATTGTAAAGCGCTTTGGGTGTACAGCAATACACAATAAAGCGCTATATAAATGCATCATTCATTCATTCATATTTCAACTCCTTTTGAAGTGTACAATATTCCCTTCTCTTGTAAAAAACTGAATATTCAAAAAAAAAAAAAAGTTCAAGCATTTTGTAATATGTTTTTACATTTTAAATTATATATTTTTTAAACCAAACAAACTCTCAAAAGTGAGTCCTTCTTCTTCTCATCCAAAGTCACTGCCAAAACCATGTAAATTATGGGATTTATTAAAAATACATGATCAGTCATGTGTGTCACTTGGACTGAAATTCTGCAATTATGTCTTGAAAAACAAGATGGACTACTGATTATCAATGTTTTATCCATTTATTTCCATTAATAACAATTTAGATAATCTCTATTGTGTGTGTGTGTCTATTTTGTAATTTAATGCTAGGGTGACATGATATAATAATATAGAGTATAATGTCAATGTATAATGTTTATATATATATATATGTATATATATTAGTGCTGTCAATCGATTAAAAAATTTAATCGCGTTAATCACAGTCCTGGACGGTGATTAATCATGATTAATCGCAAATTTAAAATACTAGGATTTACCTGTAAATGTATTGAAATAAAGAAATGCATGCCAAACTAGTTTAAGGAAACAGAACCTTTCACACCTCCGCCAGGTATGAGACATAATCCTCATTATTCTTTTATCATTATTCTTTTGTTTTTATTCAGCCATTAACAGCCTTTATATTGACAATAAAACGTTTACTAAGCCACATCGCTTCAATCCCAGTATACATTTACCCAACTATTATCAAAAGTATTTCTAAATAAATACAACAAAACATTTTCTTGCGACCTTATGTGAAGTATTATGACAAAACGCATTATGAAGAAGAATTGGACCTGTTCTGCAGGTGCATTAGAGCTAATATTAGCATCATACTTCATAAGACGATTTATGAGATTAATAGTACACTTTTACTCAGAACTCACTTCAAACCACCATCGAGTGTTTGTAATAACTTCCTTTTGTGATCATATGTGGAATTTGGATTACTGTTGTTAAAATACGCTATTTATAGCCTTTTTTATCGCTGCACAAATTAGCATAGATGTACACATTCATCTAAAAAAAATCACATACACATATCCTATCGTAATCGTGTGTTTATTATCTTATATAATCTATAGAGGGTGTTGTCATGTTTATTTCTGCTGTGTAAAAGCCTTAACGTGTGCTCTGGCTGAAACTCACGTTGTTTGTGATGTTACAGCCGTCTCTCTGTTCTTAAGTGGCCAGGTATACATTCCAAGTATAATACACATTAGTAAAAGGATCTATTTTAATTTTTATTTGTCTATATACACTTTGGGCGGCCGCGGTACATTATAAAAATAGGCCAAGCCGCGGTACATTATAAAACCGCAACCCGCAGCTCTGTTATTTTTCCCGCGAATGTATTTTCAAAATAGCCCACTTGTGCCGTTACCCTGGCAACACTGGCTCGCTGTGCCCTCATTACACAATGATAGATAACCTTCCGCGCTGCGATGAAGGCGGGAAGTTGGGGTCAAACCTTATCAAACGATTAATTTGCGTTAAAAAAATATTAACGCGTTAAAATTTTTAGATTAATCGCATGCGTTAACGCGTTAACGTTGGCACCCCCTAATATATATATTATATATATATATATATATTAGGGGTATATATATAATATATATATATATATATATATATATATATATATATATATATATATATATATATATACACACAGGTGCATCTCAATAAATTAGAATGTCGTGGAAAAGTTCATTTATTTCAGTAATTCAACTCAAATTGTGTAACTCGTGTATTAAATAAATTCAGTGCACACAGACTGAAGTAGTTTAAGGCTTTGGTTCTTTTAATTGTGATGATTTTGGCTCACATTTAACAAAAACCCACCAATTCACTATCTCAACAAATTAGAATATGGTGACATGCCAATCAGCTAATCAACTCAAAACACCTGCAAAGGTTTCCTGAGCCTTCAAAATGGTCAAGCAAAATCGATTCAAGAATTTGGGTGAACTTCACAAGGAATGGACTGAGGCTGGGGTCAAGACATCAAGAGTCACCACACACAGACATGTCAAGGAATTTGGCTACAGTTGTCGTATTCCTCTTGTTAAGGCACTCCTGAACCACAGACAACGTCAGAGGCGTCTTACCTGGGCTAAGGAGAAGAAGAACTGGACTGTTGCCCAGTGGTCCAAAGTCCTCTTTTCAGATGAGAGCAAGTTTTGTATTTCATTTGGAAACCAAGGTCCTAGAGTCTGGAGGAAGAGTGGAGAAGCTCATAGCCCAAGTTGCTTGAAGTCCAGTGTTAAGTTTCCACAGTCTGTGATGATTTGGGGTGCAATGTCATCTGCTGGTGTTGGTCCATTGTGTTTTTTGAAAACCAAAGTCACTGCACCCGTTTACCAAGAAATTTTGGAGCACTTCATGCTTCCTTCTGCTGACCAGCTTTTTAAAGATGCTGATTTCATTTCCAGCAGGATTTGGCACCTGCCCACACTGCCAAAAGTACCAAAAGTTGGTTAAATGACCATGGTGTTGGTGTGGTTGACTGGCCAGCAAACTCACCAGACCTGAACCCCTTAGAGAATCTATGGGGTATTGTCAAGAGGAAAATGAGAAACAAGAGACCAAAAAATGCAGATGAGCTGAAGGCCACTGTCAAAGAAACCTGGGCTTCCATACCACCTCAGCAGTGCCACAGACTGGTCACCTCCATGCCACGCCAAATTGAAGCAGTAATTAAAGCAAAAGCAGCCCCTACCAAGTATTGAGTACATATACAGTAAATGAACATACTTTCCAGAAGGCCAACAATTCACTAAAAATGTTTTTTTTTTTAAATTTTTTTTTTTTTTTATTGGTTTTATGAAGTATTCTAATTTGTTGAGATAGTGAATTGGTGGGTTTTTGTTAAATGTGAGCCAAAATCATCACAATTAAAAGAACCAAAGACTTAAACTACTTCAGTCTGTGTGCATTGAATTAATTTAATACACGAGTTTCACAATTTGAGTTGAATTACTGAAATAAATGAACTTTTCCACGACATTCTAATTTATTTAGCTGCACCTGTATATATATATATATATATATATATATATATATATATATATACACACAAGTTAGTTATTAAAAACCTGGACTAAAATACTGATTATGTCCTGACAAAGGATGTAATGTTTGTATGTTTATTGCAAGTAATACTGTATACTTTGATAACTTTGATAAATTAAACTCCAGGCCTCGATTTCTTTATAAATAGGTTTTAATAGGTTTATAAATAAACATGTACACTCACAAAATATGGTGTGTGTGTGTGTGTATGTAGGTATGTGTGTTTAATACAATTACCAAAGTATTTTATAGTAATGCTTATTTATTGTACTGACTGCAAAAAAGTCACATTGATCCCTTAATACTATACTATAAATATTTGTTATACAATAAAGTTAGATATATAAATACAAATATATATACACATACAAATGTGCAAAGCAGAAGTCATAGAACTGACTCATAATTTAATGCAAAATACTTTATAATTACTGTTATTCATCTCTGTCTCTGTGTTTCTGTTCTTGGGAGAGGTTCAACACATGATGAGTTTCAGCATAGTTCATAATAGTACTTCATCACATCTGTTAGGTTCAGAGTCCACTGACAGCAGAACTCCTGTGCTCAGGCTTTATGTAGCAGTATGGGGAGTAATCCTCATCCTCCAGGCTCTTGAACCACTTGGTGGGCACCTGGCACCCCTGCTCACTGGACTTGTCATCACTGGACGTCTCATACTCAGGTAGCGTTGGCGTGTCCTCTACGGAGTTCTTCTTCCAGTGCTTTCCCTTAGCTCTCTGCTTTCCTTGCTCTTTTCTCTCATGAACCCTGCTCACGCAGGCCCGGCAAATTCTCACCGGTCTGGAGGAGATGTTTGGTATCAAGGCTCGGCTCTTTGAGCAAGCTCTACATACTATATAGCCGCATCTCCGGCAGTGGTGCCTCCGATTGGCAACGTTGAATTGCTTCGAGCAGCGCATACAGATGGCTGATGCCATGTCAGGGATCCAGGTGGCAGCGAAGTTCTCTCCAGCATTGTCAGCAGAGAGGCCCTTAGCTTGCACACGGAGGGACTTGTACTGCTCAATGTGTCCCATCCACGCATTCTTTTCCTCAGGCGAGGCCGCCGACACATAGAAAGACTTGCGTGGCGTGCGGATGAGCCATTGGTTGGGCATGGCCATTCCGTCTTCCAGATCTTCCTGCTGCACATCCTCCAAAGGAATGACCTTCTGCTTACTGTTCCAGTGACCGGGCACCATGATGCTACCGTAGACCAGAACATCACTGAAGAGGAAGAATGCTTTGGGTTTGGGTCCACGTCTGCACAGCTTTGACAAGCAGCCCTCTCCCACCAGAATACGCCCTGGTTTGAGAAGCATCTTTCCTGTTCGGCCGAAGGTGCTCTCCACTGCCTGGATTCGCTCACGGTTCTGAATAGTAAAGGT
Source organism: Spinibarbus caldwelli (assembly GCA_039654775.1). Lineage (NCBI taxonomy): Eukaryota > Metazoa > Chordata > Actinopteri > Cypriniformes > Cyprinidae > Spinibarbus > Spinibarbus caldwelli. Next base: position 27,478,035 of record CM077220.1, on the reverse strand, counting down.
CAGTTGTTCTGCCATTTTGGTACGGCCTGTAAAATGTAAAAACAATGATATGGTCAAACTGATTTTGATGGACTTGTAACCACTGGATGAATTTATCAAACATGTAGGTTTAGATATTAATTCTTAGCAGTACTTTCAAAGGACTTTCACCCCTGATACTCTAATTAACAAAATTATACAATACACACACATACACACACAAAATAAATGTTTAAACATCTTAAATATTAATTCAACAATACCTGATTGGTGTGGAAAAAGCAGTGAATTATCGTTGAGTAAACAGACGCTGTATCTGTTCGCAGTTCTTTTGTCCTTCAAGCTCCAATAAAAATTGTTATAAAAATATTCCTCTGTGTTCAGCACTACAAATCTCTTCTTTCTCTGGGCAGGTTGTTCGAGAAAGCCCTTTTAAAGTGTCGTGAGCTTGTCTTTCCTGTTTGAAAAGGGGAAATTCCAGATCTGCGCTGCAGTATCTGCTATTTTAGAGGTGTAAGCTTCCTTGTGCTTGACTGGCATAAACTAAGACACATACTCAAAACATATAGATACAAAATAAAATGTTTTTATCTAATGTGATGTCACTAAAGTCCTGGATAAAGAGGTAATATATGCTGCCAAGACATTATTTAAACCTCTTGTTCGTCAAATTGAATGTAACACTTATATTAAGTGCTGTATTTTTGGCACACCTGCCTAATTCATTTCACAGATCAGGTTAATTAACTGATTTAAAGATAAAATAAAAATATATAAATAATAGATGAAAAACTTAAAAATTAAAAATTTGTTGCCTTGGCAATGTTTAAGTTGAAGTACAAAAATGACTAAAACTGAAATAAAAGCATTAAATATTAAAATAAAATGCAACCAATACATTGATACATTGATATAAATGTGATGTAGTTGTCAACTAAGCATGATTCTTTCCATCTAAAATTCCTGTTCTCAGTACTGTTCAGATTTTCCCCATTACATTCTTTTATCGTAAAATAAAAGAGGTAAATAAGAAGTAAATAATTATGAGATGAAGAAAAATGTGCTTATTCATACGCACTTCCCATTACAGTGAAAAATGTGTGGGCTGAAGTGAACAGTTAAGTCTATGTTTGTTGTTTATCTGATAAACAGTATTGACGTAGATAGCAGAGAACTCCATTATCAGATTTACTAATCAGTAGTGTCAAAACAACAACAGAACTTTGACCCTTAAACCAGTTGGATGCCATAACCAGCCTAACAAGTTTTTGGAAAGAAATTTCTGCAAAGTGACTGTAAACAACAGGCTTGTCATATATGCAAGGCCTATACGTTTAATGCACAGCACAACATGAAACTTTACATGCGAATTTTGTGTTTGTTTTTTGTAGAAATAAAAAAAGTGATTTAGAGGAAGTGCACATCCTTATGATGCAACACACTTGACACAGTGATTTCAGAGGAGACATTTAAGGACCTCTAACGTAAGACATTGCATACCAGAATGATGAATGGACTTTATGGGATTTTGCAAGAATGATGACACCCATAGTTGTCTTATTTCAGTACATAACAAGCAGTCATAGACCCCTTTAACTCAATCACTGTCTTTACTCAAAATCTGTACTATGCGCTCTCAGAAAAAAAAAGCACTAAGCAATAAATGTATAATCATTTGTTTAATGCTTACGTATTTAATTAGAAAACTTGTTGTGTGTCTTGTATAGGAAGGAGGGATTTTCCCTGGTATTACTAGAAGAGGCGTTTACGAGTCAACTAACAAGAAAACACCTTGACTAAGTATCAGGCCAAGTTTCACCATGGGAAAAAAAGTTCCTTGTTTTGTAAGCTGGCAACTATTAAAACATATACTTCAGTGAAACAAAACCACATAACTTATTCCAATTTGACTTGAAATGCTTTTAACTGAAAGCTGAAGTGGTGCTAGTTCAAGAACACCGGATTCTGAAAAAACTGCTACTAACAGTACTTCACTTAAGTTGTATAAAAATAAACATTATATAACCTAGTTAAATACCTCCCACTATGAGGAAATAATTGTACAATATAAACATTCTTAGAGTGGATCTACTTTCATATCATCTAACATTAACAAAAGAGTTTTGAAATTATTTTTTAAAGAAGAAGCACTTTTATTTGTAGCATTTGCAGTGCTGCCTACTATATACTAAGGCCATAAATAAATAGTTTGTGGGAACCTTGTATAAAAATGAAGTGACAGGTATGATGACAGGTACGGAAAAAAAAAAAAAAGAGGTAGTCAAAATTCATTCTTACTCCCTTCTCCTCCAAAAAGGCTCCCCCTGGTGGACAATCAAAACAACTACTTTTCCTAAATGGCCCATATAGTTTCATACTTGGTCAAAGCATAAAAAAAACACAAAACAAAAAACTAACAAAAAATTACAATAAGAGGAGGAAGCTAAAAAAATCCATAATGATTAAATGTCTTCTCTTAATTCTCCAGTATGAGTCCACAGTTAAAGCTGACATGATGTTTAAAACATCCCATTACAAGTCAATAGTTCCTTTTACTTTGAATTTCTTTGCTGACCGCTCACTGGAGCGCAGTTCAAACTTGCTGCCATAGATGTGTGTTACGAAATCACCAATCTCCACACTGAACACACTATTCCTCTTCGGGATAACTGAAGAAAGAGAGAGAAAGAGAGTAGGGGAAATGTCAATATTTATTATATTATATTATTATATTAATGAAGAACATATGCTTTACAATGAATAAGCGACACTGTCTGAGAGGTTAAAGTTAAGCAATGGTTAATCAACGGTCAAACAAAACACAGGAACAGATCTTTCTTACAATATATTTTGACATGACTTTGTTCTCGGGTTCATTTGGCACGAGGGTTCTGAAAGGTGTCTAATGACTGTGAGGAAGAAGTTAGAAGTGTTTTCGTGACAAAGAGAGGACTCACTTTCGGTCTGGACTAGGGCTGTCATGATCAGATTTTCACTAAACCATTATCATGGTCAACAACAAATTCATGATAATGATATTATTGTGATCGATAAATAAATAATGCTCAAATTCATCTTTAACATGTCAACCAGAGAGTTACTGTAAATGTGTAAATTGTCATTTTTGGGTGAACTGTCCTTTTAACAAGGTATCAGTATTATTTTTTTTAAATATCAGGGTTATCCTCTATACCAGTATATTGTGAAACCCCTAGTCTGGACAATGATAAAACAACACAGTTTTGCATAATGTTTTTTGACTTGTTTACCATAGTGCATATAGCCACAGTAAAACCTTTATAGTTAACTGCAAATTTCTCATATTTCATTTTTTTTGGACTCACTGGCTCCACCCTCCTTTAGTCTAATGGACAAAAGCTTGGTATGGCATCTTTGAGTACTGACATTCAGTAGTGAAATGATGTAAAACCTGTAAAAATAATGTATATTTACACATATACACCTTTTAGTTTGTCCTCTTTTGTAATGATTTTAAAGACATGCTTCAGTTCCTGTACCAGGATGCCAGTTAGACCCACATTCGAGGGGCATTTTGACCTGACAACTACAAGGAAAAGAGATGTGAGAGAGAACATGAGGTTCCACTACATGCTACAAATATCACCATTAAATAGAATCAGGATATACCGCTGCTAAAGCAAAAATGTGTTCCTTTGTTCACAGACATTTTCTAATTTGCATGACGTTGTACCTGTTAAGACAGCACCATGGAAATCAGCTTTCAAGAGCTTCTGCTGGATCATCTGTGGGTTGCTGCATTCAAAAGAAACAGGCAGCACATTCATGAAGCGTTAGCAAGCCTGGAAATGAAGTTACACCCAAAAAGCCAGAAATTCTGAAGAGCATCTTTCGGAAATTATGACACACATCTTGCCTTCCTGGTTTCAATCCATTACACAGATCCACAATGTACTGTTTCCATAGCTCACGCAGAGGCAAGAAGAGTTCATATCTACAATCATAACCAAAGATGCATGAGTGAATTTAGTGATAAGCAGTACTTTTACTCACATAATACAATACCACAGGGTGAAAGAGAGTACACTTTTGATGATCCGGTTTGAGCTGGAATATTTTCAGCTGTCTTCTTTCTTTGGCATTCAGTCCCTTGGCCTTTCTTGCCTTTCCCTTCTTCTTCTTCTGTCTTTTATATTCCAGTACCACTGCCTTGTGCACCAAACTTTCCTCAATGTCTCCATCCTTCATTTGAGGAAGGCAGTTTCTTAGGAATGCTTTGGTGAATGCATCCGCTGCCGGTCCTTGTTGAGACTGTAAAAAGTGACATTGAGCAACATATTGACAAGTTTGTAAAGTTTTTGTACATCATATAGCCTGAGTGGATCTGCATCAGTGAACTGTTCCATTATTCTTTACAGATCCAAGGAGCCCCCGTGCAGAGCCCCAATATAAAAAGCTAAACTCAGTAACACTTTACAGGTTTAACAGAATCACTAGTATTCTTACAGGGTGAAACAGCATAAATGAGGAAAATAATGCTAATGATAATCAACGTGAGTCACCTCAACTCCCAAAATTTCAATTTGCTCTGATGGAATTCGGGATTGCACCACACCTGGGAAAGTGAAAATAGTATAAGAAACATTATATATGAGGTTAATTTTGTTTTCTTTTGGCAAAGAGTGGGTAAATAACCGTAATGTTGACTTTAGCATGGAAACAGGGTCCAAGATGATCGCAACACAATTTATTAAACAATAAAACATTAACAGGATTGTAAACAATACAAAATCATCACCACACTTACTTTCCACAGTTCAAAACAGACCCAAAAAACACTTCTGCTGTGAAATCACATGTGCTGACAGGACAGACCAGCTGATCACAGATTCAGACCCGAGTAATCGAGCACGGCATCGTTCACCATAGATTTACAGTCTGAAATAAGAATAAATAATACTGTGAAGTCTTGTTATATGCTGAGTATGTTGTACTTCTCTTTTTCTATCCATTATGAAGTCACGATGAAACAGAGATAACATCCAGTTATGACATAATTTTGATAAGAAATTATGAGGTTAAAAATATTAAACTCCTTAATGAATGATAAATCGTTCATAATGAGATCTAAAAGAGCATACATTTATAATTTTCAGTTTATGCGACTTTAAAAGGGTTTAATGTGTGCACTGTCTCTTTAAGAGTGTGTCGGTTTGCTCCGCCCAGGCAGCGTTTGAAAATAGTTACAAGTGAAGGGAGGAGACCGACAGTTAGTTGATAACTTAGTTAACTAAACGCTTTTTATTGATATCTATTCCTCGTTTATTTTAGCTAAATTGGCGTTTTAAGCTTCAGTGATGTCTGAGGAGCTTGTGTGTTCAAAGCCGGAGGAGGCGAGCAACGCCGAGACAAAAAACAGCGTAGAAATCGTTATCACACTTTCCAGCGAAGACCCACCAAATAATCCTGATCATAATGTCAACCAACAGACAGAAAGAGAGACAGAGACTGTCTGTAATGAGATCAGACCAAACCACAGTCGGGTTTCTAAAGGTTTGTCGTGTTTACACGGTATATGAATGTAACTGTGATTTCTGTGTGACCTCTTCCATATATAACGTTAGTTACTTTGTATGTCATTGACTCCCATTCAATAAAAGCATGAATCCAGTGTCTGGCTTTGAGACTGCTGTTTGTTTGTTTATTCATTTATTTAATATCAAATGATCCAAAATGCTTTTGTTTGGAATTTGGATGTAAGTCTGAAGGGCACTTTATTAAACTAACACTGCTGATGTATATTGTTTTCAGAGTTATTTCAGACAGAAGAAGATGAAGATGATGATGACAGCGGCACCCATTATCTGAATAGTGATGAGAGACCATGTACTCATCTACAGCGAGCAGAGAGGAGAGATGGAAAACTGCCGGACACCTTCCAGACAGACCATCTTCTGTACTATGAGAGATTCAAAGCATATCAAGATTACATGCTTGGTAACCATCCAAACACTTCTGACAGACACCCACAACAGTAAATGAGTTAATAAGTGTGTTTATAAACCTGAGTTGTTTGACAGGTGACTGTAAAACATCTGAAGTTGAAGCCTTCACGGCTGAGTACCTGGAGAAGATAGTGGAGCCATGTGATTGGCAAGCCATATGGCACACTGATGTGTTTGACGTGCTGGTTGAAGTAAGTTCATTATAGCATGCTTTTTGGGTATTTACAGTTAAAACATGAAACTTTAAAGCTTATGATTGAAGCATCTGCACAAGGGAGTGTTTAGAAAGCTGAGGGTTGTTGTTGTAGGTTGTTGATGTCGACTGTAAGGAGCTGAAGGCAAAGGTGGAGCTGGTGCTGCCGATGGAGTGTGAGACCAGAGGCTGTGATCTTACTGAAGAGTCCATGAAGGCCCTGCTGGAGGCTACACTTCATAAAGTGCCTCTTCTCGAGCTCTCGGTTGTCTATGATGAATCCGGGGACTTTGATCAGACTGCTTTGGCCCTAGAACACCTCAGGTTCGTTAACCCGTTCGTTAAAGGTGTATTTTTCTTCCCTATTTTTGAGCAGCCATGCTATTCAGTTTAATGTTGGTAGTCCAACAAACATGAAATAACAATGAGCAATAGTAGGATTTATAGGAAGGATTTATGGTAGTAACTAGGAAGTAAATCTGCAAATGATTTGAAATACATATATATATATATATATATATATATATATATATATATATATATATATATATATATATATATATATATATATATATAATATATGCACACACACACACTACAGGCAAAAAATCAGTTTGAGTAATAATACGGTTAGCCTAAATAGTAATATTGTGAAATACATGCAGTTTAAAATAAGCTTGCAATATCTTTTACAAATCATTCTAATATGTTCATTTGGAGCTCAGGAAACATTTCTCATCGTCAAAGTTGAAAGCGTTTAATATTTTTTTTTTGTGGAAGCTGTGATTTTTTTTTTTTATTATTATTATTTTTTTTTCCCCCAGTGTTCTTCAAGGACATGTCATTCTTTTGAACTTGGTATTTAAAATAGAAATAGTTTATAACGTTCTAAATGTCTTTACGGTCACTTTTGATCTATTTAATGAATCCTTACCGAATAAAAGTATCAACACACACACACACACGTTTTAACTACATAAGCTGTAAACTAATTAGTAAATTTGCTTATTTCTTAATATATTATTCATATTTCATTCCATAATGCATGAACTAGTGTACATTTATACATTTTGAAATGTGGAATTAATATCTTGAATGTCTTGGTTTGAGTATCTAATGAAATTCAATTCTGTGTGTCATAATTTGAGTATCAAAAGAGTGATGCGAATTGACAACAGTATACCGGTTTGTGATTCTGAAGAGGTTCCTCTATTATACTGAACTGACCGGTTAAGCAGGTTTTCCTGTCACTCTCTCTCTCCCCCCACACTGTCTTTCTCCCCCTCCTCTCCATCATTCACTTTTGCACGTTTCTGTCTAATCCTTACAGGTTTTTCTATAAGCATATCTGGAGGAAGTGGGATGAGGAAGATGAGGACGATGACTTTGATTACTTTGTTCGGTGTGTGGAGCCTCGTCTTAGGCTGTAAGTGTCCTCTGTGTGTCCTGTCTCTCCCCCTGAAGCATGACCGCATAACACTGAATAAATCTGTTATCCCAGCAGCTCTGTGGCACTGTAAAGAAGCTCTGACCACCGGGTGGCAGTGTGTACTCAGTAATAAACAGTTCATTATATGACAACACTATAAATTGTTTTGAGTAAAGCAAATAAATTTACTTCGCAAATAATTGACGGAGTCATTATGAAATTTGTTTATGCCAGTGTGAGTTTAAAATTAGATATCCTATACTTAGATTAAATAGCACCAATGGAGATGTCAGACAAATAAATGAGTCTAATGGTACCAGTGTGACATTTATTTATTTATTTATTTATGTATTTATTTATTTATTTTTTAAGTTTGATTGCAGTTGTCTTCGGTGCCACTAGTTATGCAGAAATCACACATTGTCACCTTTAATAAGTACAGGATTTTCTGTCTGCTCATAGCCATATTCATCTCTCCCTCCATGTATTTTCCACAGGTACTATGATATCTTGGAGGATCGCGTTCCAGCTGGTCTTGTAGCCGAGTATCACTCGACACTGGCACTCTGCTCTGAGAAGTTTCAGGAGTTTTCCAGCCTGAGAAGTGGCCTGGACAGCGACTCCGAGTCTGAGCAAGACAACGTGTCCATGGTGGAAGGACTGCGTCTGTATGAGCAGCTGGAAGCACTTAAACGCAAGCTGCGTATTATTGAAAACCCGCTGCTCAGGTGATTATTACTGCTGCGTGTGTTGAGATTGAGAGGTGTTTGTACATATGTACCCACAACATGGCTTTGCTACTCAACCCAAGTTAATCAGGAGAGTAACATGATGAGTATAAATGTGATTAATATTGCAACCAGGCATTCATGCTTTTTGAAGTATTGACTTATTTACGTTTCCAAACCTCAGGATCAATACGCACTGCTCCATAATTAATCATCAGTCTTTCCTAGAGACCAGATTCCAGATGGGATCGAAGACGTGTCAGTGTGAACAGTTGTGTTTGAGAGAGTGTGCCTGTTAGTTCTTAAGGGTGCTCACCCATTCCACCTGCGTGTCCTTTGCAGGTATGTTCTGGGCTACAAGGTGAACTCCGGTCAGCAGTCATGCAGGGCAAAGGGGCCACGTCCTGCTGGCGGCCGAGTGGTTCACTTGGTATCTGCCTCGGCCACAGTTCACCAGCTTCAAAGCTTGATAACTGACAAACTGATGCCCCACTATTCAAGTGAAGAGATTGAAGTGCAGGTGTGTGGATAACCCTTTCTCTTTTTTATGACACAGTTGCATGCTGGTCAGAAGACCTTGTACTCACCTTTTCAGTATAATGGTCTTGTTTTCTCCTGTACTGGCTTGGAAATGGGGGATTTTGGAAGGGGTTAACTGTTAACACTGTTAACAAACATTAACATTTTTATTAATATTAACAAAGGTTAATAAATGATATAACAATATATTGTTCATTGTTAGTTCACTAGTGTTGACAAGTATTGTCAAATTAGACATTATTGTAAAGTCTTACTGTGTAAAATGTTTTATGGGAGATTTTATGCAACTCCTGTCAGTATGAAATTGTGATACTGATTTAAAGTGACGCAAAACTTGCATGAATTCTGATATGACTGTTCAGATTGAGGTTGCATTGCAAAACCTGTATCAAGAACTGTGTCTGATTTAAGACCACATGTAGAAGTGATTCAAATTAGAAATGAAAAATTAGATTCAATGTGGTTTGTGCTGTTCAAATGGTTATGAAAAAACAGATCTAAGTCACATATGCACAAAAAGAAAAAAGAAAACCCTAGTTTCAAGCCATGACAAGACATTTAGGTGGGAAATATGGTATTTGAATGGGAAAAGGTCACTTCCGCCATTCTGGGAGCTGAATCTGGATGGAGGATGGTCTGATCGTTTAAATAAGGTAGTTTCAGACAGGGAAGGTAGAGTGCAAATCCTCCCCTAATGCTTATATTAATGCCCTGCTCTCTTTCTCCCACAGCCTCTGATCACTGTCTTTTAATTTCCTGGATTTACCTCCTAAAAGTTAATATCTACCTGAGAACACTGGGTGCCTTGGAGCTCTCAGAAAATAATCAAATCATCGATTTTGCTCGTGCTAGAATAATTTTATGACCACTAGGACTCGGTGAATAATTTTGCCAGTAAAATCTCACGTGCGCTCGCTCTTTTCTCCATCTTCTGTTCGGATGGTAAGATTAAAGAGCGGTTTGTGCGGAAAGTCATTAGGATGGTCTGATCACTAATGTGTCAAGGTGCTGTAATGCAGGATTTGTAAAGGTTTGTTAAAGCACTGTGTTCATGCACTAGCTCATGTTTGATCTCTCTTGTTCTGTGAGCCAGTTTATCCCTCAAGAACTTGTTAAAATGGTACAGATGTGTGTGTGATCAGATGCCTCTACTCAACCCCACTGAGACACACTCACTTAAATTTTTTTTTGTTTGTTAGACTGTTTTTTTTTTTTTTTTTTTTTTTTTCATCCACTCACTGTGATTTGAAATTCAGTTTTTGGTGGTTTTACTTCAGGACAAAGATTATTTGAGTTGGACTAATGTGGTGTGTTTTGATCCCAGTTTTACAGTGACCCGGTGCTTGCGGTCAATGCGTGCTATGAGGGGGATGTGGTCATCGTATGCCCTGGCCTTTACAGCATCACCAGCTCCATCAGTATTGTTGACTCCATCGAGGTTGAAGGTAATCACATGATTCACCGTGTGCATGTCTGTCTGAACTGACCTCGTTTTGCGCTGACAATTGTTGACATTGGTGTCATAGGGTTCATAACACTTTGTGCCTACAACGAAGTTAGGGCTCAAATTGACCCTCATTCCCATATCATATATATGGGAAATTTAAGGCATCCTTGTCTTGTGAATTATCCAAGGATAATTCTGCTACTTCATCTATTTGACGTTCACAGTCCAAAAAAAAGTGTTTTTGGTTGTCAGTTTTTTGGAGCTCAGTTGCTAGTCTGTCACAGCAATAAAAAAAAGATGTGAGAAACACATTTTACCCTCACAGAAGTTTGAGAACTAGACAACAAAAAGGCTATTATATACAAATAGCGATAAATACAATTCACATTAATTTACTATTAAGTACTAATTGTAGTCATTTGCAGTCACCTGCAGTCATCTGTTGTAGTCATGATGTGCAAATAGTCACTAAAAGTGGCTATAAAAATATCAAAGAAATGCTTTTATTTTGTGTCTGTGCATCTAATTTTGCGGTGTCCATTTGACCCCTAACACAAACAGAGCAGCCTTTTTATTAACTCAACAGGAGGGTAAAAATTAAAATTCTGTTTACTCAATTTTATGTTTTACCAGACCTGTATGACTTTTTTCCTCTGAAAAATGAAAGTGAATCTCCAAAATGATAAAAATAAAGTGTCATAAAAGCAATTCTTATGACTCATCCCAAATATTACCAATTCATATGATTTGCCTTGTGTGAAGACAGTGACAATAAAAAATTTAATTTATGGACAAACTATCCCTTTAAGTTAAACTAGTAGTAACTAGTAACTAGTGGTAATGCATTACTTTTAAATTTGCAACGAAATATGAGTTACTTCTTCAAATAAGTAACGCAATTTACTTTATTTTCCCATTTATTCACTGACACCTCTCATGTCCCGTGTTGAGAAATTGGGAGTGAGGTGCAGAGACACTTCCTTCAGCCGGAGGCTTATTAATTTCACCTTTGGTGTGAAAGGGCTTTTACAGCTGCCAAAAATATAACTTTTGGGTTTTTTGTTATTAAAAAACAAATAAACAAGCCCAGGCCAGGTGACAAAAAGAAAGGTAACACATTACTTTCCATAAAGAGTAATGCAATTAGTTACTTTTTATTGAGTAACGCAATATTGTAATGCGTTATTTTTAAAAGTAACTTTCTCCAACACTGGTAACATTAGTGGTGTCTGTTTGCCCAATTTTAGCTGCAGTGATGTAGAGGCATTGACCTTTATCATCCGATTGATTTGGAAGGTACTTTTCTTTCTTTTTTTTTTTCATCTACCCTCATCTAAAACACAGAGGAAATCACCTGTATTTTGTACTATTCTTTTCCCTTTAATAAAGCTTTGTGATACAGCATGCTTCATAACACTAAGTCAATAGTCTGGCACCGGGCCTTGTTTGTCAAAATGGTTCCCTGGACGTGTATAAAACGAACACCGCAGTCGGTGTGTGATATTAGAAAGCCTGCCGAGATAATTGAGCTCGATGGCGCAATAACCACCTTTCAGTGATTGGGGGGGGGGAATATGGAGGCAGGCGAGCAGAGAGAGCACGGGGTCAGGGTCGAGTCTCTTTATGCAAATGGACGACCTGCAAAGTCAGATAGTGATGAAGTCAAATGAGGAAGAGGAAAGAAAGCCTGGAGGACGCTGTTTAAATATGGAGGTTTTGTGCTTGGCAGTCCCTCCTGCAGCATCAGGGAAGCCCTGAAAGAGGAGATAACGCACAGGCGGCTGCTGGCTCTACTACAGGAGAAGAGCAACTCAATTAGACCACTGCCAGATTACCATAAAAGAACTCGGCTCCCCGCGCTAAAGGTCTTTGATATTTAGCGAAAACGTCACACATGCTTCTGTCTCAGGCTACGGCTTTATCGCCAAGATTATTTGAAGGAGCTCTAAATAGTTTTGCATGTTTTTAGAAGTGATTGAGTCATTGAGACCTGCAACAGTGTTGCATTTTGGAGTGCAGGAAGTACGGTCTGTGATTCACTGTTTTTCTAATTCAAAGCATCCCGCTGCTGTCAATTACGGAGAGATCTTCCAGCAAATCCACTGTTGTTACCTGCAGACGTAGAAGTGAGGATGGTGCTGTGACCTTATTGGTCTATATTCAGCCTTTGGCATTTGAAAGAAGTGTGTGAGAGCTGACCAGGGTGCTCAAGTTCATCTGGGCATTGTTAGAAAACTCTGGGAGAAACCTGCTTTAGGACCATCTGTCAAAGAGCAGTGTGTAATGAAGCCGGGCTGTCAAACTCTGCGGCTTTGAACCGCTGCTCTCACTGACCTGCCACCACTATCTCAGACTCAGATGGTGCTAAGCTGACCTCTCGTCATCAGTCTGCCGGCTGCTATAAACTCAGCTCGCTTGTTGATGGTCATTTAGCCACATTGTTACTTGGAAACCATGCGTCTAGACTGAGAGACGGTTTAATTTCCATAGAGAATTAGGTCCTTTATGGAGAGGCTTTTTCTATAATGAGATGTTCTTTGCTGGATGGTAGTCCTAGTGGTAAATGACAGTGATCCATCAGGGTTAAGGGCCTGTCAATTTCCCTTCAGCATTTTTTGTCATGCAGGTTCAGAAAATGTTTTATTCAAAGAGTGCAATTTTAACGGGTTCTTGTTACTGGCAAAACTATGCTATCACCGGACTTTTATAACAAGGTTATTTTAGAGTCTTTGTTTTATTTAAAAGAGGCATAAATAGCCTTAAGCGTCTATTCAGTGATTGTTTTTGCTCATTTTATTCCATTTTATTTTGTAAAATGCATTTTTTGTTTTTTGTAAGTTGCTTTGGATAAAAACTGTCAGCCAAAAATGTAAGGGTTGGACATAAAAGCACTTTTTCTAGAGCCATTTCTCTCCTGTCTTCCCTCAGGATACGGTCTGCCGGACGAGGTGGTGATCGAGAAGCGTAACAAGGGTGACGCGTTTGTGGAGTCAACAGGAGCAAACGTCAAACTCTTGAATCTAAAGTTCATACAGCGCGACGCCATTGAAGGCATCTTGTGTGAGTTTGAAAGAAAATTGTCCTGTCTCTTTCCCCCCTTTCCAGCTGTTTGTTGAAGAGTCTTGAGGGACTGCTGCTGTTGAATGGACAGCAGTATGTTCAACAGAGACCTGACATGCACTTTTTGCTCAGACGTTCATTTGGCCTCTACAGCAACACAGTAACAGGAGAGTCATCTTATGTTTTTCTTGTCGTTTCATTGTTGAGCTGGATGTCCTGCTTCCAAAACAATATGTTCCCCATTGTATTATGATTATTATGATCTATTTTTCAGACTTTTTTTATTATTATTACCATTTAATCACCATTTTGACAAATTAATTGTTTGCTTTTATTTTGATCTTTCATGGAAAAAAATGCATCCTGGTTTTCACAAAAATATTAAGCAGCACAACTATTTACAACATTGATAATAAAGAAATTTCTTTACTAAATCAATTCACTAATTCAAATCACTGGCTACCAATAGCTGCTCGCATAAAATTCAAGGCATTAATGTTTGCCTACAAAACCACTGCTGGCTCTGCACCCCTTTACCTAAATTCATTACTTCAGACTTATGTGCCCTCTAGAAGCTTGCGTTCTGCAAGTGAACATCGCTTTATTGTGCCATCCCAAAGAGGCACAAAATCACTTTCACGGACTTTTAAATTAAATGTTCCCTCCTGGTGGAATGACCTGCCCAACTCAATCCGAGCAGCTGAGTCCTTAAAAAAACCCTTGCTACATGTACTGCGTTAAGCTAACTGAGACACTTGTTATAGCACTTGCATATCATTGCTCTTTTGTTGATTTTGATTGCTTTCATTGTCCTCATTTGTAAGTCGCTTTGGATAAAAGCGTCTGCTAAATGACTAAATGTAAATCAGTATATAGGATGATTTCTGAAGGATCATGTGATTCTAAAGACTCAAGTAATGGCTGCTGAAAATTTAGCTTTGCCATTGCTGAAGCATATTACATTTTAAAACACATTCAAATAGATTTTTTTTTTTTTAACTTGTAATAATATTTCACTTTTCACAATATTTTACTATATTCCTGATTAAATAAAGGCTGCCTTGGTGAGCATAAGAAATTTCTTTCAAAAAACAAAAAAACAAAAAACAATTGTACTGACCCCAAACTTTTAAACTATAGGGTGTATTCACCATTATAACAATTATTAGTAAAAGAGCAGCAATAGATTACCCTCATAGATTTATAATAAAACATTTTTAAACATCATTTTTTGTTTTTGTATAATTTTAATGATATACAATTATATAGATATATGATATAATTGCATAAACAAAATTTCCAGTTGTTCAAAACAAACATTTTGAAGTGGTTCACAAATATGAATACACATTAAATAAAAGATGCTATCTGCCTAAACGTTTTCATACTCAGAACTCAGGATGACACACCTAATTGTTGGTCTTTTGGAAACTCAGTAGTCAAAGAAAAATCATTCTGATATCGCCAGTGTTATTTAATTTTATATTGCTTGCCTTATATTCAATATAACCTAGCACTATGCTATATCTTTATATGTGACCGGAAACTTTTCCTCCTTGCATGTCCTGTCACCGTCCTCCAATGTCTTTTCGATTTGTCACCCTTTATCTTTCATCAGGTGTTCGCCAGGGGAAGCTGGAAATGGAAAATTGTGTGATGCAGTGTGAGACCACAGGTGTGATTGTGCGATCAGCGGCCCAGCTCTGCATGAACATGTGCGACCTGTACGGCTCCAAGGTGAGCTGCATTAGTACACGATTCCTCACCTAAATTATAAAATGACTTCTTCACTTATGAAATTAATGTATTGCTCTACAGTCTGTTTACAGTAGTTATTACAGCATGAAATAGAGATGTAAAGGGTCTTGCCAGCAGCGTTCGTAGACTGATTTACCACCAGCCATTGTACTAAAATGCCTCTTCTTCATTGACCAATACCGTTATCGTTCTGATGGTCGCTGTGTGCTCTCTTCAGGGTGCCGGTGTGGAGATCTACCCTGGGAGTGTATGCAGTCTGGTGGGCAATGGCATCCATCACTGCAAGGAGGGGATCCTGATTAAGGTGAGGAAGATGGATGAGCTTCGGCTCTTATAAACGCCTATAGATTAGCCCGTCTGGCTCCTGGTTACTGCTAATCGTTGCCCAGGCAACAGCAAGCATCTTACCTGACCCAAAAGAGCCGCACTTTAGAGCTCTCTTAGTATCGTATTAATGATCTAGTGGATTAATGCATTTAGAAGACCTCCAGGGAAGTGGGCCCCTTTAGTGTGCTAGTGGAGTGGGACTTCACTGGCCACCGTGGGGCGTCTTTGATGGTAATAGCTTTAAGCCGTGTCAGCAGAGGTCAGTACGCTCACACAGTTCAGAGGAAATCTTAGAAAAGCCAGTGAGCACCCTGGAGTTGTAGACACGAATCTTTGTGGAAAATGTTGCCAGTTGGCTTCATTTAAGAAATGAAGTGTGTCTTGAGAAAGCCATCGCATAATACTTCAGCTCAAGTCAGCGTTAGTGTTTCACCTGAGAGAAAATTAGATTCACACACAGGTAGCAGCATCCCAAAAGGATTTTTCCGTAATTAACTCCAGTGGAATAATTGGATTTTATCTACCTTCCTAAAGCTTTGTGCATTTGTGTACATGCTGCGCCTTCCCAACTTCAGTCTTTTATTCTTCCTCACTTTGCTTAGGCCAGAAAGAGATGTGAGAGTGTGCGTGCACATGTTCATTTGTGTAGGCATGCTGCGTGTTTACCACCCCCTGCTTCCCCTTTGGCAGGATTTTGCAGATGAGTTGGATGCCATGCCTAAAATCACCATGGTGAATAACATGATCCACAACAATCAGGGCTACGGCGTTATCTTGGTCAAGCCAGGTGACGCTACCGTGGAGGATCTGCCCGCAGAGCCCAATGCCGCAGGTGCCCTTTTCTTCTTCTATCTGCTTCTGCCGCCTCAGTTCATCATCAGCAGGGCATATTCTCAAATTAACACCAGCTAGTTCATTAAGGGCACTTGAAGTACCTAGCAACACCTGAAGAAGTAGAAACACTTGTAGAAACAGACATTGTTTCAAGCATTATAGGTATTGTTCACCCAAAATGATTTTTTTTTCTTCCTTTTTTATGGTTCTAAAGTAGTGTTACTTATTTTTTCATAATGGAAAAGAATTAACAGCTGTTAATAGTGACCAGCTTGTCAAGCTCCAGAATGATGCAACACTAAGAGATTCAAGCTAAACTGATAATATTTCAGCTATTAGCTGATATTTGAGTTTTTTTTTTTTTGTTAGTTTTAATGTAATGTTTAATATTTAAAAATACTAATAATACGTTGTCTTCAGCAAATATTACTAATAATTTTAAATCCAAATATTAATTAATAAATTAATAAATATTTTTTATACTTTACATCATGGATTTCCAAACCCAGTTTTTTTTTTGTTTGTTTGTTTTTTTTTTTTTAATACTTTTATACATTTGCATGTTGGAGGTTCACAGGTACCATATGACATGCAGGTAAACAAGTAAAGTGTTTTTGTATTGTTTTATTTAAAAAAAAAAATGCTTTTTATTATTTAATTAATAGCTTTTCATCAAATCACAAAGCACCTGCAGTTCCCTCACTAACCCCCACGGGTTAGCTAACCCCAAATTTATCTGTTATCGGCCATAACACAATTGCCAAAAATATAACTCAGTATAAGTCGGAGTTTGTGAAATAATGCATTAAAATTGTTATTTACTGATAATCTTGCTCTCAGTCAGCTGTTAACCCGAGAATCACTACAACTGGATAATTGGTCAGTGAGTTGGACCTAAGAACCAGTCCAATTTGTAAGTCAGATCAATTGTATGGCTTCAGAGATGATTCATTGTATGAGTCATTGTAGTGACAACTTTTTTTTTTTTTCCTTGTTTTTTTTCACAAAAAGTGGCCACTATAAACTGTTGTATGAATGATGTGTAATAATAATAATAATAATTATTATTATTATTATTATTATTATTATTATTATTATTATTTATTATTATCATCATCATTATTATTTAATTTGATTTCACAGAAAAACAAAACTGCATTTTAGGTTTAAAAGAACATGAGGAGACATGACGAGTGAGCTATTCCTTTAATTCATGTAATTTATGCTGAATTTTCTTGCAATTTACTGGGAAATATGAAATGTGCTTGAGCTCGCAAATAACACCGTACATAAATAATACATTCATGTGTCCAGGGCCTCCATGTAAGAGCTGAATAATTATTATTATTTTATTTTTTTTTGTCTGCTGCACGTCCTTGGTTTCTTGTATGGGGATTAGTGTAACCTTGATGTTTTCGGCTTTCACACATCTCATCTTCTTTGCCACAAATTAAATAGGCCACGACCAGTCTCCCCATTACAGTAAATGGTTCTGTGCATGCCTGCATACGCCACATGTCTATATAGCTTGTGAAGGAACCCGCAGGACTCAGTCTGGCTATATGAAAACTGCTCTACTTTCTCCTGCGGTAATATCTGTGAAAATATATTCGCTTGCATAAAATTTTTGTTAAAAATGCCCCCCTGGGGCTGTTGGAAGGCCTGTCTGTAATGACTGCCATCCCCACGGTACTTTTTCTTCAGCAGGATCGGCTTTTTTTCCCCTCTCGCAGCCAGCTCCATTTTGAGAAAAAGGAAAGAACGGAAATACGCTTGACATTCAATGAAGGGCAGCTGTGAATGCAGTATGCTTAATTTCTGAATTATGCTCAGCAGAAGGCGTCTCGGCTTCAAAATAAAAGTAGACCCTACTTCTCCCTCTGGTTCCTTTATGCTTCCACCTCTCACCGGCTGCCTTTGTCTGTTAGATGCATTGGCATAGTGACTTTCTGTTCTGCGTTGAAAACTCTTAGATGAAAAGCAAGTGCAATTTAAATAGTTTCGGTCGACATATGTGCATGTTTTCATTTGGCTGTTGGTTAGGGGAATTCAGAATCTATTTTGTTTAAAATAAATGATGTTATGCAAAAAAAAAAAAAAAAAAAAATTTATTATGCAGGTGAGATGCACATGGGTTGATCCTTAGCCATTTTTGTATGTGCAGATTTAGAGCAATTTACATTGCAAATCTCATTGTATTCAGATGAATCCATTTGAATTAAATATAATATATATTGGAAAGAAAATGTAGGTTATGGGATAGTTCTTCCTTGCAGGTCTCATAGAAAAGAGAAAAAAAAGTTTTATACTACTCTATAACTACTGTCTTTCCTAAAGATGCTTTCTTCTATATATGAAATTGTCTCTCAGTCTAGTATTGGAGAGTAATTGTTCTTTGTGTCATTAATGAACAGCAGGGTTTAGTTTGAGTGCAGAGGCCCTCCATTTATGGGAGAGTCGTAGATGTTTCAAACACATCTTTTTATTGTACCCTATCATTTTCTGGCTGACTATAACCATTCATATTGCTCCCTGCTGGAAGGGTAAATGAGAACTCTTTGTGTTGACACCTCAGTCTGTGCTTCCTGCTTTCTGGTGAGGAATTAAAGGAATAATTCACTCAAAACTTAAAATTGTGTCATTTGCTCTCCCTCATGTTATTCCAAACCTGCACGGCTGTTTCTGAACTGTTCATGCGTCACAATTGAGATTAATCTCTGTTTATTCCAATTATATTTGCACCGAGATTTCTCTAGTTATGATTTACTCTTTCCTTTAAGGTTTGTTGTTTTAGATTAAAAATGCTAACTCTAACAAATTCAAAACCAAATGTATTCTGAAGCCTGTTGTGTGCCTCTTCTGTTCTGTCAGATGAGAAAGAGAAAGAATTTGAGGACACAGGAGTACAATCAGAGGCAGATATAGATGATGATGACGGTGGTGATGATGATGATGTGCCTGCCATTGTCGTGGAGGAAGAGTGCCCAGCCATCAAACATGGCCACTCCGGCCCTCCAGACTTCACTGAGGGAAATGATGCCATCAAACAAGAGTTGGTTGCAACATCGGCCAAGAAACATGGGCTTCAGAAGAGCCGGATGAAAGCACTAGGGGCCATGCAGGCTGATGAGAATCTACTCTCACAGGAAATGTTCATTTCCATTCATGGAAATCAGTTCAAGCACAATGGAAAGGGAAGCTTTGGTACCTTCCTGTACTGAAGGCTTCTCTACGGCAAGCATGCACAGACACACTTTACTGTTTAATTATTTATTCTGTATTTCTTCAATTTTGCTGCAAGTTTACTTTGTGAGCTTTCATTAATTACTATGTGAGTGAAATGGCAAAATGAATTAAATGTGCTAAAATGTGTAGCCTTTTAAACTTTCTATTTTTATCCTGTGCCTTTTTGAATTGAGTTTTTGTTTATCAGGAAGTTTTCAAACACTGAAACACTTTTGCATACAATAACACAAAAGAGCAGCACCTTGGGATTTTTTGTTCATACCATGTACTGTTTAAGAACAAACCTGTTGAAAGACACATTTAGTTTTTTTATTTTAGAGTTCACATTTTGTCCACATTCTAGTTTAATGGTTACTATAGTCACTAATAAGCACTAAAAAGCATTTAGTCACTAAAAAAGCAAAGAGCAAAAGCAGCATTTTTTTCCCCTTAATTGTCTCTCTATATTTTGTAGAAATAAAGTTGTTTTATTGTCCCAAATGGCAAAAATCTGCTTTGTTTTTTACTTTATAAACAAAAAAGCATGGAAGTGTAAGAGAGTTACTGGTTTTGCTGGTCTATAGGGGTTCCTTTTGTGACAACTTAATTCTCATTGATTAAATTCACTTTGAATAATGTTCAGAAAATTAAAGGCAAACCACTTTATAATGGAGACTACTTGATTAATTACATAATCCGGCATGCCCTGTCAAAAAATATGGTTTTGGTTTGCTTAAGGAGATGCCGTCTGACATGCATTAGCCAAACTTGCTCTCCAAAACAGCTGCGAGGCTTTCATTTTAGTTGGGTAAAAAATAAACCCCAAAAAACATAATGAAATCTTTAAAGTGCATTAATGTGCAATATAACAATACAAATTCATTGGAGGAAATGAGATGAAGAACAATTAAAGAATGTTAATGGTTTGTCTTTTCAGAGTTATCCATCCTTATACCCTCCTCTAGCACCATGTCAAATTCAGTTTTACACCAAATTCATTTATGAATCTTAATTAAATGTCCCTTTTTAGACTTGGTACTTACATATTAACTGTCGCCTTAAACTGCTGTCTAAAGTGTGTGTTTAGGGAAGGCCCCTTATCTTTTAAAGGAGACTTATGGGAAAGAATTCTCTTCTTGTTTATTACCCGCTCATAAGTTTTTCTCAGTTTCATAAGATGTCTGTTTGTTGTATAGGTCAAAGTCTTTGAGTGGAATCGATGATAAAAAAAAAAAAAAAAAAATGTATACACCTTTCTTTTTGAAGGGGGGATAAAGGACCTAGGGATTATTGATTTCTTTTTTTCCTTCTACTGATTCTTCTGGCATATTTCAGATGCAACAGAAATGGAGGGGAAAAGAAGTGACAGGCTTCTTTTGTGCCAATTGTTTTATCTTCAAAAGAGGTGTCACAGTCTGGACAGACTAAAGCAAGAGCTTGCAGCCATGGAGGACTCTAAAAAGTGTCCCATTTTGAAGCGGTGTCCTTCAGACCTAGCGAGCGGTCCAGGGAACAATGGCAGCATCCATTGTTAAAGGTAAGGGCGACTGTCAAAGCCACTGAAGGTGCAGTTAGTTTCAGTGTGTCCCTTACGACTGTAAACATCACCACCCTCTCCTTGTTTTTCTCCCTTGTCTTCTGCCTCAAAACTAAGGTGACCTACAATATCTACCAGTTGCTCATTAATTTGAGACAATGAGTGTTTCACCTTCCAGAGTTTGTGATGCTGCATATGAATGCTAGAGAAGCTGCTCGTGTGCACTTTAAATACAAGATAGCAGTGAATACGGTCTTGTTAAATAGCAGCGCTGTCTGTTAATTAAATGTTAGGGAGCATCGTCCTTCTCTTGAGGTTGGACTTTTCTGGGATACTGTTATTTAAAACTCATTAGTGGAGTGAGCGAGGCTGTGTTTTGTAAAGTTTTGACAGAAATAAAGGTTTGTTGGTCTCGTCCTGACTACCTCTGTGCAGAACTCTATTAAAACTGGACAAATGTTTTGACCAGGGGCTAGAGAGATCTAAGGAAACGTGGATACAAGAGTGACAGCTCTGATAATGTCAGAAATAAAATGGTTTTGTCAGATGGTTTTTCTCCCTTTGTGTAGGCTACTTGCCTGACCTTTAACAATGATTGTAAATTGTAATTTGTCAGGTAAGTTAATATTCTCACTCTTTTAAGTAGTAGTATTATATGAAGCAGGCAAATTGTAAGTAGTTGAAATAAATAATTTTATACGATTAGTTCTGGTCCTTAAATTTGAAATGCTGACATTTTCATTGTTTGTATCACTCAGCTTGTCTATATTTGAGCATTCCAGACAGTCCGTAGTAATGGTTTCTGACTCTCTGCAGATTACATTGTTCAGAAACTAAACACAACTACACCGTGTTGCTTCTGCTGCAACTTCATTTGGAATCATTTCTTCTGGCAGAGCAAAAAGAGACAAAATAACCCACGATATTGCTGAAAGTGAGTTATTCAGCGTTAGCATATTGTTTATTCAACTGTTGTATAATTTATCTCTCAATTCTGGTGTTTGTCTGAATATAGCTTTGATAACCTTTGGCCTTTTGTAGAGGGGCAAATAATATTCAAAAGAACAGTCAAAAATTACTAGCTGTGCACAAAATCACAAACTATCACAGATACGTTTTGATTGAAGAGCAACATCTGTGATGTTTTCATGTGACTTGCGGCATCAGTTACTATCACATGCACACTTATGCTGGGTTCCAGACAACTTGGAACTTGAATTTTTCCCATATCCTACTAGAAAGTAATGTCTGGAATGTTGCTCAAAGTTGGACATCTGACTTGTTAACTTGGGACATTTTTAACTATTTTGCTTGTTCAATAATTTTTAGTCAGACAGCTATCTAACACCAATGTCTAGAACTGCATACCATTACATTTAACATAGTTTACAATTAATGAGTGAACAATGATTAAAAGATTTTAGTTGCTTGATTTTGATTTTTAAGTCATAGTGCCATCTTGTGGTGTGATTGACTGGAATGCACTGGGGTTGGAAGTGGGAATTTTCAACATAATTTTCGACATAATGCTCCTTTCATTTATTAATTTGGTCAACTTTATAATAGAGAAGTGGCCATATTTGGATGCAGAATGTGTCTACAGTGAGCGCAACTGTTACATCACATTGCTTTGTGCCTCAACAACCTGAGGCTGTCTACACTGGTCAAAACAAAAGTTCCAAATCCATTTGTCCTGTTGTCGGAAGTAGCGCAAGCACACAGAGTAAGTCAAAAATCGAACAGGCCATCAGTTCCTCGTGTAATGTGTGGTTGAGCTTGTGATCAGCTTTTAGCTCTGAGAAAACCTGTCACAGATGGCAGGCCCATTATCTCCAGGCCAAAGTGGATGAGTGGTTTGAGTCCTCAATGGACTCCTTCATTTAAATCTCCATATTGGCTCAAGTGTCCAGTCAGCAGACTGTTATTGCCAAATCTGTAAAGGAGCCACTCAAGATAAGTGACTTCACTCCATTATTATGAGTCAGAGTACAAGACAAAGCAATAACACCGTTGAAGGATTTAAAAAAGAAAACCTCCCACCACCACCCTAATCCACCAGTCATCACCGGCACAAATCTGAATATAATACATTTCCAGCTAGAAATGCGAACAACAAGAGATAATACCAAATCGATTCTTTCAGGAGAGGCTCAGGTTGCTCCTCTCTCATGCCCTCCATCACAGCTCGCTCTCTATTATTAGATCAGGGGGTCAGGTGTAAGGTGTCGAGGCTGGACGTGTTGCACGCGCTTTGATCAATGAAGTCTGCGCACACTTAGAGGATCACTTTGCCAGAGTTTCCGAGCTTTAATGACTGCAATATCTCACACCATCTGTCACTCTGCGCGGGACGAGGCGGGAGGTCCGATTCTGTTGTTCAGGATTAAAGGCTGTAATTGTCAGCTCATGTTCTGTGTTTCTAGCCAGTGTGTTTTGGAGCTATCGACATGCACACCCTCTCAACACCAGCTCCCTGACCATTTTCTCCATCGGCCCCCTCTTCATCATCTCCGAGGAGGGACAGCAGCCGGGGATGGCGGAAAAATATGTATACTTCCATTACTGCTCATGCTGTGAGTTCAATGAGTTTGGCTCTGAAATCTACAGTACCCATCCTGTCACATATTACATTTTTTCCCCTTCATAGACTGACTTGAGTGCTATAAAGTTATTCGTTTCTTCAAGCGGACTCATTTTAAAGGTTTTTTTGAAGTAGATAACTTTGTCAATCTGTCAAATTCCGGGTCCTAATATTTTGTAATGACCAGTTCTTGTATAACTTATCTTTCACCGATTTTCTGTCAAGTCATTGTCAGCTTATAGTCAGTGTCAGGTGAAAATTTGACAAGAATATTGAAGGGCTCCTGAAAGATTCAGTGCCTTACACATTTATAATTGAAGCTGTGACTTTTTGGCGCAGAAATTGTGATCTAATATTTCAATATTTTAAAGAAAATTTAAGTTAGGACACCAGGCCTGGTTAAAAAAAAAACCCCAAATTGTGATTTTGCAAGTAAAAACATGCCTGCATACAAAGATCCACAGCATTTTTTACTTGCTAAACAATGTTTTCTGTCTGTCAAAAATATCTTTGAGTGAAATGTCAAATAATTAATCAATTCTGCATAGGAATATCAGAAGAATCTTGCGTAACAGGCAAGGAAGATGTGAAGACGAAATCTTTTTTTAATTGGATTTTGAATGTTATACACCTAAACAAACTGAAACACTTGCCCTTTATCTCCATTCTTCTC
The DNA here is from genome assembly GCA_039654775.1 of Spinibarbus caldwelli. NCBI lineage: Eukaryota > Metazoa > Chordata > Actinopteri > Cypriniformes > Cyprinidae > Spinibarbus > Spinibarbus caldwelli. The sequence goes on along the minus strand of CM077220.1, from coordinate 27,453,740 downwards.
ATAGCTTTACGAAATTCTTTCATTCTCATCTCTCCCTTGCTGTTTGTCTGAAGAACCCAAGTATGATTTTTGACACATATCAAATAGCAGAAATCAATGTTGTGTCTCATGCTCTTTGAAGATCATGCCTCTCACTGTTGCACCATTTTTGCCAGGTTTATTCTGTAGTCTCTGCTTATTTAGAAAGAATATTGGAGCTAAAATGCATATTAATTTTGTCATGTAATGATTTTATCAAGCTTCTTTTTATGCAAATACGCCACAAAAATAATGTGGTGCATAACATCAACTGGTGTACAACAAGCTCATTTTTATGTCATGCTATACAAGAGATATGGCAGTGTAAGACCAAGATTAATTCATACCATTTCATGATTGCAGGATTTAAGCTCATTAATAATTAACAGCCTTTGCATGAGATCTAATGATTTCACTGAATGCTTGCCTCCATAGAAACAGGCCAGCACAGACCTGCAATAGACATGACATGAGTACCAAGAGGTATTGTATTTAGTAGAATTTGAAATTCTTTTTCTTTTTCCCCCCATTGTGGTGTGGCAGTCAGAATTGGCCCGTCCTATAAGTTATATAGGTGGTTAGGACTCCCATCAATTCGGAGGCCTTTGTGAAATGGTCTGTTCATCTTTATTCAGTCACTTGATCTTTTCATCACAGCTACTGACTTTCAGTGGAAGGAAGCGTGGCAGGTGATTCAACATCAGAGAAGCGAAATCAAGAAAAATACATTTATGTACATTTCTTTACATATGTGAGTCTGGAAGCTTTTTGGAGTAGGAGGTGGAGAATCTGTGAAAATACTATGATCATATTGCATTAGGAAAACACAGAAGGCAACCATAAATACATTCGCTGTAGCTGATAATATTTAAGTGTGAACGAGAAGTGACCTTCTTTATGGTTTACAATTAATAAAAAAAAATATTACAAATATATAAATATAAATACAAATCAAGGCTGGAACTGAAACTCATTTAAAATTGTATGTATATATATATATATATATCTATCTATCAACATTGATTTCCATGAAGTGAATAAACTCTTGCGCATTGATTGGAATGGGATAGCTCTGGTTTTGCTGTGCCACATGGTTCACATGAATTATTAGTCAGATATCAAACCCAACAGAAAGGCTTAGACATGCATTTCACACATATAACCCACAACAGTGATGACATCCCGAGAGCTCATTAGTTAAAACACAAGCTCTGAATATCACCACATGACAAATAACTAAAAGTGACAGCAAATATAACAACAGCATAAATAAAAGCAGCAAAGTGTGAAACAATAATAGAAACACTGTAATCTGCATAATTTATTCATTCTACGCCGTGCTCAAAAATGCTCAGTGCTCACATTCAACAGAAATGAAGGAAAAAATGGAAACGCTTACTTTGTAGTTATTTTAGGTTTTTCTGTTCTTATTTTAATGGTGCTTTAATGGCACTTTCACATGGAAGAAACACAGCCTGTCAAAGTTTAAGATTTTTCTCTGGATAATATGGGAGGGTGGGGTGGGGGGAGTCAGACACTTCTGACATAGAGGCACTTAGAAATTGCATGAGCAATGAATTTACAAACTAACCTTTCTACAATGATCTGTTCTTTAAGAGTTCTTTGTGAATAGTTCATACTCATTTTTTTCCTTTTCTATACCTGATTTAATGCATTTACTTGGACAAAATCAGTTTTCATTGTGGCCTTTATTCTCTTTTGTACTTATACCTCAATTAATTTTGTTTACATTGAACCTGTTGCACTAAATAAACTTCTATACACATGTATACACATTATGGGACCCATGATGAGTGATCTTTGCCAAGGGTCTGACAAACCTTACAAACAGTCCAGCCTAACAATTATATAAAACATTTGCTTTACCACCAAAAGGGATATTGAACATCTCTAGGCCTGCAGAGCTGCTGATAAAAGTCCAAGCTTGCTGGGTTGTGTGTTTAGATGTTTTTGGAGTTTGGCCACAACACATGCGGTGTGGGGAAGCGGTGAGCCATGGGATTCTTATTACGTGTGACTTATTGTTGGCCTCTTTGTCTCAGGTGGTGTTCAGTGTTACTATACAACAGCTTCAGGATTGTGTTCCTATAACTGTTTCACAGTGTTGCTGCATAACTCTTATTTAATATTAATCAATTTAAAACAATATGTAAACAGATACACTCTTGAATCTAGTCTTTAATGGTAAAGTTAATTGCTTGAACATGCAATTTGCTATTTCTGCAAAACTTCTAACTAATGTTTTTTTTTTTTTTTAATCCAAATTGCCCCCAAGTAGGGACAATTGTAGCACAAACACTCTATTCCAGGTTCTTTTGGCTCTGATTGTTGCAGATTGTCTCCTGGCAGGGTTTTCTGTTCCCACTGATATTTCCTTCCAGTTGCCCTCATTAAGGTGTCAGCACCCCGAGTCCTTCACCATCTGCTGGAGCTAGTCTCAAAGCCCCAAGGTGGTCGACAGCCACAGTCCCTTCTGAGGTCATAAAACCATCACCTTCTGTTTGGACATGCCCAGTGACACAGCACTGAAATATGAGCCTTGAGAGAAATTAACTTCAGAGTGTACAACTTCTTGTTGACAAAGAGTACAACTTCTTGGTTTTTAACTTCAATGTGCTTATCCTTTTGTTACAGTACATTCTGATACATTTTATGCTCTTTAAAGGTAAGGCCTCTTTCATACCTTGTGAAAACTTTTGGTACACATATTAACAAGCAGAGCGGTGATGCATAGTGCATGAACTCAGCAGAAGAAATGGTGAAAATGCACTATAAATCTATTTATCAACAACTTTTTTGTAAATTGTAAAATTTTATTATTATTATTATTATTCTCATATTTATTTTACTTTCTATGCATGAAAGATTATGGAAAAAATATCAAAGTTTTCACAAAAAATATTAAATGTTTTCAACATAACTGGTTTAGATTTTTTTTTTTTTTTTTTTTTTGTGGCCATTATTATATGAAATATTCAGTATAGTATGTTGGAAAATGATTTTCTATACAGAGATGTTTGGTTACGTAGTAGAAACTCTGTCAGTGTGAAAGCATAACATGAGCCTGCTGTTATAGTTATGCTGTTGCTTCGATTATAGACTGCTCGGTCATGTGATGTGAAACAAACCCGAAGACTACTTGAGGCATTGCTGTTGCTGTTCTAGCTGTACGTGTATGTGTCCACTCCAGTTTTTCTAGCTGAGTACTTGTTAGTGTCAGTGCATATTATGACAGACTAACCATGAAAAATCCCTCAGTGTCTTAATGTTGACTATTCAACTAATGTGCAGTAGTGCTCCACACACAGTGTCCAGAATGGAAAGAGAAGCATGTAGGAGTAATGCATGAAGTAACATAACATTCAGTTTGCCAGATTTTTCTGAAAGATTATGCACATTCTAAAAGTGTTTTTTAAACTCCCAGGGGTCCATCTAAAATAGCTAGGAAAAAAAAAAAAAAAAGTAAATTGTGTGCAAATTTCTTGCCAAAAACCATGGCTAAATGAGTTTGAGCCAAATCAACAACGACACACATTAAAATGACTGTATATGCATGTCAAGTCTTTTCCAGTTTTATTCTTTTAGTGCTGCTTTGGAGCATGTAAAATGTTATATTTCTTAAATGATATTGATATTGGGAATGATTCATCAATGCATGCTTATTTTTTTGTGACCTTGTGATGTTTTCGGTCTAGTGATGTACTGCAGACTTCTCCGATTATTTAATCTGCATAAATCCATCCCTTTCTTACAATCAGCTGCAAGCTCATATTTAGATTTGTCCCCAGGGCTAGACTGGGCCAAAAAAAATGGCCCTGGCATTTTTGGTCCAGGCGGCCCACCATCACACACATATACATATATACACACACACACAGTGGGTACGGAAAGTATTCAGACCCCCTTAAATTTTTCACTCTGTTATATTGCAGCCATTTGCTAAAATCATTTGAGTTAATTTTTTTTCCCTCATTAAATGTACACACAGCACCCCATACTGACAGAAAAACACGGAATTGTTGACATTTTTGCAGATTTATTAAAAAAAGAAAAACTGAAATAAATCACATGGTTCTAAGTATTCAGACCCTTTGCTCAGTATTTAGTAGAAGCACCCTTTTGATCTAATACAGCCATGAGTCTTTTTGGGAAAGATGCAACAAGTTTTTCACACCTGATTTGGGGATCCTCTGCCATTCCTCCTTGCAGATCCTCTCCAGTTCTGTCAGGTTGGATGGTAAACGTTGGTGGACAGCCATTTTTAGGTCTCTCCAGAGATGCTCAGTTGGGTTTAAGTCAGGGCTCTGGCTGGGCCATTCAAGAACAGTCATGGAGTTGTTGTGAAGCCACTCCTTCGTTATTTTAGCTGTGTGCTTAGGGTCATTGTCTTGTTGGAAGGTAAACCTTCGGCCCAGTCTGAGGTCCTGAGCACTCTGGAGAAGGTTTTCGTCCAGGATATCCCTGTACTTGGCCGCATTCATCTTTCCCTCGATTGCATCCAGTCGTCCTGTCCCTGCAGCTGAAAAACACCCCCACAGCATGATGCTGGCACCACCATGCTTCACTGTTGGGACTGTATTGGACAGGTGATGAGCAGTGCCTGGTTTTCTCCACACATACCGCTTAGAATTAAGGCCAAAAAGTTCTATCTTGGTCTCATCAGACCAGAGAATCTTATTTCTCACCATCTTGGAGTCCTTCATGCGGGCTTTCATGTGTCTTGCACTGAGGAGAGGCTTCCGTCGGGCCACTCTGCCATAAAGCCCCGACTGGTGGAGGGCTGCAGTGATGGTTGACTTTCTACAACTTTCTCCCATCTCCCGACTGCATCTCTGGAGCTCAGCCACAGTGATCTTTGGGTTCTTCTTTACCTCTCTCACCAAGGCTCTTCTCCCCTGATAGCTCAGTTTGGCCGGATGGCCAGCTCTAGGAAGGGTTCTGGTCGCCCCAAACGTCTTCCATTTAAGGATTATGGAGGCCACTGTGCTCTTAGGAACCTTAAGTGCAGCAGAAATTTTTTTGTAACCTTGGTCAGATCTGTGCCTTGCCACAATTCTGTCTCTGAGCTCTTCAGGCAGTTCCTTTGACCTCATGATTCTCATTTGCTCTGACATGCACTGTGAGCTGTAAGGTCTTATATAGACAGGTGTGTGGCTTTCCTAATCAAGTCCAATCAGTATAATCAAACACAGCTGGACTCAAATGAAGGTGTAGAACCATCTCAAGGATGATCAGAAGAAATGGACAGCACCTGAGTTAAATATATGAGTGTCACAGCAAAGGGTCTGAATACTTAGGACCATGTGATATTTCAGTTTTTCTTTTTTAATAAATCTGCAAAAATGTCAACAATTCTGTGTTTTTCTGTCAATATGGGGTGCTGTGTGTACATTAATGAGGAAAAAAAATAAACTTAAATGATTTTAGCAAATGGCTGCAATATAACAAAGAGTGAAAAATTTAAGGGGGTCTGAATACTTTCCGTACCCACTGTATATATATATATATATATATATATATATATATATATATGTGATATACACTACAATCAAAGGTTTTTGAACAGTAAGATTTTTACGTTTTTTTTAAAGAATTCTCTTCTGCTCACCAAGCCTGCATTTATTTGATCCTAAATACAGCAAAATCAGTAATATTGTGAAATATTTTTACTATTTAAAATAACTTTTCTATTTGAATATATTTTAAAATGTAATTTATTCCTGTGATTTCAAAGCTGAATTTTCAGAATCATTACTCCAGTCCCATGATCCTTCGGAAATCATTGTAATATTCCGATTTTCTGCTCAAAAAAACATTTATTATTATTATTATTATTATTATTATTATTATGATGTTAAAGACAGGTTTTTTTTTTCAGGTTTCTTTGATGAGTAGAAAGTTCAGAAGAACAGCATTTATCTGAAATAGAAATCTTTTGTAACATTATAAATGTCTTTATCATCATTTTTGATCAATTTAAAGCATCCTTGCTAAATAAAAGTATTAATTTCTATAATTCCCCCTATAATTTAAAACGTCAGGTCCGACAGTATCGTGTCTTTTTTTTATTTAAATCTAGATTTATTTGCATTGGCACATGGAAACCTCTGTGAACACACTTGACTTGACAAAAAAAATCGCGGGGGACGAATTTATGTTTTATTAAAAAGTGTTTGCGTATTCTACACTCATGGCGTGCGCACACATTAGGATAGGTTAGATGCCTGCCTCCGTTGCGAGTCCCTATCAAGCACTTTACCGATTCAACTGCTCTCCTCTTTCCCTCCTGCCTGGCTCTTTGGCCCGCATCACTCACCGCAGAGCAAGCCTGTTCTTGATAAAGCTGCTGTGAAACGTGGGAAAAGCCGACAAGGAATAAGTTGGGGTGAAGTTATCTTTATATAGGCGGAGCAAAATACTTCATTGCTCCGTCTATAGAGTATTGTGATTGGGTGGTTTACGCTGTCTGTCAGTAGGAGACAAACCAGTGGTCCACTGGCTGCTCGCTGTCCCTGCGTGATTGTCCTTGGCATAAAATAAATACAATTCTGTCGGCCCGGTATGCCCGATTACCAATCCAGCCCTGTCTGCCCCCATCCAATCAACAACCAATGAATTGAACCAAGCCTCCACCTTACATTTTTGTCTAATAATCTGTTATACTCAGATATATGTCAGAGAATTACAGATCCAAGAGTCCACTGATTCAATTCAATTCAAGTTTATTTGTATAGCGCTTTTCACGATGCAAATCGTTGCAAAGCAGCTTAACAGAAAATTTAAGTTTCTACATATATATATATATATATAGTAATAATCTCAAGTTGATGTCCATATGGCAGAAATGTACGGCGAAAATCAAGCAGTTAGTTAATGTCATGTAATCAAACAGACGGTGAACACTATTAACAGCAATGATTATATGTTGCAATCAAACTTATAGCAAAATTTGGTAGTTTTGTATGTTGTCTGAGGGTTGGCATCATCTGAGGTCTTCTGGCGGTTGGCATCATCTCTTCTCAGGTGTTTTCTCAGGATTTTGTAAGGGCTGGATCCAGATTGAAGCTTGTGTAATTCCTAGTTGCCATGTGATGCCAAACAGAGAAGGTAATAGAGAGAAATTAGCATAGCTGCTGTTCCAACTAAGCAAAAAGGATGAGTTCAACCCAAGCAAAAGAATGAAAATGTGCATTTCATCAGATGTAACTGAAGTACAAGGTTATAAGATACATTATGTGAATGCTTGGCTAAAGAGATGTGTATTTAATCTAGATTTAAACAGAGAGAGTGTGTTTGAACCCCGAACGTTATCAGGAAGGCTATTCCAGAGTTTGGGAGCCAAATGTGCAAAACCTCTGCCTCCTTTAGTGGTCTTTGTTATCCTAGGTACTACCAAGAGTCCAGAATTTTGCGACATTAGGGAGCGTGATGGATTGTAGCGTGATAGAAGACTAGTTAGGCACGCAGGAACTAAACCATTTAGAGCCTTAAAAGAAAGTTGTGATATTTTGTAACTGATACAGAACTTAATAGGTATCCAGTGCAGAGAATGTAAAATTGGGGTAATATGGTGATATTTTCTTGACCTGGTAAGGACTCTAGCAGCTGCATTTTGGACTACCTGTAACTTGTTTATTGAAGATGCAGGACAACCACCTAGCAGTGCATGAACTAGCTTTTCTGCATCAGAGACAGGTAGCATGTTCCGTAACTTGGCAATGTTTCTAAGATGGAAGAATGCTGTTTTTGTAACATGGGAAATATGATTTTCAAAAGACAATTTGCTGTCAATAATAAAATTTTCGACTGTAGAGGAAGTAACAGTACATCCGTCTAGATGCAAATTGTAATCTACGAGATTCTGTGTACTGTTTTTTGGGCCAATAAGTAATATCTCTGTCTTATCCGAATTTAATAGGATAAAATTCTTGGTCATCCAGTCTTTTAAATTTTTAACACACTCTGTTAGCTTAGTTAATTTAGAAGTTTCATCTGGTCTTGCTGAAATATATAGTTGAGTATCATCAGCATAACAATGGAAACTAATCCCGTATTTTCTAATAATATTTCCAAGGGGCAACATGTATATTGAAAATAGCAGAGGGCCTAGGACATATCCTTGTGGCACGCCATACTTTACTGGATTTAACTGAGATGATTCCCTGTTTAAATAGACAAAGGGATAGCGATCGGAAAGGTAGGATCTAAACCATCTTAAAGCCTGCCCTTGAATACCTGTATAGTTTTGTAATCGATCTACGAGTATGTCATGATCTATAGTGTCGAACGCAGCACTAAGGTCAAGTAAAACTAGCAATGAGATGCAGCCTTGGTCTGACGCAAGAAGCAAGTCATTTGTAATTTTAACAAGTTCAGTTTCTGTGCTATGATGGGGCCTGAAACCCAACTGAAATTCTTCATAGATATATATTTTGTTTTTGCAAAAAGGAGCACAATTGAGCAGACAACCTTTTCTAAAATTTTTTAGACATAAATGGAAGATTTGAAATGGGTCTGTAATTTGCCAGTTCACTAGGATCTAGTTGTGGTTTCTTAATAAAAGGCTTAATAACCTCCAGCTTGAATGGTTTTGGGATGTGACCTAGAGATATCGACGAGTTAATAATATTGAGAAGCGGTTCTTCTGCTACAGATAACAACTCTTTCAGTAATTTAGTGGGTACAGGATCTAATAAACATGTTGTTGGTTTAGATGCAGTGATACATTTATTTAGATCTTCCTGACCTATAGTTGTAAAGCACTGCAGGTTTTCTTTGGGGCGCAATGAATGAAGCTGAATTACAAGGTGCTGTCGATTCTACATTTGTTATTGTATTTCTGATGCAATCTATTTTATCAGTGAAGAAATTCATAAAGTCATCACTACTAAACTGTGAGGGAATATTTAGTTTGGGTGACGTGTGATTATTTGTTAATTTAGCCACTGTGCTAAATAAAAACCTTGGATTGTTTTGGTTATTTTCTATGAGTTTGCGGATATGCTCGGCTCTGGCAGCTTTTAAAGCCTGTCTATTGCTGTACATGCTGTTTTTCCATGCAATTCTAAAAACTTTCAAATTAGTTTTTCTCCATTTTCGTTCAAGATTATGAGTTTCTTTCTTGAGAGAATGGTATTGCTGTTGTACCATGGTGCAGTACGTTTATCTCTAACCTTTTTTAATTTCATGGGGCAACAGCTTCTAATGTATTAGAGAAGATAATGCCCATATTGCTAGTCATTTCGTCTAGTTTGTGTGTATTTATGGGTACAGAGAGCAGTTGAGATAAATCAGGCAGGTTATTTGTGAATCTCTCTTTGGAGTTTGGATCAATAGTTCTACCCGAACGATAACATGGAGCCATATAGTTAATATCAGTAATAGGCAGCATGCACGATACAAGGTAGTAGTCAGTAACATAGTCACTTTGAGGTACTATATCTATATCATTAAGATCAATTCCATGTGATATAATTAAATCTAGTGTATGATTAAAACTATGAGTGGGTCTGGTTATGTTTTGCTTGACTCCAAAAGAGTTCATTAAGTCTGTAAACGCATCATTTATATTATTAACGTGAATGTTAAAGTCTCCGACAATTAGCGCTTTATCAACATTACCCTGCAAACAAGCCTGCACTGGCCCTTTACGGGCCCACTTAGGGCTAGCCTAAGGGCCCCCAGTGGGCTGCCAGCGCAGGGCCCCTGAGAATTTGCTCACTGGCAAAACGTTGGCCCCTTAGTGCTGGCACTGCACGGGCAGCCCTCACTTAGCCCACACTATTAATCTACAACAGGGATGCCCAAACCTGTTCCTGGAGATCTACCTTCCTGCAGAGTTCAGTTCCAACTCTGATTACACACACCTGTCTGTAATTATGAAGGGCTCCTTCAGATCCTAATTAGTTGGTTCAAGTGTGTTTGATCAGGGTTGGAGCTGGACTCTGAAGGAAGGTAGATCTCTAGGAACAGGGTTGGGCACCCCTGATCTACAACAATAAATCTGTTTCACTTTAAATACTTTTACATTTACATTTACATTTAGTCATTTAGCAGACGCTTTTATCCAAAGCGACTTACATTTGGGGAATACATAAAGCGATTCGTCTTGAAGAGGCAATCAGACAGAGGAAGTGCTCGTAACAACAAGTCTCAGGCATTGTTCAAATAAGTACAAGCTAGAAAGGAAAGGAATAAATAAAGAGAAAGAAAGTTTTTTTTTTTTTTTTTTTTTTTTTTATGATGAAGTCAAGTAGTGCTGAAAGAGATGAGTTTTCAGTTGTTGCTTAAAGATTGGTAGGGATCCAGCATTCCGGATAGGGGTGGGAAGATCATTCCACCAGCCAGGAATGGTGAATGAGAATGTTCTGGAATGCTCTTTTCAGCTACTATAACTTAATTCTTTGGGAAAAACAGTTATACAGTACATCTGAAATGGATGCAGTCACCACATAACTAATGTCTATATTGTCAAAAATGTACAGTAGTCAAAAATTTTTTGAATACAAAATAGAAAACATTGAATACAAAAAAGAAAACAATCAATTTAGGTTAATACAGCTACATACAGCCAAAAATGTAAATACGCAAAAGTATTAAAAAAGCAAACAAAGCAATGTAAGATTGTAGGATTTTGTCATGTGAAAGTTGATGTGTGCAAAAGTCTTATCTGTAGAACATCAGTCCAATCACTGTCCATAGCTGAAGTTGACTGATAGCAAATTAATAATCCAACCTTTTGTTATGAAAACACACCACAGCTCTCAAACACCAGACTCTTCCTAACCAGGAACAGTCAAAAATAGTCCAGACTATGATCCCACTCTGAAAAGAACTTTAAATCCATATTCAAACTGGACCATGATGTGGTAACCTCACCAATAAAGGGTCCTTCTAAAATGCATACAAACACTCTTAAACTCTTAGCATCAATCCAAACATAGGCCATACATACATATAACATCAGTAATGTACACTTTTAAATAGAAAAAAAAAAAATAAAAAAAAAAATGAAATAAAAACTCCTTTAGACTAGTGATGTTCGGTTCTTGAACGAATCGTTCTTTTGAGCCGGTTCTCAGCAAGTAACTGGTTGAGCCGGTTCACAAATCGAACTTTAGTTCCGGGTTGATGACGCAAGACGCACAGCCGAAGTAGCACGTTCGACTCAAAAAGAACCGAATGAGCCGGTTCGACCAACTGTCGAAGTTTGCAGAGAGTAGGGATGTGCTCGAATAGCGAATCTGTATTTGGAAAGGCACGGAAAACGAATAATGCGTTCTACGGAGCCACAAAAGGGACATGGTTAGCCGCTTGCTAGCAGTAGCCTGTTACATTACAGTACATAAAATTTTACTTACCACATAAACAGAGGGAGGTAAGGATAGATGACCGATAGGACAATGTCGAATGATTTACAGATCCTGAGCACCACTGACAAACATCTAATCTTGTGAAATGTGTGGTAAGTAGTGCTGCTCCGTAGTAGAGTAGGCTACATGTGATCGCGAATCTCAAAAGTGAAAGTAAAAAGCAAACGCGCGTTCATAAGTGATTTCAATGTCCCGCATATTAATAATGGCTCCCTGATGCCCTCAATTTATATACAGGATAATTACCCAACGATATAATTGTGAGAGAAAGCACTGAAATATATTTTTCTCGTATATCTTGTATGTATCATATTTATGCCCTTTACGGTTGCCATAGTACACACCTTTAACTTTCCGAATACCATATTCGGATTCGGGCACATCCCTAGCCGAGATTTACCGAGAACTCAAAAAGAACCGAATGAGCCGTGGCAAAGTTTGCCTAGGATTACCGAAGATTCTGATGAGCGAGTTGACGATACTGTGCAAGTCTGAGGCGCGTACTGGAAATATGCTTATGACTGTTATTAATTACAATTTTATTAAAACCTGCAAAAACCTTTCTGTCGAGTGATGTACATTTTACTATAGTTTATTGTGCATACATGCATATTATATTTAAAGTTGCTTAAGACTGGTTTATTCTTTCTTTATGCTTTAGACATGTAGAACATATCCGCGTATGTGCACCATTGTCTGTAATGTGTGCTGTAGGTGCGAAACTTTTAGGAATCTTATCCAAGTTGTAGGCTAGTCAATATTGGTCAGTCAGTCTGATATAAAGGATCCGCGAATGAATCTGTGACCACAAACACCATTAATTTAAGTGAATTATATGGCAATAATCAGAAATATGCGTTCACACAAATAACTTTATTTATTGAATGTTTCAATATGTGTTGACACAAATTACTTATTTGAATTTTTCATTGATACAACATGGCACTGAGTTGTTAGAAAAGAAATGCATAGAGACGTACTGCTTGATGATGTCAGGAACTGATGAATCGGCTTTTTGAACCGGTTCAATGAGCTGAACTGTCCGAAAAGAATCGGTTCGCGGAAATGAATCAGACTTTGCATCACTACTTTAGACTGGGCTTGAAATGACACATTTCCCAACCAGAACACAGCACAATGTGCTCAGCAGGTGAGCCATGCTGGCTACTGCTGCTTGTTATTGCTAACTCCCTCTACGCAGATGGGTTTACTTACATAAAACACCCTAGCACCCCTAGTGGTAAGGAAGAAAACTGCCCACAGAATTCTTATTAACAGGCTCATGTCTGTTACACTTCAAATATGGCTCGTGAGATCCACTTTCCTGCAGAGTTCAGCTACAACTTTGATCAAACTCACCCAACTGTGATTTTCTAGATCCTGAAGACACTGATTAGCACGCTCAGGTGTATTTGATTAAGGTTAGAACTAAATTCTGCAGGAAAGTGGATCTCATGAGCCAGATTTGAGGATCCTTGGCCTATATGAAACAACAGGTTCTGAAAAGGTCTCTTTTGGTTTGAGCCATTCCAGTTCAATTGAGTGGCTAAAGAGTGGCCTGCTCACAGAGAGCCTGTGGTGAGCCCAAAACTGTGGGCCTCGCCTGGGCAAGCCCGGACTGGACCTGTTTAGGTTTGGTATGGGCTGGCCCTTGCCCACTGTGCCCGCAAAAAGCCAGCATGGGCCCTGCAAAGACATACTTGCAGGGTAACCAATAGGTCTGAGGGGAAATCTGCAAATTCTTTTAGGAAATCTTTGTATGGCACTGGCGGTCTGTACACAGTAGCCAGAGCAAGAGATAGGAGAGATTTCTTTTGCATATCTGACTGAGTATTTTGAATGAATTAAACCTATATCCTGTTTTCTGAGTAACATTGAGAATATCGCTATATATTGTTGCAACATCGCCACCATGACCAGTCTGACAGGGCTTGTGCTTATATCAGTAGCTTGGTGGAGTAGACTCATTTAGACCAATATAGTCATTTGGTTTGAGCCAGGTTTCATTCAAGCAGAGTACATCAGAGCTATTCTCTGTGATAATTTAATTTACAATAACTGCTTTGGGAGCAAGTGATCTAATGTTTAGGAGCCCAAGCTTTAAAAATGTTTTGTTCATTTATTTTGCATTTTTCCGGTTTAATCATGGTTAGGTTTTTTCTAGATCATGCATTAAATTTATATTTTGACCTCACTGTTTGGGGAAGAGTCACAGTCTTTATAGATTGGACACCACAAGTACTTCTATCATTTAAGTGGGTAGAACAAAAGTCATCATAGCAGTTATTTGAGAATTGGCTTACTGGTCATATGGAGTGTAGCATCCTGGAGATGTTGTCCGATAGGAGTTCCGCTCCTACTCTGATGGGGTGCAGGCCATCAGCAGGAAAAACCCTAGGATGCTCCCAGAAAAGATTCCAATTGTTAACAAAGAGCAGTTTCTCTTCTTCACACCATGACAATAACCGTTCGTTTAAAGCAGTCTACTGAACCTTTCGTGTCCTCGTCCTGACACGATGATTGTCGTCGTGGGCAGTGTGCTGCGTACTGTCTTCATCAGGCTCCTGAAGTCCCTCTTCAGTGTCTCTGTCTGCCGCAGCTTGATGTCATTCACCCCCGTGTGGAGCGCGACCGCTCCTGTGCTCTCGTCGGCCTTCAGGATTGCGGGCATCTGCACAGAAACGTCGAGAACATGAGTGCCAGGGAAACAGTGAGTGTGCACTTTAACTTTAGCAAGGGTAGCACGGACATGCCGGATGATGGAGTCTCCAACGATCACAGCGTCGTGTTCTGTCTCGCAGAGGGGAGTGAAGCGGTTCCGGGTGGAGATCTCAAAGGCCGGAGGTGGCGGAGGGGGAGAGGTACTCACCCGGGGCTTGGCTCGCGTCTTCCTCTGCTGGTGCACCCAGGGTCCGTGGTGTCCCGGCGCCGGAGTGAAGGACATCTGGGAAGATCGCGTCCTGGGTGCACAGGGCCTGTGCAGAGAAACACACGGAGTAGAGGTGGTGGGAGTGTTAGCAGCATGCTGTATACTTACCCCAGACTTGTGAGCGTCAGCCCGGGATGTTTCCAGCGCTGCTCTCCACTCTCTCAGCTAGGCCTGCTTCTCCACCAGGTCACGGATCTGCTTCTCCACAGCCTCCAGCTTGAGCTGCACCGAGTTCAGCTCTAATGTGTTCTCACCTGCACTCAAAGGACACAAATCCGCCATTTAAAGGAAGTAACCGTGAGTAAAAGAATGGAGTTTAAGCAATGCAAGCAAGATTAGTGGCAACCACGCTAGCGATGCTAACGGGCTATAAGCTAGTAGCGGACTCGGCAAATCAAAATAAAACTAGTGATAAGGTGCTCTGATTGTTTTAGTTTTAGAATACAATGGGGGATATATTCACACGTTATAGAAACGAAAATGATCATGTATAAAACTGATTATAAGATTGCAAAATAGACGATAAAGAATTAACTTGACGGAGCTTCAACTCAAAACACGTGGCAGCAACAAACAGGAAGTGACGTTTGATCACTGATGGAGGAAGTGGTACATCATCAGCACCAGACCCTGGAGAGGAAGGAGCAGAGGGTCAGTATATGGTTTTGACAGGAAAACATGAAAAGAAGGTGAAATTCTGTAGTGAGGAAGAAGGTTTAGCCTGTAAGTGTTAAGTTGGTTGTTAAGAGCCAGACCTTCTGCCCTGGATGCCCCTAGCGTCAGCCTGGCTCTTGCGTCTCCGAACTGCCCTCTGCAGGTGGGTGAGAGCCAAGTTCCAAACCCTCTTGCTCTCTTGCAGTGGCGTACCGCACATCTTAGAGGCCCTCCCGCAAAGAATGAGATGGGGCCCCTCCCACTAGCAGTAATGTCATGTATGAAAATTTATTGTGCACCTGCTGCAATTATACTACTGAGTCTGTCTCTCATTTACATAACTTATTTATTTGTTATGAATGTGCTGAATTATCATTGCATTGATGCATTTCATGTAGGCTAATGGCCAGCACGTTTCAGTTTAAACACTGCCCTACATAAGACTCGCTATCTGTTTAAAAAAATATATACATGCAGAAATAAAAAAAAAAATAAAAAACTATGAGAAAAACAAATTAAAGGAGTAACTATATATGCTACTTTTTGAGAAAAATTAACGTTCTATACATACATCAACGTTTGCAATTAACTTATTTATTCTTTTTATTAAGTGACAACAAACAAGCAAAAACTCTACCAAATCCTTTGCGCTCTCCGAGCGTTTTGGTGCGCAAAGACTTTGACTGCAGCTTTAATGTCGGTGTTGCAAGCGCGGGCATTCTTAGAAGAGCTAAACTGGGCAGTCTTATTCCTTGTAACATTGTGCTCTGGAGAAATGTCTTGATCACTTTCAATTTCGAGAACGAACGATTAATTGCATGACAAAATCTGGTGACAAGTAGTCAGTGAACCGCTAAAGCGTTTGCCATTGAAACAGGTCAATGTCAGAGAAGTGCAGCAGCGGACCAGGGCACAAAAATCATTAACGGATTAACAAAATGAAAGGAAAAAATGTGCTAAATTTCTATTCATTGTGACGAGATCCAAAGTTCATAAAGGAAAACGAGGCGAAAAGCCGTGTCCTCTATTTTGCAAAAGCTTTACAGTTTTCTTTTCTTTTCTTTTCTTTTCTTTTCTTTTCTCTTCTTTTCTTTTCTTTTCATTCTTTTTATTATTATTATTATTATTATTTTGCCAAGGCTTTACAGTGATGAACGATGTCTTGCTTGTATGACCAACCAGTGTTGGTATGATGATTAACAGTTGGGAAAACTATTAATGCAGTGATCGCGCTGGCGCTTCACGCGCACACAAGCTTTTTTTTGCTACATTATCGCAGCCTGTTCATTATAAAAATAAAATACATATAAAGAAACATATAAAAGTTACAATGCTCAATTGAAATAGTCTTCTTGTTTTTTTTTTTTCTTTTCTTTTTCTTTTTCTTTTTGAGTAGCCGAAAGAAAACGCTGCATTTTATTATTATTACTATTAGCCTATTAATACTGGCAAAGACAATGTTTAAAAAATAATGCTAACCATTTTTTCTACACAAACCAGTTTCAGAACAGTAATAATACAGAGAAACGCATGAACAGAAATCCGTAAAATACCGATTCTAGGAGTGAACCAGATTATTTATTTATTTATTTTCGTTTTAAGCCCTGCTTAAATCACAGGGAGCCCCGCACATGACATGCAGGGAAAACATTTAAATCGTGAGCACGAATTCTTTTTCTCGTTTTACTAAATTGTGCGCACGATATTACTACCGTGTGCGCAATTTACTTTGAGGGAATGAGTTAGTAAGTTGTGTACATGATTTAGTAGGGAAAGAATTATATTGTGGGCACGTTTTACAATTTTTTTTTTCCTGCATGTCATATGTGGGGCTCGTACATGTCACTTTAAGCGTAAATATCCACTTCGATTACGGTGCGGTTGTCTTAGAAGTAGGCTATATTGTTTATAACATAAACAATAAGTGAAATGTTAGAAAAAAAAGATTTTCCCTGGTTGTTGTTTTAGAACATTAAGCCCGCTCCCCTGCACTACCTTTGCGCTCACGTCTCGCGTCTTTTGCAGTGTCTCAAAGCACTGAAGAATGTCTTGCGATGGGGCCCCCCAAAAGGCCGGGGCCCCCACGCACCGCAGGGGCTGCGGGCGTGTCCCGTACGCCACTGCTCTCTTGGAACTAATGGTAGACCACTGGAACGTCAGAAAGCTCACCTGACCAGGGAAACTTGGACAGTTGGTAGCAGAGTATGCAGTGGAAGGGTTTTAATCTGTTGGTGGCTTGACACAGGGAGCTCTGTGCATACCTGGCCCATGGAAAGTAACGGCTCCAGCTGTCTTGATGATCATGACAATATGACACCGATATCTCCTGATTTTTTGTATCTTCTGCTCAGTCTGGCTGTTGGACTGTGGATGATACCCCGAGGTTAAGCTTACTGTGACTCCAAGTAACTTGAAGAAGGCATTCCACTCTCGAGAGATAAATTGTGGTCCGCGGTTGGAGACGATATCTTTGGGGACACCAAAATGATCAAAGACTTGCTGGAAGAGGGTTTTGGCAATTTCAAAGGCATTGGTAAGTCCTTTTTAAAGGAATTAACTTGCATGCTTTGGAGAAGCGGTCTATGATGACAAGGACACGTGTGAGGTAAGTCCGAAGGAGGTAAGTCAGTGATGAAATCAATTCCATTGTGTGACCATGGCCTGTTAGGTACTGAAAGTGGGACCAGCTTTCCTTCAGGTAGGTGGTGAGGTACTTTGGATATGGCACAGATTGCGCATCCTTGAATGAGCCAGGAGACATCCTGGGCCATATTGGGCCTCTAATAGTGATTGCTGAGGAGCGAGAGGGTTTGCTGGCTCTCTGGGTATCCAGAGCCAGGTGATGTATGAGTCCATGAAGGACAGACGTGGTTCTTACTCCCTGGCTGGTAAGTTACAGTGAAACTGAATCAGGTGAAGAGAGCCCAGCAAGCTTAACGGCTGTTTAGTCTTTTGGCTTCCCGGAGATACTCAAGGTTGTGGTGGTCTGTGATGACTTCAAAGGAATATTTAGCTCTTTTCAGCCAATGACGCCACTCTTCTAAGGCTAGTTTGATAGCCAGCAGTTTGCGGTTACCGATTGTGCTCTGCCGGGGACAGCTTCTTAGAGAAAAAAGGCACATGGATGGAGTTTGGGAGGCTCACCCTGCCACTGAGACAATTCAGCTCCTACCCCTGTGGTGGACGCATCAACCTCGACGGTGAAAAGCAGTTTTGGATTAGGATGCACCAGGGTAGGAGCGGTACAGAAGGCTTTCTTGAGCTGGTTGAAGGTGTAGCAAATTAGCTCAAAAAGGAAATGTATTTAAATAATTACAATTACTTATAATTAATTACAGTTATTTATATCAGCTGCAAGTAGTAACTATAGCAGAATTAAATTGCCATCAACTAATCTGTTCGTCCAGCGAACATTCCGTGTAAGTTCATATCAACTCTAAGAAAGGATATTTTCGTGGCCACAGAAAATACTTTTCTAAGTATTAATGCATTAGAGCATGTAGTAAGGATCAAAATCGTAAAGGGACATTAATTTGCAAGGCAGAATCAGAAACTCATGTAATTTGTGCACAAGAGTTTTAGTAACTAAACACTAACACAAACTAGTCTAACAAGCAAACAAACATACATACACTCACGCGTACACACAAAAGGGGAGCTAAAGTGAATGAATGAAGCCATTAGAGAAACCAGATAATGCAGTTATGGAAAATGAGTCAGAACCACCTGAGTTAAAAACCATCAGTGCCGTTTTACAACGGGGTCTACCACTTATACTAAATCTCTGTTTCGTTTAGTTAAATGTACGATACTTGCATTGCCTTGGTCGTTGAACGAGTGTCCGGATGCAGTCTCGGATGAAAGTTTTGATGGTTTGAAGGTTTGGTGGCGTTGGAGTTCTTCGAGTTCTTCAGGGTTTGAAGGATGATGAACGCCAAAATATGTTATTCTGGCTCGGTGATGTTCGGGAGAGTTTTCTCCCAGATGAAGGTGATGAGAGAACTAAGAGAGACATCAGATGCGAACATAGGATCTTGGATGAATGGAAAGTCAAGGCCGAAGCCTGGCTCAAACTTAAGGTACAGAAGACTTCTAGCTCACATCCTCATCTTTGCAGACTACTAGGCGGGTCACTGGTGTGAGAGCTTTATCTCCTATAGAGGTCACACCTTTCGGGTGTCAAAGAGCCAATGGTGTCTTGAACATTTGGAGGGAAAGTTTACAACTCTTTGTCTCCAAGCATGGTAATTTGCATATGTAACTGGATCGGATATTGATATACAAACTAGTAAATATTCTTAGAACACTAATATGTTGCATAGGTATCAACATATAATATACACTCTCAATTAGATCATTTGAAGAGGAATGATAGAGACCAAACATGGTATAAGCAGGGCCGTCGCCAGAAAATCTTCAATGGGGAGGCATTTCATTTTCATAGGGGGGCACACTTTTTTATGATATCAGAAACAGACATTCACCAAAACAATAACAGCCTGTATTATAACTTAAATAGAAGTTCTACATTTAGTATATATTGAACTTTATATCTTGAATAAAGTTCTATATTAAAACTGATTTAAAAAAGGTTTCGGTTTACAGCGTGTTTTTGCAGTTGAACAACAATCAGCTGAGCAAAAGGAGATTTTTATAAGGAATCACTTAGGCTATGTTAACTGTCTTATGTTATTTATCTATAGGCTACATCATGCTACACTATATGGTACGCTAAAACTATTTTCTGCCGTCTGTATTACAAATGGGAATACAACGAATTAATGATAATGTTTTACATGACAATGTTTTTCAACTACCCAATAAAGTTATAGTTAAAAGTTCCTAGTTAAGCATGCAATAAATTATTTTGTAAATTTTTAAAGCTAATTTTAAAACATTGAACATTTGAAAACAATAAATTTAGGGGAAAAAATCTGCTATACACATATCAGACAAAAGTGTGTTGAGAGAAAAAACAGAAGTTGTCGACAAATCCTTTAAATTTGATGGTAGTCAGACAGAGGAACATAAAAATCTGAAAATATGAGCAGCTATAAAATTATAGTAGCTACAAATACAGGTGCATCTCAATAAATTAGAATATTGTGAAAAAGTTAATTTTTTCTTGTAAGTTATTTCAAGAAGTGAAACTTTCATATATTTTAGATTCATTGCATGTAAAGTAAAATATTTCAAAAGTTTTTTTTTTTGTTTGTTTTTGTTTTAATTTTGATGATTAGAGCTTACAGCTCATGAAAGTCAAAAATCAGTATCTCAAAATATTAGAATATTTACATTTGAGTTTCAATTAATGACCATCCCTACAGTATAAATTCCGGGTATCTCTTGTTCTTTGAAACCACAATAATGGAGAAGACTGCTGACTTGGCAATGATCCAGAAGACGATCACTGACGCCCTCCATGAAGAGGGTAAGTCACAGAGGGTCATTACTGAAAGGTGTGGCTGTTTACAGAGTGCTGTATCAAAGCATATTAAATCCAAAGTTGACTGGAAGGAAGAATTTGTGTAGGAAAAGGTGCACAATCAACAGGGATGACCGCAAGCTTGAGAATACTGTCAAGCAAAGCTGATTCAAACACTTGTGAGAGCTTCACAAGGAGTGGACTGAAGCTGGAGTCAGTGCATCAAGAGTAACCACGCTCAGACGTCTTCAGGAAAAGGGCTACCAAGCCACTTCTGAACCAGAGACAACGTCAGAAGCGTCTTACCTGAGATGCTGATTTCATTTTCCAGCAGGACTTGGCACCTGCCCACACTGCCAAAGGTACCAAAAGCTGGTTCAGTGACCATGGTGTTACTGTGCTTGATTGGCCAGCAAACTCACCAGACCTGAACCCCGTAGAGAATCTATGGGGTATTGTCAAGAGGAAGATGAGAGACACCAGTCCCAGCAATGCAGATGACCTGAAGGCCGCTATCAAAGCAACTTGGGCTTCCATATCACCTCAGCAGTGCCACAAACTGATCACCTCCATGCCACGCTGAATTGAGGCAGTAATTAAAGCAAAAGGAGCCCCTACCAAGTATTGAGTATATATACAGTAAATGAACATACTTTCCAGAAGGCCAACAATTCACTAAAAATGTTTTTTTTATTGGTCTTATGAAGTATTCTAATTTGTTGAGATAGCGAATTGGTGGGTTTTTGTTAAATGTGAGCCTAAATCATCACAATTAAAATAACCAAAGACTTAAACTACTTCAGTCTGTGTGCATTGAATTGATTTAATACACGAGTTTCACAATTTGAGTTGAATTACTGTACTCTGTACTGAAGTACTATTGACATTCTAATTTATTGAGATGCACCTGTATATATACAAATGACTAAATACATCACCAATTATAATGGCATAAACAACATACAAAAGTCTAACCAAAACAAATTTATTTAAGAAACAGACAAATTATAAAATAAAACACAAATTATAATGCCATTCGTTATAAACAACATATAGCCTAAAAGTCTAACCAAAACAAATTTATTTAAGAAACAGACAAATTACAAAATAAAACTCAAATTGTAACGGCATTTGTTATAAACAACAAATAAAAGTCTAACCAAAACGAATTTAAAGAGAAATTGAAATGCACCTATACATCTCCCATTCGGCACGAATACAAATATTTCCCACAAGAGGCTCCGGCGCGATCGCTTAGTTTTTAGCCTATGTTTCCATCCAAAGTTATGAATTAAACTTTTGCGCAAAATTGGAATAACGCATAAAACATTTGTAAACAAAGCACCATTTCCATCTAGTGAGTCGAAGAGAACAAAATCGTCACTCTCTGATTAATTTGCGCTAAATATCACGAAGAAAAATTTAATTTGCTGCATTAGGAGAAGGATAACGTTATATGATTATTTTTTGTATAAAATAAATTACGAGCTTCAGAGCGTGCAGACGAAAGGCAGTCATGTTATCTTATTTTCAGAGCCTGCTGTTTGGGAATGCAAATCTGGGAGTTAATTCTAGAAGCACTTTGACGAGACTTTGCTCAAGCATTTTAGAATGACAAAACTAGCATTTCAAATGCTGTGCAAAGAGATCGGTCCATTGGTTGGTCCAGTTATGCTGTCCCATTGATGCGCATTAAGGGATTTATTCTATAAAAGTGTTTCCATCGTAGTTTATGCACATTTTCTTAGCGGATAAGAATTTTAACCTACTTACTTGAGCGCATAAGGTTTTTTACGCGCATTTTTAGAATGTACCTATGCGCATCTTGGCGTTCCATCCAGCGTTTTTTTTATGTGATATACCAAAATGTGCATAAAAATAGGTGCATGGAAACACTGAGTTATTAGCTTCCTGTTAATTTATCGTTGTAGAGATTAATGGTCTTTTGAGCTAAATGATTTGTTTGGCAATATTTAATTCTAGATCAGTACAATGAATGTTTTTCCTTCTGAATAGTAAGTTCACTTGTGATCATGTGCAGGGGGACCCATCCGGAGCACTGCCCCCCAATGTCCCCCCTTGGCGACGGGCCTGGATATAAGTGAGGTGATATTAACTAGTGATCTATCATAAGCATGCATAAAACAGTATACAATACACAAGAACATATACAAGAACAGTAATAATATACACAATGACCTGAAAGATATGCGTTCATTCAAAGAAAGGTTTTTCTATGAATTAATTAGAGAAGAGTCAATTTTTATGGCATAATGTCTTTCCTAAGGTTCAAAGATGATGAGAGGGAGAACTCTCAACATGCCATTAGGTCAAAAAGTTTATCTGGTCTGGCTGAGGTGTCCTGGTTGTCATGGTAACCGGGGGCCTGGAGTCATTCACAGACATACTGGCACCCAGTATGTGTACTGGGTGAGGGGTCTGTGATTATTTGTTAAATCTAATGAAAAATTGTGTGTCTGATTGGTCCAAATGCTACAAAGGCGTTGGTCACTTCGGAGCTCCATGAGAGAGAGTTGGCCACATGTTTTAGCAAGGAGGTTAGAGGTGAGCAGATCTTACTGAAATTGTTGATGAACTTCCTGTAGAAGTTTGCAAACCCCAAGAAGCGTTGTAGTTCATTGATGGATGTGGGTGGTAGGCAATTCTCAACTGCTTGTACCTTTCTCTGGTCCATCTGGATGCCATGCTGGTCAATGACATAGCCAATATACTCCATTATTCTGATATACTCCTCCATGGCTTTTTGTTCCGAGATGGACAATGGGCCGACTTTACCATGTGGTAATGTAGCCTCAGGAAGCAAGTTGATCATACAGTCCCATGGCTGATGTGGTGGTACTTTGGTTGACAGTTGCTTACTGAAGACATCCTGGGATGCTCGATATTCTGGAGGAATCTCAATGGAAGAAAAGCATACGTCGACATAAGGAGGAGTTGGTTTAGGTTTAACAGACTTGAAAGTTGTGCTTTTAACAATCTTGATAGAGTTTTCAAACAGCCAAACAGTTTTCACTCCATTGTTGCACCTCACTGGTTGGCGGAAGGATGCAGCGCTGGTTGATCCAAGGAGCAGGCAGTGAGTCACTGTGAGATTTGAATCAACCGCTGGATAAAGCTCTCTAATTCAATCACGTCATCATAGATCGCCATTTGTTGATGAATGCTGGAGTTTAAACCAACAAAATGCAATGATTAGTGATGTTTAATTCCAACGGCTGACGGCTGCCAAAGTGCAAAACTGAAGAGCATAGTCTGTGACTGAAGATCTTCCTTGGCGGAGCCGGTCGAGTTGATCATGCACAGAGAGTGTGCTGGAGGTCTGCCCAAAGACGTCTTTGAAATGCACGGTAAACACTGTCAGCAAGTTGGTAACTGGTCCATTGGTGTCCCACATAGCATGTGCCCATTCCAAGGCTCGTCGAGATAACAGGAAAATGATGCATGCGATCTTGGCACAATCATTGGTGAACTGTAGCAGGAAACCACTGCAATCTTCCGCCATTCTGAGTAGGTCACTGGTCGGGCCATGGGACTAATTTGGAGAGCAAGTTAGTTTATGGTCAATAAAGCAATGCAGAGGTATTTCAGTGAATAACAGTCTTATCTTTGCAGGTTTGGATGAGCTGGTGTTGGTGAGCTGGATCTGGAGCAGTGTTGCCAACTACTTTCAACTGAAAGTAGCTAAAACTGGTAGCTAAATGTCACTAGATGACATCATAATGGCAAATTCACTGATCAATATAAAGATGAATATAGATCAGTGGGAAAGATGAGAACTTAGATAAGGTTTGTTCAAGAAGTTGCTATATTAGTCCCTAAACATTTGAAAAAAGTCTCAAAAGGGGTGGGGAATTCGCTAAATCTAGCTACAAAATTGTTAAATTGGCAACACTGATCTGGAGATTGGATGCAGAGGATTGACAGACTGAAGAAGGTAAGTACATGCAGATAAGTAGTCAGACCAGACAACAGAGAACTGAGGTGAGTGGGTTAAATAGTGTGTGCTGATTGGTTGACAGGTGCAGGTGATCAGAAATCCGGTGACTGTGAACAAGTGGGTGGAGTGTAGGGGTCTGGTGCTGTGGATGTTGTTGACTCTGTGACAAAAAACCAGAGTTATTCATAGTGTTTTTACATGTTTTACATGCATGCACAAGTTATTATTGCAGAAATTATCGCATTACATTACATTAATCATTCTGTTTCAGCCATATTGGCTTTATTATGCAAAGTTTATGAAGTTCAGATTACTGTGGCATTATTTACATGATTTTAATAGCAATATTTTAATGTAAGTGATTTTTCTGTGCTGTGGGGAGTCTGTGAACAGTTAGAAGTTATGAAAGGCATCTTTGGATACAGTTTCACATATTCTCTAGACTGAGCAGACTGTGGCTTGGTGTCTTTTTAACTATTCAACTTGTCTCTCCTAGCCCCAATGAATCCAGGGCAGATGTCTTCCTTCTTTCAGAGCTTATTAACAGTGGGTGGGCAAACACCATGTTGAGCAGCCAGCGAGTGTGTATAGTGGTCTGCATTAATTAGCTTTAATGTTCAGCTCCGGCCCTTCTCTAACCTTCATGCTGGTCGTACCCCAGTCTACTCTGTTCTTACCTCGAGGCAGTGTACTGTGAGTGGGAAGAACACAGCTTTGACACTTCAAATATGAGACGTGTGGTAAAAGATGTAATTATCATTATGAACATGTGGTTACTTCTTCTGACACGTGTATCTGCCAATAAAGAGACCTCTTTTGACACGTGCAGTGCAGTGCTGTTGGACATGTCAGGCATCAAGTGACAGGCTTCACTATTCTGTTCTATCTGCTCAAGATGGATTTTCTGATGCTGCTGGCTAATTACACCAGCGTTCTTTTCAGGTCAGAACTGTGAAAACAAAAAAAAACAAAACAAAAAAAAAAACTGCTGCAAGCTATATTTTCTGTTTATGACAAACTTATTTTGACAGGTCTAATAATAACGGAAAGTAACAGGCGGATCTTTGTAGAAGTAGCTTCTCCAACTGTTAAGAGATAATTTTGGTCACAAACCCACAAGTGATGGAGCAAATGCTGTATGTGACACATACAGTATGTGATATTTTGCAAAAAAATGTGATTATAAACAAACTTCTGGAATTGCAAAGTGTCAGCTTTCAAATAATGTCACTTTATTTTACAAAATTCAAACAATAAATGTTGGTTTGACACTCTTTAATGTGGTAAAATATATAAATAATATCTTAATGCATTGTATTTTTACTTAACCTTATTATTATTATTATTATTATTATTATTATTATTGTATAATCTGTTCTAATCCTGTTGCACTTAGTGTAAATAGACACACGTAATTGTTTCAAGGTACATAAAAGGTAGAAATTCCAGCATGGTGACAACGTTAGTCTTAATTTACTTAATGTTTGACTGAAAAAAAAAAAAAAAAAATACAGTAATAATGTCAAAAAGAAAAGTCTGAAAATTGTTCAGGATCTTTTGTTTGAATAAATGTAACATCAAAACATAATTATATAATTAGAAAGCAAAGACCATTTAGTGCATAAAACTTAAATGTGTTTCTGGGTCTAAAACTGATGGAGCAGGTCACGCATATCCACCTAGTGCTAAACTATGTGCATCTGTTTTCACATCTCTTAGTAGTGCACAGACACAAGTTAGTAGAAACAAGCCTGCGCTTGGGCACAGTTTATCACAACAACATGCTTCCTGCTCTCTTTCTCCCTCTATCTCACTCTCTCTCTTTTTCCCACTCTCTATCTCTCTCTCTGAAGCTTAGGCAGCCTGTGGTGGTGTTTGCCATTTGATGTGGCTCCTCTGTTGTGGTGGCAGAGAGGAGAATTCTCCTTCCCTGCAGGAGCATCAGACTCTGTATGCGTGGAGGAAAGCTCCAGCTGAGATGCCGGCTCTTTGCAAAGAAAGCTGGGAAAGGAACACATGCAGGTGGAAAGAGGGGAGCGAGAGAGGTTTCTGTTTCAGATATGCAAATGTATACACTGAGTTAAGGTTGCAGAGAGGGAAAAAAGACTTTGAAACAACTTTTAAAGTAAGTAGGAAAGGTGTCTTTATTTTAGTCAAAATGGAAGCCATTCTATTGAGTAGCCCAGAGGTTGGAGACACTATGATGTGCAGGACAGAAGAAGATGTGGAGTGCAAAATGTTTTATGTGATGATGTGCGAAATATTCAATTTGTGTGTGTGTTTGTGTGTTGTCAATTTGTGTGTGTTGGCTAATTTGTATGAATTTGTACTCTAATTTGAAATCTCATTCGTACATTTTTTTTTTTTGTACAATCTGCTTACATCCCATATAAGGTTACATTTAGGGGTGAACCTTCATGTTTTTTCCCTAAAATCTGGCAAAATATTCACAGTGTATTTTGAATGAATGAATGAATTAATTAATTAATGGATGAATAAATAAATAAATAAATAAATAACAATTAAAAAGCTAATTGTGCAATGTGCAAAAATAAAATAAAATAAATAAATTAATAAATAAAATGAAAAGACTATGCCAATGATGATTCAAAATTAGTTAAAATTAAATATAATTTTAGACAATAAAGGTCATTATTACTGAAATTGTTGTGTTCTTTCATTAAGTAAATTATTAAAGTTCAGGAAGCCCAGATTAATTTGAAATACATAACACATAATTAAAGCATGTCTGTCAAGACCATGTACAAGTTTTGTCATCACTACACCAGCCTGTGACAAGCTCTGCTAAAGAACAGTAACCAAGAAAAATGTGCAAAATATTTCTAGAAATGACCATGGTACTCCAAAACAGTTGGATAGTGGAAGAATATAAGTAAAATCCATTATCCAAACATCCAACTTTCATATGCCTCAAAAACCCTTTTTGACTGTTGAAAAATAGCACAAGGCTAAGAGCAAGCTGATTTAAAATGAAAGCTGCACTTTCTCTTTCCCTCCATTTTCTTGTTTACCCAGACACAACTAAAATAGATTTTATAGCCTCTTTTGGTAGCAGCAGGAGGCAAAAAGGCTTGAATTCAGATCAACTCCTCAAATCATGGCCAAATGACAATGTAATATTATTGACAAAGCTGAAATGGTGAGATATTTGTCTGAGAATGATTATTAGGTTCTTGTATCTGCAAAGTACTAATAACAGTTATTCCCCTCCATCCATTTTCTTTTGAAAATAAATTATTATTCAAAGTGCACAGATCTCCGTATGCACAGCATTTTACAAGCACAGTCCTATCTCCTTAATGAATTCATTAGATACCACTGGCCGAGGCGATCTTCAGAAGAGGCTTGGGGAGACGCTCTCCGGTCAGCAGGTCCCTGATGATTCCAGGGGAAGTCCATTCAGAAACAAGCGAGAGACAATCCACCAATATCTCTCACCTGCGAGTGCGACCGCACAAATGTGCGTGGGCTTATTTGTTTTCTTGTCACTGCTGAAGATAACGTATCACTGTACTGCTCAGATAATTACTCTTCTGTGAGTCTAAGGGGGGATAAAGATGTTTAATCTTCTAAGACTCATTACTCACTGCAATGTTAATAGGAATTACAGAGAAGAAGCGAATGGAGGCAGGGGACTTCAAAGATCAGCCGCTGCATGTTGAGTGCTGGATTGGGAAGTGTGTGTATGTGAGGCTGGTGAAGACGCACATGAATATAGCTTAAATTTCTGGGATGCATTTTAACATCCACAATCATTCTGAACACCATTTTATGGTCTTTTTGAAGTATCCATATAAAGGCCCCTATGTACTCATGGCAAAGTTTCCAAGCCGGGGTTATTGTTAACAAACATCTTAACGCCCACGCACTGCTGAGAGGGGCATTTGATGAATATATATGTCCTATGTGCTTTTCTTTCAAAACAAAAATGATGGTGAGAAAACAGCAGATAAAAAAGCATCCGATCATAGCAATGTTTGCACCAACTCTGCAATTCAGCACTCTGAAGCCCTATTCGGACAGGATTAGTTTTTGCCAGGATAGATGGAGTAATGTATTTTTACCATAGAATGTCTGTAATATTAATAGCCAATTCACATAGGATAAGAAATCTTAGTAAAACTAACAGAAGTTGGAGGGATAACATGTTTTATGCACCACCATCACCTCCCTGTCATGTGTGTGTCACATTGAATGATTTATTATTTAAATTGATTAAATTCTGATTGGATTATGTTGGTAATAGGCACTTACCTTAAGCTAACAGAAGTTTCATGCCTCTAACAACTGTTTTTGACCTTCTTTTTGATCTGAATGGTGTGCATCATCATATGCAAAACACTTGGGGTTGCCACAGATTTGTCCCATCACTTAGAACGCAACTGAATGCTTCTTGAAGCACCTACATACTTGAAAAACTGAGGAAAACTGCTTTTAAACAGGAAAAGATGGAATATTTATGTACATATTTACAGTTGGTCTATTCGTACGTGATTTGCATTACCTGAAGTAATTTTTTTGGACCTTTTTACAGAAGGTAAAATGAGTAGTTAGACAGCACATTCGGACGGGACTAAAATCACTGAGAAGCTCTGGTAATAATTACTTTACCCCACCTGTCCATGTAAAACTAATCCAATGTCACATCAAGTCACGTTTATTTATATGTGACCCTGGACCACAAAACCAGTCTTAAGTAGCACGGGTATATTTGTAGCAATATCCAAAAATACAATGTATGGGTCAAAATTATCCATTTTCCTTTTATGCCAAAAATCATTAGGATATTAAGTAAAGATCATGTTCCATGAAGATATTTTGTAAATTTCCTACCATAAATATATCAAAATTTATTTTTTGTTTAGTAATATGCTTTGCTAAGTACTTCATTTGGACAACATTAAAGGCGATTTTCTCAATTTTTTATTTATTTTTTTGCACCCTCGGATTCCAGATTTTCAAATAGTAGTATCTCATCCTATACTAACAAACCAATGGAAAGCTTATTTATTCAGGTTTCAGATGATGTATAAATCTCAGTTTCGATAAATTGACCCTTGTGACTGGTTTTGTGGGTCACATATAGCACTTTATAGATTGCTTTAAAGTAAGGATTTAAAATACAGTATTCAACACGAAGCGTTGGTGTCAGTGTTATATTCAAATAGAATTACAACTTTTATTTTTACTATAAAGGAGCTCTCTAGTGTTTTCATGTTTTTACTCATGGATGACTGACCTGAGCGAACTGAAGGGATGAAATGAAAAAAGATTTCCATGACAAAGAAGGAGTCCCATACCACATACTAGCTGTTATATAATCGCCACAAACCAATGGTAGTTTGAAAGTGTTTACCAACCAGAACAAACTTTTCCAGAAAGTTTGGCAACTTTTTTCGAACTCCTAAAACAAACTCCAAACTAATTTTGTTTTGAACTGATTTTGTTTGAAATTACATCACACCACCAGTTAGTTTTTTGACTTTGCTTGAAGTATATCAGGACCTTTTTTTTTTTTTTTTTTTTTTTTAGCATACTACCTGCTGTTAACCCAGAAAAGATTCAGCTAAATTTGATACTTTTTCCCTTTTAAAAAGCAAGTGTAATGTATTAAGTTCAGGAATGCTTGTGTCAGCTTGTGGACATCAGCAATCAGCTGCATCACAGGGAATATTCAAACTGAAATCTCTAGTCTTCTCGTAACCTGAAGCAAGTAAATAATGAGACGTATTTCTGAGTCAGCAGGAATCGGGACTTTGGCCGCTTCTCATATGTTTGAGGCCTAGCAGCTGGAAGTGAGACAAATCATCCCGGTGAATAGACAATGAGTGGTGGCTGTTGTTTCATTGTAGTTTCAGATTGTTATTTCTCAAGCGGTCTATTTTTAGCAAAGTCACTTATTCACACTCAATGGGGGGATATGGGCAGAGATGGATGGGACTCTGGCATGATGAATATGCCATACACATTATGTGTCACTCCCTATCTCTTCACCTATCAGTCTGTGTGTCTCCGTTGGCCCACAGCGGTGTTTGAACATGGTTGAGAAACACTGGAGCCTGTGAGATGACCGAAAGCCACATTCCGAGCCGCTGTTTGTTTTTGTTGCCCACTGGCTCCCAACCATCAGTCTGACATTCTTTAGATTGTCAAGGACATTTGAATAAATCTTAGAAATTGCTTCTCACTCGAGGTGCTGTCAAGTGCAGCTGAAGGTCTTCCTTTTGCACGTCTGCTGATGTCATCTGCTTATCACATCACCAGAACATCCAGTTATGACATTTGTAATGACAATTATGAGGTCAAAACATTTTTAAAAAACATGTACAGATGAATTGCTCACAATAAGATCTATAACATTTACTTAAAAAAAAACAGATA
Organism: Spinibarbus caldwelli; assembly: GCA_039654775.1. Classification (NCBI taxonomy): domain Eukaryota; kingdom Metazoa; phylum Chordata; class Actinopteri; order Cypriniformes; family Cyprinidae; genus Spinibarbus; species Spinibarbus caldwelli. Next base: position 27,422,961 of record CM077220.1, on the reverse strand, counting down.
TTTTTTTTAAGTGAATATTCATTTCATGCCAACATTAAATAAATTGAATAATGTTTTGCTCATGGAAATGTAATTTAAAGAATGTCATTTAAATTTCAATTAAACAGTAGTAAAATAAATAACAAGACAATAAAACAGAGTCATTGAAGTTTTTAAGTATTTAATAGGATTAAGTCAATAGGCTGCATTTACATTGCATGATAATATGTATAACATTAATATCCAAGTATTTTGTCATTCACTCACCACTGAGCACAGCCACATCACCTCAAGACATGACTGCGCTTCACAGCAGCTGCCTGTGAAACAAGTCGGCAAAAATACAGGTGGGTTATTTAGTTACTTAGTTTCATTTTTCAACTTTCTAATGAAGTACTGTTTTTGGCAGCAAATAATATTCCCTGACCTGGAGATGACTTTGTTTATTTGTTCATCAATAGACACCATGTGATAGGTTTTGATAGACTGGATGTGAGAAACTCACACATGTGAAGAATTTTTGAATGAAATTCAAGGAAACTGGCTCCTTTCATTGTGTCACTCTCCAGCTGGGGATGAACGAATTTATTTTGGCAGAGGATAGATGGGTCTCTGCTTGCACATATTCCAGTGACCAGCCTTCAGTAGACCCAAAGAGTAAGCAGTGACAGCTGTTTACAGACCCCATCTGTTCGCTCCCTCTCTCACTACACTGGAAAACCAAATTTAGCATACTATAAACTCATTGTACCATGACGCGCTCAACTGTCTGTGTGACAGTTCAGCTCAGAGTAACAAAATACCAGTTACTTCTACCATTAGAGAGCAGTGTCTCTTCTTAACCTGTTGGCTGACCAGGTTGTATTTGCCTGCAAGGATCCCTGTGGTCTTGTGTGTTAATGAATGTGAGGTTCAGCTGGTTAGCCAGTCCATCAAGTCTCTAAGTGTAAGCAGTCTCAGCCGTTCTCCAGACTCTTTAAGGGCTCACATTAATTCCTGTTATCATGCTGCATATTGGGTTTGTTTTACACAAATGCTCTTTTCTTCCTTCTTCACCTCTGCCCATTCATAACAATTACATCCCTGGTGTGTCACTGGTATACAAGCCTTAACAGATTGATGGTTGCTGCACCGAACTGTAATAAAGCATCTGAACAACAATGCCAAAAACATTATACTACTGGAAAATTCAACATACACCAGGGAATATAACGGAAAAGTTCATGCGTGGCTTTCAGCAGAGCAATCTGCTTACATAATGTGTTTAGACACCAGGGGTTGTGCGAATCTGTTAGGCGTATAAACCTAAAAAAAGACAAGATTCGAAGTCTATATGGATAAACTTGAATTTTTTGATTAAAATGACAGAAATATGTATTTATTTTACTTTTAAATGATTTTATTTCTACTTGGACTACTGTTCAAAATTTTTAAGTTATTTTTTTTTTTTATTTTCTTGAAAGAAGTATCTTATGTTTACCAAAGCTGCATTTATTTGATCATAATATAGTAAAAATAATAAAATTGTTCAATATCATTACAATGATAAAATAACTTCTATTTTAATATATTTTAAAATGCAGAGCTGAATTTTCAACAGCCATTACTTTAGTCCTTAGTGTCACATGATGACTTTCAGAAGTCATTTTAATATGAAGATTTGGTGCTTACTGACACCAAATAGTATTGTACATTCGAATTTGAATTGCAATTCTGAATTCTGTTTGCTACTTCAATTCAAATTAAGGAACTGAATTGGAACTTAAAATTCAACTCTGAATGGTGCACAACCCTGTCACAAACATGAATAAAAAAATAATGAAAAACTGAAACACTAGGGACCAGTTCTCACTATAAACTAGTGGCTTATTAGCATGTCTATTATTAATATATTGGCTCTTTATTAGTGCTTATAAAGCACATATTCCGCATGACCATATTCTACATCCCTAATCCTACCTAATATCTAAATTTAACAACTACCTTACTAACTAGTAATAAGCAGCAAATTAGGAATTTATTGAGGCAAAAGTTAATGGTTTGTTAATGGCGAGAATTGGACCTTAAAATAAAGTGTGACCTAAAAAGTAGTATTCAAAAAGTCCCCAGATGACCTAGTATTTCTAGTGAGATTCTGAAGTGTGTATGTAGTATGTCTGGATTATATTCATATTACAAACTTTCATACTATATAGAATGTACTTTTTAACGGTCGCCAAATGGGAAAAAAAGTACCTATATAGAGAGTATGGGATTTCAGATACAGCCCTGGAGTCACACATTCTAGAAATCATCTGTAGAACACATTTTGTTGGATTGGCAGGAATACTTCTGGCTCACCACAGATTACATTTCTTCATTATTATATTTCTCATTTAGAAATTCTCTGTGTGGAACAGGAGGTTTGCCACATGGACAGGCCTTACAAATGGGACTAAAGTGGCTGGAGCAGCTTCCTTTTTCTTTCGGCCTCTGTATGTCATTGATTCAGAATTGTTAAAATGTTTCGTTGAGAAAACACAGTTCTTGATAGAAAAGACTCAAGCATTAACTACCGAATCCTCATTTTTGGACATATAATACATAAAGGTATTATATGTTTTCCCAGGGAACGCAAGAGCTGATGAAAAATGTAAAAACTGTAAATGAATGCAATGTAAGTCGCTTTGGATAAAAGCGTCTGCTAAATGCATAAATGTAAATGTAAATGTAAAGGTCATCCTTGCTCTTTTTCTTTTATTCTTAATAATGGCATAAGGGTTATAAACTTGCAAACTTACAAAACTTTACCTGGTTAATTTCTAATGGGGGGCATGTTGAGCTGTTTCTGTACAAAAAAAAAAAATGTTTGCAGACATATTTCTCTAAACTATTAATGAAGCATAGACCGCAGTGACCTGTATTTTCATAATGCTCCTGACTTCCTGGCATATGCCTTGATACTGCAGCTGAACCTCATCATCACGGTATGAAATGAGTGCCAAAAGACATGCCCACATCACTGATGCTGTCATAAAAATCCATCCTTGCAATACAGACACGGGAAGAAGCTCTCTCTCCTCCATTAAAATGGATAAGTCAGTGGTCCACCTGGCCTCATTGCTGGAGAGATAACATTTTAGAGAATCTGAAAGGGAAGAGGGAATATGCTACAGCTGCAGAGTGTAGTGTGCTTTCTAATGCGATGTTTCATTGTGTTGCTGTCAGCTGTCAGTGGGAGTCGAGCTGAAGGGATGGATGTAAACACACAATGTGCTAAACGAGGGCATCTTACACCGTGTTATGGAGAGTTGTCATATCAGCGCTGTGGTGAGCCAGTACAGATCCAACTCCCAGTTTGCTTTAGCATGTCAAATTGACAAAGAATTTAAGATGCATTTTCTTTTCTCTGTGAACAATCTCTGTCATTCGGCCTTCAATGGGAATGTGGGACGTCACCTATCCAGCATTATTTTATGCTTATTTGGTAAACATTATGGGTTGAATGTTCTGTACATAATATGAATCAATTATATCAAAGACGGCGTGACATGTAGGACAAACAACAGTTGGAGAACAACTTCAGCTAAAATAGATATTGACAGTGTTTCCCTTATGTCAGACATTGTAAACACACAAAACAGGATTCAGTTTGAGAGGACTGAATTGGCCTTATCTGTTCCTTGACAACCTATAGTGAGGCATTGAGAAGAGGATCAGATTCGAATATGTTTTAAAAACAGACACATTTTCTTTGTCATCTGCAGCTGTTCTGTCCCTTGCCATCAACACACTTGTCAAATCAGTATTGATACAACTATTACAGCAGATAAAAAGCCCATTGCACTGACTCGTATTTGACCTTTTTGTATTTTTCTGCTTCACAGTTGTGAACTAGTTCCTTGTGAGGACAAGAAAAATCAACTCAGATATTTTTCTCACATAATACCCCAGCAAGCCTCTTGCTGATACCCCTTTTAATACTGCAACACAGGCTTTCATCACTGTCTGATATCTTTTTGCCACAATCCTTGAAAACACAAGAAACACATGGCACGATACGGTTTGATTCTGCAGTGGTGCATTGAAAAGAAAAGAGAACTAGAGCAAAACAAAACAGAAAAGTAAATAAAAGAGTCCCTCAGCGCAGTGCATTGGAGGATGCCCTACTACTATACTAAATGTTCAGAGGCACCTTTTCTTTTATGCAGTTTCACTTCAAACCATTACATCTGCCTTTAAGATTCGAGCTGAAGTATCATGTTTGGTTACTTCACATTCAACCAGGTGTCCTTTTCATTTTGAACATGCATCACGTCTCACTTGCAAAGTTCAAAATGGCTGTTGCAACATATCTGTCTTTGGGTGGCTATTTTTTTGTATTTATGGCTCTAGACAAGCACTTCAGGGCATGACTTTCTAGTGCTGTAAAACTACAGCTTGCTTTAAATCTGTCCAGTTTGTCGCATATTGTATCTTTTCTGTCCAGTTTATCTGCTTATTGTATGCTTGGATCTATAAAAAACAAAATAACTGATTATTTGAAAGAAAATATATAACTTTTTTTTTTTTTGTTATTTCTTAACAAAACCCATTAGCATGAAATCATGACATGCTTTTCTTGACCATCAAGCTATTCATATGTGAAAAAAAACAAACAAACAAAAAAAACACCTGACTTAATAGATAGCTGCATCCCAATTCACATACTATCCATACTAAATAGTAGCCTATTCGAAATTAGAATTAGTGTGTTGTAGATTTGATTACTTCAAACACACAAAAAAGCATTACTCCTGCCATTGCTATGCTGATGACACACAGCTCTATCTCTCATTTCGACCAGATGATCCAATGGTAGCTGCACGGATCTCAGGCTGCCTGGCGGACATCTCGGCATGGATGAAAGAACATCACCTACAGCTCAACCTGGCAAAGACTGAGCTTCTTGTCTTCCCTGCCACTCCAACTCTACAGCATGATTTTACCATCCAGATAGGTTCATTGCACAACATCAGATAGATCAGGCCCTTCCTTACACAGTATGCTGCACAACTTCTTGTCCAGGCCCTTGTCATTTCTAGACTGGACTACTGCAATGCTCTTCTAGCTGGACTTCCATCATGCACAATCGAACCTTTACAGATGATTCAGAATGCAGCGGCACGACTGGTCTTCAGCAAACCCAAAAGGGCCCATGTCACGCCTCTCTTTATCTCCCTGCGCTGGCTCCCAGTTGCAGCTTCAAGACACAAGTTCAAGACACTGATGCTTGCATATAGAACAGCCACAGGCTCAGCACCCTCCTACTTCCACTCGCTTATGAGAATCTACATCCCCTCCAGAAGTCTGAGATCTGCGAGTGAGAGACGCCTAGTGGTGCCATCACAAAGAGGCACAAAATCACTTTCCAGAACGTTTTCATTCACAGTTCCTGGCTGGTGGAATGAACTTCCCACCCCTATCCGGAATGCTGAAACCCTGACAATTTTCAAGCGACACCTGAAAACTCATCTCTTCCGTCATCACTTGACTTCATCTTAAAAAAAAAACAAAAAAAAAAACATTTGCTGTCTTTTCTTAACCTCTCCCTGTCTAGCTAGTATTTACTCTGAACAATGCCTGAAACTTTGTATTACAAGCACTTCCTGTGTCTATTTGTCTCTTTATAATGAATCGTTTATTGTATTCCTCAATTGTAAGTCGCTTTGGATAAAAGCGTCTGCTAAATGAATAAATGTAAATGTAAATGTAAACATAACAAAACTATAAACAAGGTGAATATGTGAGTCTGACAGTTAATTAGAGAGGTTTAGATAAAGCAGTTTGAGTGGTTAATCAATATCTAACCTGATGAAAAAACATTTATTTAATGTCATCCATGATATATTTCATCTGCAACAACATTGAATTTTTTTTAAACATACTTTTGGTCATTAACTTATGTTAGGTCATACGTATTTTTGAGTCCAGAGATTATAATGATGTGTCATGAAAAAGACGCGAGATCCAGACATGCTGTCTTTTGTTTCATAAAAAGAAACTGGTGTCATCTTGATGTATAGTTATGGATTGTAGTAGCTAAAAGACATCTGACTTTTTTAGGAAATACTTTTTACAAACTTTATTTTATTTTTTTACACTTTTAATACTTATGGAATGATTTTGCGGTGTTAATACACCAATCGTTTTATACACTGTGCAGTGGAGTTGTTTTTTTTTTAGAGTTGTTACAGGTAACATTTCAATCATTTCAAATCAATACAATGTTTTTATTTATTTGGTCAGTCATGTGTAATAAGTGAAAAAAATGTACAGTTTTTTGCGTCACATTGGATCCTCACATTGGTTTATTTTGTGATAATGAATGCCTGGCTGTATAATATCCTCTATTTAAAAATAAATAAATGAATAAATAAATAAAATAAAATAATAATAATAACAACAATAATTTTAGAGGAACTGCTCCAAAAAGGGTTTAAGAAAAGCCCCAGGGATATGTAGTGGATCTACAGATGGCAGGCCTCCCATCTTCCTCAACAAGTTTCTCTAATTTCACAGGAATATATTTTCAGAGGCATTATTAATCAAAGCAGGTAGCGCAAAAAAAAAAAAAGTCACATAAATTAAAGTCAATGAGCAGAAGCGTCATGTAAAGTAAGCAGTTAAGGAGGTGAGATTAGACACATTTGAACAGCAGTGGAACCTTGGGGCTCCATTCTTGCAGCAGGGGGTACCGGCAGCCTTATTCATTTAACAAGTGTTAATCTGTCTCTGTAGAGGTGTTAAAAAAGCCTCAGCACTTAAATTAGTGCTCCTCCTGCATCCCACAACATATGCGATGTGATCTGTGTGAATAGTAATAACAAAGTCTTTTAAATACACATAGGTGAGAACAGGGCTTGTAATTATGTCTTTGTCATGTGATAGACAAAGTGAATTGGCAACATTAGACGTCGTCATTTTTTACTACCATTTTTCATGGGTGCATTTGTGTGTTGAAATTGCTTTAATTGCACTGTTAGGTGGGTCAGACACTATGATGTGCAGGTCATGTTTGGCAATATTGCTCTTGTAAAAGCCATTATGCCAGGGTGGCAGGGCATGTGGGATGTGAAGTGAATATCTGCTGCTGCTCATATGCCTGTTGAACCCTTAATAGCAGGGAATTTTGTTCTATGAAACCTTACTCCATCTGATTGGTCACTGCTGCCTTTGTCTTTTACTATGGAGATACACATATTATTAAGCCTTATGAATTTAGTAATCATGCTACCTTGATAGTATTTCACAGGTGGATTATACTTAATATATATCTGCCAAGTTATATATTTCCATGAATAATAACATTACAAGCATGCATACATTAAAATCATGCAAATTAGTATTCATTTTTCTTCACAATTGATTGGTATTGCTTGAGCTGTGTGCCTGATGCATACTGTTAATTACAGTGGGTCTTCAAAAGTCATTTTTAACCTTTCACTGTGTGATGTTACAGCCAAACCACACCATGGATGATTACTTTGAATTCATTCTCTCTAGATGACTGTATATGCCATTGTTTTTGTTTTGTTTTTGATTTCTGACAACATTAATTTACCATTATTTTTCATGAACTGTTTTGTTCTTGGTTAGATTGTTACATTAGAAATGGCGATATATTAATATAAACATTCATATAAATAAATGAAACAAGTCTTATTTACCTATCTACAAAGTTATTAGGAGTTTTTAAGCATCATCAACATTTACCTCAACAAATTACAAGGCAGGCTTAGATTTTACCCTTCATTTTGTCATACATTTAACATGAATGACTAAAGAACCTCTGAAATATTCAGTAGCGTACGCTGTTAGACATTTCTGTAATTTCTACAGTTATTTACTGCATATCACCCAGTATAATACTGCAAATTCCCTTTACAGTAAATAACTGTAACACCCTTTGCATCATGGGAATTTTGTCAAACCCCACATACAGGGACTTATTGTATTTTTTTTTTAATTGCTGTATACTACTGTATTTGCCGTAACGGCCTCTTTGGCACCATTCTGTTGAGGTTGTTTTATTTTCTTCATTTCTTACATTTGGATTGACACGATTTGCCCAACACAGTGTCTACACAACAGCTTGGGACTGACTACACTGGACGTGTTACATCACTTGTAATGATTGGAAAATCCGTTTGTCCTTCATGTCAGAAACAGTGCAAGCGCTTGGAGTACATCTGTACGTCAGAAATATACCGGGGCATCACTTTACTGTCTGCATCCACTGTAGATAATATAATGGGTTCTATATTGTCTTTTTGAGTCGCGCCTTTAATTTTTTTTGGTTAATAGTCACTTTTTAACAAGGAATATAGATTTTATGGATCTGATCAATATAACTACTTTTTAAATGAAAATGCATTATTTTCTATTGTGATGTTTCATTTGTTTGAATTATCAATATTACAATGTTAGCCTGCTGATGCATTTATCAAAATGTGTTTGTTTTCTTTTACTGTAGCCTACACATTTTAGCAGGGACGATCACAAATTCCAGAATTTAAATGGATCTAACATACACGCTCAACATTATCTCGTCTCTGACAACACCTTCCGCTTGACAAAGTAGTCCTGATGAATTCAGCGTTTCGTTTCGAATTTATCCACATAATTTAATATCATAACATCATAGATCTTTGTTGAAAATAAGCGGATATTTAAAATGTAACAGTTAATAACGTCTCTAAGGTTTAAAATTTAGGTAATTTTTGTTGACTCTGACGTGTAATGTTGTTTTTGCCTGACATTTATCAAGTCGTATAGCCAAATTTGGTTTATTTTAGGCTTTTCTGCTGTATTTTGTTGCTGTAGCCGCCATTTTTTTCCCCTGAGGGAAAAATAAATTTCCAGCCGATATAGTACTAATTTTGAATGACATAATTCTGAATTTGCTTTCTGACATAAGTTAAGTTCTGAAATATGGGCTTTCAGGCTGTGTACCACCAAATTTATTATGGCTGTCTTGATTAAAGTTAAAAATTAATAATAAGTGTCGATTGCGGCATTATATTAAATCTGCTTATGTTGCTAAGCCTTAAAACCAATCACACACGTTCTTGTTGATCTTATGAATGTAGTGGCCAATCAGCGTTTAGATTAGATATCGTGCCGGAGTTTTGAATTTCGCGCTCTGAATTTTGCACTCTCATCATAAACAACAATGCAGATAGCATGCAAGACATTAATTTTACATTGTGCACAGCTTCAATGATTATAACGAGAGGTTTTACCAAGGTGCATAAAACCTAACATAAAAATTATTTGTGGTATTAATTAATGTGACATTGTGAAATTTTGTGATATAATAAATGCTGTTGATTGAGATTAACTTTTTTTGAACCTAGAATATTTTTAACCGGTTTCCCATAATCATTAATCATGAAACATCTGTGAATGTCTTAATATATAAATATATAAAACACCCAAAGCAGTAAAAATAAATAAATAAAATAAAAACTTCAACCATATAGGAAGTATGTGATGTTAATAAATATTAGCCTACTCAGTACTTAAATTTAAAATTGCACTGCAACAAGGACACTGTAAAATAAAGTGTAACCCAAATATGCAGCTGGACATTTATATCTAAACTTATGCTTTTACAGGTGGACTGAGGAAGAATACTGCAATTAATGATGTGAAGCAGAAGGAGGCAGAAAAGGCTCCAAGTGGTTTACTGGGACCAGAGACGAGTGGAAAGAGATTAGAGAACAGCACGAGAAAGACCGTCTTCAGGAGTGTTATCAGTTTGTGTTGTTTATTTGTTTGTTTCTAAATCGTGTAGTTTTTGAGATGGAATATGTGACCCTGGACCACAAAACCAGTCTTAAGTCGCTGGGGTATATTTGTAGCAATAGCCAAAAATACATTGTATGGGTCAAAATTACAGATTTTTCTTTTATGCCAAAAATCATTAGGACATTAAGTAAAGATCATGTTCCATGAAGATATTTTGTAAATTTCCTACTGTAAATATATCAAAACTTAATTTTTGATATGTAATATGCATTGCTAAGAACTTCATTTTGACAACTTTAAAGGCAATTTTCTCAATATTTTTATTTTTTATTTTTTTTTTGCACTCTCAGATTCCAGATTTTCAAATAGTTGTATCTCGGCCAAATATTGTCCTAACCTAACAAACCATACATCAACGGAAAGCTTATTTACTTATTTATTCAGCTCTCAGGTGATGTATAAATCTCAATTTCGAACAATTTACCCTTATATGGTTTTGTGGTCCAGGGTCACATATATTTTATTATTATACTGTAAGTTCAGGTGAGTTTGTTGTTTTTGTGTTTCTTCATTGTGTCAATGTGTCAAATTTAGAAGATCCTTGATGTTTCTTAAAGGGATAGTTCACCCAAATGTGAATATTCTGTCATAATTTACTCTCCCTCATTTACTTGTTCCAACCCATAAAACTTTCATTCATCTCTGGAACACAAATGAAGATATGTTTTGAGATTTCTTGCCCTCCATTAAAAGTCTAATCTCAAAACTGACACTTTTAAATGTTCTTAAAAAGATCATACAAAAAATCCATTTGAATTGAGCTGTTTAATCCAAGTCTTCTGAAGAGACAGTCACTTTATATGAACAGATATAATTTATGATTTTGTGCACATATAAACACTGATCAGTGGACAATGATTACAGCATTCAGTTTTAATAAATGGAAAGTCAAGCCCGATTGCTTGAAGCGTGAGAACCAATGAAGTTTGTTCTCCTGCAAGTACTGTTGAACTTCTTTATATATTCACTGATCAATGTTTATATGTAAATAAAAGCTGAATATAAATCTGTTTACCAATGTAATGTGATCATGTCTCTTCAGAAGACTTGTATTAAACCCTTCGATTCATATGGATTTATTTTACAATCTCTTTATGAATGTTTTGAAGCATCAGAGTTTTGGGGAAGTAAACTTTCAATAGAGCAACAGAAATCGCTCAGATAAAAAAAAAAAAAAAAAAAGATCTTCATTTGTGTTCTGAAAATTAATTAATTTCTTATGGGTTTGGGTGAATTAAGCTTTTAACTGTTAACTGTCAATTTTTATGTTATGTAAGATTGGTTACATTGAGATGGTATGACCCTGTTGGTTTATCAAAATGTTCAACATTTTACAAAAACCTGAAAAGTATAAAAAATGTCAGAAAATGATAAAGTATTATATTGAACCTGTAAAACATTTTAATGTATGATTTTTCAAATTGCACACTTCCATGTTTTGCGAGTTTGTAGATTAATAAACAGTGGAATGTTCATGCAGAAAACTGACATATACCTAACTGAAATACTGATGTTGCTTTTATCAATATAGTAAATAATTATTTATAATTATACTGTCCAGGTGAGATGCCTCAAAAAAAACTAATCAAAACACTCATATACTCTACTCATATACACTCAGTACCCATACTGGGCCCTAGTATATCCCACTTGTGCTTCATAAGTGGGACCAATATGGGTCTTGTATGTGTTGCCCAGTTGGGCCCCACATTAGCCCCAGTCAGGCCCCATATGAGATTCATATGGGCTAATTCAGATGGGGCCCACATGGAACCCATGGACAAACCCATGTAGGGCCCATCTGAATTAGCCCGTATGGGGCCCACATGGGCCCCAGTCAGGCCCCAAATGAGATTCATATGGGCTAATTCAGATGAGGCCCACATGGAACCCATGGACAAACCCATTTAGGGCCCAAATTTACAGCCCGTATGGGGCCCACATGGGCCCCATGATAGAATGTTGGCTGGGCGGGGATGAACCCGCGAGAGTGGAAGAGTTCCGGAGAACATCTGCTCTGTGTGTCGATGCACGTTAGAGACCTGCAAGCAAGGTAAAAATATGTGTACATTTGTCTGTGTGTTTGTGTCATATTTTTGCACACCAGTTTAACATTTATCCGTCAACGTGGTGGTAACAATCTTTACTATGGTAAACTACGCTGTCGTTACAAAATTATTATTTTTAACGAGCAACGTTTATCTTATATTAACATTAAGTTAACTAATGTGAAATTTTGTTCAGGTGTTAGTAGTTAATGTTGGCCAGTAGCCTATTGAGAAAATAAAATCGTATGTTAGCTAGGTTAAACAAGTTTTGTGGCTAGCTGCCTTTCTAGTTTTAGAATTAGTTTGTTATAGTTTTTAATAGAATTTAAGATTTAGTGCATTTTTTTTTTTTTTTTTTTGTATTTGTGTTTTAAAGGCAACTGCAATGTGTCACGGGTCAGGGGGCTGCTCCGGCTCCTCTCGTGGTTTGTGTTGTCCTGTCAGGTTCGGCGGCTCGTGGTCCGGGTAATCAGCGCTGATCCCTCAGCGGGGGTGCGCGAGTCACGAGCCGTCTCTCCCCCACCTGTCGTTCGTTCCTCCACTCCCTTATATGTCTCTACTTTTCTGTTCCTCGTCGTGAGTAGATTGTTTGTTCTTGCGTATGTTCGCATTACGTGTGTACACCTCTGTCTCTGACTCTCTGTTCCCCTGTGCTGCAGGATTCGTAGCACGGAAGTCCGGCAGCTTGTGTGGCCGCAGTGTTTGCCGGCCAGCTCTGGAATCTCCTCAAGCCTAAGCGGCAGTTAAATATTGTTTATGTTATTTTATGTTTTGTGACGAGAAATAAATTCTCCCTGCACTCCTACTCTGCATCTGAGTCCTTCTTCACCACACCCCTGACACAATGAAGCATCAAGAAAGACATGAGCATGCCAGCCACCCTGAGACTGATAATTCATGGTAAGAGAACAACATTGGTTTTGAGAAGTTTGTGTATATGGGGTTTGCCTTTTAAAAGCGTGTCATTTCTACTTCTTGTTTTTCAGAGAAGACATTTCTGTCACTAACAAAGTGGATGGTGAACGAAGGTGGTGGCCACGTTTTGGAGCAGCACCTGGGTTTGTAGATGGCTATGTATTTTTGTGAGGATAAATCCAGAGGATACAACATAATGCTCTGCAAAACGTCCTAAGACAGGGGAAATGGTGAAGATGCACTGTTCCAGCATTGGAAGACTGTATTTTTAAGTGTTATACATGCAATGTTTTAAATAAAGAATTTGATATTTTGTAATTATTGTGTCTGTTTTCATTGAATGCCAGTAGTACCTATGTAGGGTAAAAATAAAAGGAATTCTATATAAAAATGATAAAAATCTAATGAAATCTATATTAAAATGAATGAATTACAGTAGTATACTGATGAATTGGATTTTTTACAGTAATTTACTGTAAGACAGTACAGTCTGCAACTGTAAATCAAATACAGTTTGCTACTGTAAATCTTAATTACAGTAACTAACTGGCAACAGTGTTGCCAGTAAGTTACTGTAAAAACCCTTTGAAATATCTAACAGTGTATCTTCTGTTGCGGTGAACATATGTTTAATAACTGTAAAATTAAATTTGGAAATTTAGGGTCTCTTAATTAGTTGCTTATTAGCATGCATATTACTAGAATATTAGCCATTTATTAGTAGTAATTAAGCATATATTAATGCCTTATTCTACATGACCTTATTCTACATCCCTAATCCTACCCAATATCTAAACTTAACAACTACCTTACTAACTATTAATAAGCAGCAAAGGAATTTATTGAGGGAAAAGTCGTAGTTAATAGTGAATAAGTGTTCCCTATTCTAAAGTGTTACCAAAAAATTGTGAATGATTGTATTCTTTTTTTTTTTTAAGATTCTCAAGTTGTAAGGAAAACTGGCTGTGAGAAAGGACCACATGTAGTGAGTGATTGCATGTACCTTGGAGACTCTAGTGAGACTCCAGTGTCATTTCTATGCACACATTATCTCAGATAAGTGCACTTGCTTACATGTTTGTCTCTCTGATTGCCTCGCTGTCGTTGTGGATGAAGGCACAATGAGGCGATGTCGGCATTGGGACTGCCGATTTCAAGCTACCCATTTTGCATTTGAAATGAATGTTAGAAAAGGTTAGTGCAATAAAGGAAACCTGCTGCCTTCAGATGAGAGAGAGAAAAAGGAAGGAAAGGAGAATGAAAGACAAGCAAAAAAAAAAAAAAAGTTTCTATCAGACAGACAGCAATAAGCATTAAGCGTGGCTGATCTGATTGCAGTGAAGAGGTAAGGTGATAAAGTGCCTCCCGTTTCTATATTTGGGTTAAAGATTAAATGGAAGGAAATTGAACCTTTTTGTCAAGCACTATAGTATAGCTTCCTCCACTTATGCTTGGCAAACTGTCTCCTTCACCCCTCCTTATGTGGATTAATGTGTGTATGCATATCTATCAGAGAGATCGAGAGGAGAGCAATTTGGTGTGTATTTACGTCTCTGGGCGTGTGTAACTGTCGGCTTCAGCGTGTGTCTGTAGAGGCATAAAGCTGTTGAGCATGAGCGTTTGTATGAAAGTGCAGTCAGCTTTCTTTAGCAAAGACTCGTTGCGCTGAGGGGAAAAACACATGCTACAGAACCAGTGGTAACAGCCACAGCGGCTACTCGCAGACACTCGCTCCCCTGGTTTGTGTCTGGGGGCAGGACCTGCATACTAATGGCCCTGTTTCAGGCTTGATCAATGAGCACAGATCAGACACTGGCTACCAATCTCTCTTAGTGCAGAAAGAGGGAGAGGCTGTAAATACATTTAAATGCAGGTGCACTGATGCTCCTGATCTGGCAGAAAGGGACATTTCAAAATCTTTTATCCCACACATAAAACCATGTGGGATTTGTGTAATATGAATTAGTTAATGTTCATTTCAGAGCGTATTCTCAATTTTTGTCTGTACTGTTTGCACTGCTGTATTGTAAGAAACAAATATACTGATTTGAATCACATATTTCACTAACCACAATTACTTTAGTTTAGTTTCAAGATAAGTCTATTTTTTTTGTATAATGCTTTTCATGATACACATTGTTTCAAAAATGCTTACAGATCTTCATGATTTACAGTCATATTTAATAAATTAGAGCTTTAATGTTTACATTTTGCAATGATTTAAACAATCAAGCAGTTGAGATTGTCTAAATAGTTTATACACACTTTATGGAGGTATAATGTATGCATGTGAGTAAAGTTGAATATATATCCAAACTATAATGTAGTTCATGATATTATTATGTCATATCGCTCAACCCAAGCATTTATAACTTCACATTGTACATAGTACACAAACACACAGAGTCATTCTCAACTGAAACAAGACACTCCAGAAAGTTTTTTTTTTAAGCATTATAGGCATTTACCCCAGAACAAAGCAGATCTGTCGCTTTCCCTCTATTGTATATTGTTATTGACATTTTATATTGTTTATATTGCTTTATTTAGACTTACAAACACCTATTTGTTCAGTGTAAGGCGTATTCGCTCAGTTGCTCTAACCAATGAAATGTACCTCACAACCCATTATTGATTGTTATTGATTGGTACTGTTTATGCATCCTTTTACACAATAATCCTTTTTTATTTATTTTTTTACATTTTATGTACAATTATAAACCTATACTTTACATTAAATTACAAAAAAACAACAACAACAACAACAAAAAACAATATTACAATGGGGTTTTGTAGTTACTGAGAAATTGACTGTATATTTGACATTTGTGTCTCTTCTGACTGTTGTAATCCATCTTTCTATATTTTATTTTCCTATTTTTGAAAGTCATAGAAATTAGATTATTTTTGTTTTGCTGATGGAATGAATGGTAATTCAAAAACAATTTTTGCTATCTTATATTTTCAGCCTTTAAAATGTGAAAAGGGTCCATATTCAACATTTGAAGGCAGAAAAGCAGTCATGTTTTTTAAAAAAGGAGAGACTTTTGTGAACACACTCAAAAACACACAAAAACATGCAGTCAGCACATGGAACAGAGCAAAAACAATTTGTTCGCTTAAAAGATTAGTTCAAAAACACTCATTCGTTCACCACTAATGATCACTAACATAATGTAAAATAACTGCTGTTGTGGGTTGGTAGTCTATTGAATCGGAGGAGATGTTTCTGACAGGCACAGCACGCTCCTAGAATTAAAGACAGAATAACGGAGCAGCACTCACTGTCTGAGTCACCCCAGTGCCAGCTTTTGCCTATAATAAATTGAAGCTAATGCAATGAGGACGCAATTTTGTTCGCTCTTGCTGTCTCTCACCTCTCACTCTCCTGTTTTCTCTTAGCTCCCATTTACCACTCACTTTCCTTTTTTATTTGTGTTACCACTCCACCCCACAAGTTTTCTGCCCAGTCATCATGTCATAAACAGAGAGGAACCTTGTCCACATTTTGGTGAAAGCCTCCCGCTGTTAGAACGCTACAATATTGACCTGTCTCTGTTCCACCTGACTGAGCTTATGCTAAAGTGTGCTGATGGCTTCTCGCAATAACAGCAGCCTACTTTACTTTTTTTAAAGCGGTACTTTCATCATTAAGTAAATGATGATAAGTGAACTATCCTTTTAAGATGCTTTCTAAGTACCTATACTTTAACACATGCACTAAAATATTCTTCCCTTTTTGTCCCCTGTATCTTTACAGGGCAGCTTTTAAGTCGGTGTTGAGCATCAAGCTTCAAATTAAATCAGATTCTCAATAAATTGCCATTGGCATTATTATCCATGCAGGTGAGAAGCTTGTGCAGGAGCTCAAGGACAGACACTGATGTGTGAGAACAACAGGAGAGGAGGCGCATTTCCCTTCACCACCACCAGGGGCAGTAAAGCACTTCTTTTCCCACAAACTTTTAGGTGATGCAGTTGAGACTAGGTGTTGTCACTGTATCACAGGAAGAATTTTAGAAGTAACTGAGATAAAGTATTGCCCAAATACAAACTATTGTACACAACACACACACATTATAGGCGCATTGCACGCACCATTAGCACTGAAGATTGTGGCTCCACTGGCACACTATGAATACGCACTGAATATTTTGGCACACAAATTCCTCCTCTCTGCTCCCAGAGTGTTTCTTTTTCTGAGAGAGGGACATGTTTGCCTTAGCCTGCTGCACCCCTCATGGCTTATTCATGAGCCGGTGTTGTGCTGGTGGTTAGCTGTGTGGGTTCAGAGCCATCCACGCTCCTGCCACACTAAACAATGGCAGAGATCTCGCCATGTTTATTTATCAGAGTCAGGGTGCCCGGTGCTACGGGTCTCACATCATTTATCTCTGCTATCAGTTTGGTCGCTGTCTGCTGTAATGGGGCCTGTTTGGCCTGTCCTCAGAGAGACAGCTCCACAGCGGACCATTCAAAGGCACCTTGCGGCTACTTAACAAGCCCCTAGATGCTTCTGATTTGGTTCTTAATTGGCACGTCCAAGTAGCATGGGGTCAATGTTGGACCGTCAAGCTGGGACAAAGTTCTGGAGTTTGTCATAAAGTAGTAAGACAACATGACTAGTCCCTGCTGGAGATGTACGGAAACATATATGCAGGGTAAAATCCCAACCATGAACAGTAGAAAGGAGACTGTCATTAATGGTGATCTAGAGTATTTTTATTTCTTCTAAACAGAAGATGCATCACATCAAAAAAAAAAAAAAAAAAAAAAAAAAAAAAGTACATTACACAGACTTTTAATGTGAGTCTGTATTGTATTTGTGCAGGAATCACAATCACAGAAAACACTGCATCATACCCTTGTAAGTTAATGATTGATTCACATGCACAGCAGGCTGAATGCATGACGCATTCTAAAATCATTTCCTCTTCTTTTATCAGGGCTGTGCACCATTTTATACTGAATTGAGGATGCCCTAATTCTATATAAATGACAATGTCTGAATTCCATTCAAATTTGAATTTACGGAAGAAGAAATAAGCTGTATTATTTAACTAGAAATTAATGTTAGCTTGGTAAAGATAGATAGATAGATAGATAGATAGATAGATAGATAGATAGATAGATAGATAGATAGATAGATAGAACTGTTTTTAATACTGAAAATAAGAAATTCCTGAGTTTCTTGAGCACATTGATTCTAATAATATTTGTGATAATATTGATTGCAATAATATTTTACAATATTACTTTTTACTGTATTTTTGATCAAATAAATGCAGCCTTGAGGAGCATAAAATACTTCTTTCAAAAACATAAAAATCCTTACCAAACCCAAACTTTTGGATGGCAGACAGATTATATTTCATCATAGTACATTTAATAAATGTACTTTTGTGGACCAGGAAGGAACACCTCATTTCCCAGAATGCATTACCACTGGTGCATTTCTTTTAATTGCAGTTCAGTAAATTCCTCTTGTCACTTCAAATTTGACTTCTGGGGGAATGTGACCAATTCAACTGAAATTCGGACTGAATTGAAAGCGACCCAATTCTTCCATTTAGAATTTTGTGTTGCACCATCATTGGCCATCAACATGGTCAAGTTTACTCATCAAAATATAAATCTCCAATGCTAACCTGTCATAGATTTGCTGTAAACCACCAGATTAACTCTTTCTAAAAACAGAAATCAAGTTTGCCACTGACTGCCATTTAGTTCATAATAAGACTGCATCTGAAGTATATAATCAGCTCCTGTTTACAAACAAGCAAGGAATAAAGTTCCTAAAATTTCTGCTATATTAGACTTCTGATTGTAATTCATAACATTGCTTAAGTAGAGAGTGAACTGATGGTGCTTTGGATGATTTCAGGGAGTTCCAGCCCTGTTGGTAAAGGAAATTGTAGCCCATGTCACTTTAGATGAGGGCTGAGATATGTGGTGAAAAAGACAGGGCAGATCAGGGGGACTCTGCTTTAAGCTGTCCCTGTAGAGGGGCGGCTCTTCTCACTGCCACAAGAGAGCCGACAACTCAGTTTGTCTGAGTTTTGTCATTTCTTTCAGTCTCCAGTGCGCTGCCCATGGGAGAGTGGCTAGGAGCGTCACAATGTCTGAAAGGAGAAAGACATGTAAATGTTTCTGAGCTCCACTGAGGCTCCATCTTCCTCTTCAAACCAACTCACAGTTATCTTGTGGCCCAGAGCTTTACGGAAAAACATGAACGCTGCATGTTAAATGTAATGAGTGCTGTGCTGTGTGACTTTCATGACTCTAGTTACACGGACAAACATTTCGAATGTACAACTTCTTGGCAGTGAGATAAAATTAAAGGGATAGTTCACCCAGTAATGAAAATTTTGTTATCATTTACTCACCCTCATGTTTCTTTCTTATGTTGAACATAAAAGAAGACATTTTGAAGAATGCTGGTAATCAAACAGTTGATGGTCCCCAATGACTTCCATAGTATTTCTTTCCCTGCTATGGAAGTCAATGGGATACCAACAACTGTTTGGTTCATAATTCTTCAAAATATCTTCTTGTGTTCGCAACGACATGAGTGTGAGCAAATGATGACAATTTTTTATTTATTTATTTTTTTTAGGTCAACTAATCCTTTAAAATGGCTCTATAATGTCTTTAATGGGATGGTTCATACAAAAATAAGAATTTTGTCATTGTTTACTTACCTTCATACTGTACAAAACCCGTATGAACTTTTATTTTATTTTTTATTATTTTTTTATTCTGTGAAGCACAAAAGAAGATATTTTAAAGAAAACATTTTTTTATCCATTCAATACAAGTCAGTGGGGTTCAAAACAACATTGCGAAAATATATTATTTCCCAGAAGAATAAAAATCATAAAGTTTTGGAACAACAACAAAGGGGAGTAAATAATGACAGAATCTTTTTAATATACCTCTCTGAGCAGCACATCATCCTGCATTTTTTTCTCTATCTCTCTCTCCCTTTCTCCCCCTTTTCATTTCTATGACTCAGCTTTTTTGTTAGGCCATTAGGTACATAGTTTCTCATTGCCTCAGCTCTGTGCCCTGGATACTCATAGTTCCTTTGATAAATTGAGATGTGAGACTGAGAGGTGAAACAGCCGGAGCGAGTGACACACTCCTGCCACAATGCATTCTGCTGTTTCTGCTCCAACATGAATAAACTGCATCACTTCCTCTGTTGCAATGTGGCTAAATGCTCTAAAAGAGATTGGCTTCTCTGTTGCTGAGAATCATTTACAGTGGCTCAAACTGGGCCTTGCTGCATCAGAACACTTGATTACTTAAGAAAGTGTGAGCACAATCCTCCACTACCACTACCTCATTCTATTATTTGTCTGCCCCCGCTCCCAGAAGGTGACAGTGGCTAATCTAAGTTTTACACAGCAAGACCAGTAATGCCTTACCGTTTGCTAAGTAACCCTTCTGTTGTGGAGTTTGAAGATTCAGACTGAAAATTCTTATTTTAAGGTCCAGTTCTCGCCATTAACAAGCCATAAACTATGACTTTTGCCTCAATAAACCACAACCCGAATTCTGGAAATGTTGGGACGTTTTTTTAAATTTGAATAAAATGAAAACTAAAAGAATTTCAAATCACATGAGCCAATATTTTAATCACAATAGAACATAGATAACATAGCAAATGTTTAAACTGAGAAATTTTACAATTTTATGCACAAAATGAGCTAATTTCAAATTTGATGCCTGCTACAGGTCTCAAAATAGTTGGGATGGGGCATGTTTACCATGGTGTAGCATCTCCTCTTCTTTTCAAAACAGTTTGAAGACGTCTGGGCATCGAGAGTTTCTGGAGTTTTGATGTTGGAATTTGGTCCCATTTTTGCCTGATATAGGTTTCCAACTGCTGAAGAGTTCATGGTCGTCATTGACATATTTTTCGTTTAATGATGCGCCAAATGTTCTCTATAGGTGAAAGATCTGGGGTCTCATTTATAAATGCTGCGTACACACAAAATGGGCATATAATATGCGTAAGCAATTTTCCACGCACATATCCGGATTTATAAAAAAAACTTGGCGTAAATATGTACGCACCGTACGGACATTCTAGACCATGTGTACAAACTCTTTTGGAGTGAGAAGTAATGAAGTAAATGATTTTAAACTGTGTTTTCATTTCGATATGCATTTACAATAAATAGTCCACTTTCATTAAGTACTGAAATTACAAAAAGTCATTACGCAGAAGTTAAACAAAATTAAATTTAGACATATAGTGGATGCATTTGATCACTTCTCATGTGGCATCCTGTTTTAATGACAGTGAGGAGTGCTATAGGTGCACAATAATTAATTTTTAAACTAAACTGCAGATCTCATGTTATGAGGAATTTTTTATTTTTTATTTATTTATTTATATTTTATTTTTTTGCGAGAACAATGATCATGATGTGCACTTCAATATGATGGCGGACACAGCTGGATACGGTGGTCGAACGGTCAGTCCATTGTCCGGTTTGAATAAGACCAATGATAATATCTTACTGTACAACCACAGCTGCACGGGTGTTGATGTCGTGTAAAGGCATCTCCGAAACATTATAAAAAATACCACTGTATTTGAAGGATACCATTAAAGGAAAACGGTAAGATTTGCACATTTCCTTTTTAAAATACTTTCAGTAATTTGCCGAGTCAGACAATTGTATTTACACTGCAAAAAATATAGGCCTAATATATCAGCTGTTTCCACTAAAAATAGATGTTCAGCTTATGGTCACCTTATCAACAAAACTGTATACATTTAATTTAATTTGAATTGTTTAAAACAATTGAAATACTATATGACCAGTTTAAAGAATGAGATCAACTATTTTAAACCGTTTTGTTTTCATGGATATTTTCATATATTTATTATAAAACGTAACAAGGATACTGGATAATTTCTAGCAATAAAAATTGTGTAGGCTATGGCCCAAATCGAATTACAGTCAGGTTCTCATATTTCCTTAATGTCTTGTACCTTTGACGATGTTAAACACGGTGCCACGTGGATGGGAATATGCATGGAAATGATATGCAGATGAGGTTATGCATAGTAAAACTAGGTGTTGTAAGCTCCATATATGGTGATTTCTGGAAGGAGTCTGGGTGGAGATGCATGTAAGCACAAGTTCCCCCTTATTGGGATTTATAAAGGGATTTTTGCGCAGGTTCTGGCGTACGTATGGTTTTATAAATCTGAAAAAAATTCACGCGTACGCAAAATCTAGCTTTTGTGCATACACACACTTTTAGAATGAAATCTACGGATAGTTTTATAAATGAGACCCCTGGACTGCAGGGAGGCCAATTCAGCACCCGGACTCATCTACTACGAAGTCATGCTGTTGTAATAGCTGCAGTATGTGGTTTTGCATTGTCCTGCTGAAATACACAAGGCCTTCCCTGAAATAGACGTCATCTGGAGGGGAGCATACATTGCTCTAAAACCTTTATATACCTTTCAGCATTTATAGTGCCTTCCAAAACATGCAAGCTGCCCATACTGTATACACTTATGCACCCCCATACCATCAGAGATGCTGGCTTTTGAACTGAACGCTGATAACATGCTGGAAGGTCTCCCTCCTCTTTATCCCGGAGGACACAGCGTCTGTGATTTCCAACAAGAATGTCAAATTTGGACTCGTCTGACCATTGAACATTTTTCCACTTTGAAACAGTCCATTTTAAATGAGCCTTGGCCCACAGGACAAGACGACACTTCTGGACCATGTTCACACATGGCTTCTTTTTTGCATGATAGAGCTTTAGTTGGCATATAATGGCACGGCGGATTGTGTTTACCGACAGTGGTTTCTGGAAGTATTCCTGGGCCCATTTAGTAATGTCAATGACAGAATCATGCCGATGAGTGATGCAGTGAGGGCCCGAAGACCACAGGCATCCAACAAAGGTCTTCGGCCTTGTCCCTTACGCACAGAGATTTCTCCAGTTTCTCTGAATTTTTTGATGATGTTATGCACTGTAGATGATGAGATTTGCAAAGCCTTTGCAATTTGATGTTGAGGAACGTTGTTTTTAAAGTATTCCACAATCTTTTTACGCACTCTTTCACAGATTGGAGAGCCTCCACCCATCTTTACTTCTGAGAGACTCTGCCTCTCTAAGACATCCCTTTTATAGCTAATTATGTTATAGACCTGATGTCAATTAACCTTTTGATCTGTATGGTCCCACATATGGGTTTTTTATTTCCGTTCCTTTGGGAGTACGGTCCCACATATGGGATTTAGAACATTCGGTGACATCGCATAACTGCCAAATTCAAACTGTGGTTTCGCGCGTTGGCTGGCGCTGAGCCAGAGAGAGACGTGCACTGGAATTGTCATATTATCACAACTATGCAGTGTTCTTAACCACATAATCCATGTTTTAGGTTTCAGACATTTAAATACACATAAGGAATAATATATTAATATATATATTTAGAGCTTGTAAAATACACACAGATGTCTATGGATGCAACAATAACAATCCATTCAAATTTAATTTGCCGATGTGTTTCATATCAGATACACATAGTGTTAGTAACTATAAAATTCACTCTATTCTTCACCCAGTTCACCAGCCACTTACTTACATGTATTTCGGGAGAAATTGATGAATTCACCTGCTGTAAATCCAACTGACGGGACTCTCTGAACTGCGGCGTGATCATTTATAAAGGTGTTTAAATGACAAAACACACTCATTTATACATATTTGTAAATTGGAATATCAGATTGTCCATGACGTAGTAAGGAAGTTTGTGAATATATTAAATAGAAAAAGAAAAATGGAATAAAAGTGATCCATCTGTCATACAGTGTTATTGTGTGTCACTTGACAAGCATGACATGTCGCCATGGAAATAGTAAGGGGAAACGTCTTTCTAAAATAACGGTCGCCTTAAAAAAACTCACTCTGGGTGGACTGCTAGAATATTTTAAACTCACCAGTCAAAAGGTTAACTTAATTAGTTGCTAGATGTTCTCCCAGCTGAATCTTTTCAAAATTTCTTGCTTTTTCAGCCCATTGTTGCCCCCGTGCCAACTTTTTTGAGACCTGTAGCAGGCATCAAATTTGAAATGAGCTCATCTAGTGGATAAAAGTGTATAATTTCTCCATTTAAACATTTGTTATGTTCTCTATGTTCTATTGTGAATAAAAAATTACCTCATTAGACAGCAACTTGTCTTTTGAAAATCATATTTCCCATGTTACAAAAACAGCATTCTTCCATCTTAGAAACATTGCCAAGCCATGAAACATGTTACCTGTTTCTGATGCAGAAAAGCTAGTTCATGCATTCATGACCTCTAGACTGGACTATTGTAATGCACTGCTAGCTGGTTGTCCTGCATCTTCAATAAACAAGCTACAGGTAGTCCAAAATGCAGCAGCTAGAGTCCTTACCAGATCAAGAAAATATGATCATATTACCCCAATTTTACAGTCTCTGCACTGGCTACCTTAAGTTCCATATCAGTTACAAAATATTATTACTTACCTATAAGGCCCTTAATGGTTTAGCTCCTGCATACCTAACTAGTCTTCTACCACGCTACAATCCATCACGCTCCCTAAGGTCGCAAAACTCTGGACTTTTGGTAGTACCTAGGATAGCAAAGTCCACTAAAGGAGGTAGAGCTTTTTCGCATTTGGCTCCCAAACTCTGGAATAGCCTTCCTGATAACGTTCGGGGTTCAGACACACTCTCTCTGTTTAAATCTAGATTAAAGACACATCTCTTTGGCCAAGCTTTCAAATAATGCATCTCATAATCTTGTACTGCAGTCATATCTGATCAAATGCACATTATTAGTCTTTAGCTTGGGTTAAACAAATCAATTTTGCTTGGTTGGAACAGCAGCTACGCTAATTATGACTCTATTTGTTTCTCTGTTTCTGCCACGGGATTGACATCCCATGGTAACTAGGATTTACACAAGCTTCAGTCTGGATCCAGAACACCTGAGAAGAGATGATGCCAACCCCTCAGAGGACCTCAGATGATGCCAACCCTGAAACAACATACAGAACTACCAAATCTTGCTATAAGTTTGATTTCAACATATAATAATTGCTGTTAATAGTGTTCATCGTCTGTTTTATTATGTCTTTAGCTGATTTTTCCATACATTTCTGCCATATGTACATTAACTGACATAGTCACCAATGATAAGTTATTACTAAATATATTGTAGAAACTTAATTTTCTGTACAGCGCTTTGCAATGATTTGTATCGTGAAAAGCGCTATACAAATATACTTGAATTGAATAAACTTGAATCATGTGATTTTAAAGTCTTTTAGTCTTCATTTTATTCAAAAAAAAAAAAAAAAGTCTCAACATTTACGGAATTTGGGTTGTACTAATTTGCTGCTTATTAATAGTTAGTGAGGTAGTTGTTAAGTTTAGGTATTGGGTATTAGGGATGTAGAAATTGGTCATGCAGAATATGTGCTTTATAAGCACTAATAAACAGCCAATTTGTTAATAATAGGCATGCTACTGTAATAAGCAACTAGTTAAAAGTGAGAATTGGTCCCTATACTAAATTGTTACTGTTACTTTTATTGATTTTAGGACAGATTCTTAATTAAATAACTCAAATAAGGAGTTCTAAGTTTTACTTGTTTTACTAATAAACAACTTCTATTTTTTATTAATTTTTACTTTTTTTAAATTAACATTTTTTGTTTGTTGGTTTTTATTAAAAAGCATAAATATGCAACACACGTTTGGCATAAACACATATGCAAAGCATATAATTTGTTTTTGTGTGTTTGCACATTCTTATTGTTTTTTTTTTTTATAAACAAAGTAAATAAATAAATAAACAAAACTTCATCTTTGTCGACCAGTTAGATAACATTACATTGGTGGCAAACAACAGCAACAATGCAAGATACAGTACCATTCAAACGTTTGGGGTCTCTAAGGTGTTTAGGCTACATTTATTTGATCAAAAATAAATGAAAAACAGTGATATTCTGAAATATTATTTTCCATTTTAATATATTTTAAAATGTAATTTATTATGGCAAGCTGAATTTTCAGCATCATTACTCCAGTCTTCAGTGTTACATGATCCTTCAGAAATCATTATAATATGCTGATTTGGCACTCAAGTGAATGTCTTATTATTAACAATATCAATGTTCCGCTGCTTAATATTACAGCAGAAACCCAGTGGAAGCATTTATTTGAATATATATATAATTCCAACTTTATTTATGAATGGTATACATAACAGAAAAAAAGGTTTACATTTACAAGGCATACAAATGTACATACAAGATTAACAAAAAGGAACATTTTTAGTGACAGTTCCTTCTGCTGACCAAACATTCTCTCTCACTGCAGGGCCAGCAGGCAATCCTTATGGCTGAGCCCTGTAGTTAGTTATTTATTAGATGGTCTTCTTGAAAAGCACCATTGGGACATCCTAAATGTTCAACTGGAAAAGACAGTGCGACCACTAGGCAGCAATTTTGAAACTCAAAATTGATGTACACTTTGTTTAGATGCAAATAGTTACAAAAAGAATATTTGGAGACAGAGTGAAATAAATAAAGGGAAAATGAGGGAAAGCGAGTAGAGGAGGATGGGATGTGGAAGAGAGTATTATCCCTCAGTTTGTTGGCTTGTAGATAAGGGCTCTTGGCTGATTGGAATTTACTGTTACATACAATGCAGGCAGTACTTGCAGCCTCTTAATATGCAGGATGATGCTTTGAGTCACAATCTGAAATAGAGCAAATAATGAAAATTGAGAGTGAGCGAGAAATGTGTGGCATGCTTTGAATAAATGTCCCACTCATGGACGAAAAGAAATTGTGACAGAGGTAGGAAAGCTCTCTTCTCATTTAACTCTATAAAGAGAAACTGGATAAAAGGAATTTGCATGACATTTTGGAATAATGTGCCTCATCTAGTCAAGGTGACAGACGCAATATATAACTTTCTTAAATATGCATGGATGTGAGAGCTTCCTTATTACTCACACGGACCATTTACTAGTGTACCTCTGAGAATTGGCTTCAAATCTGCTTTGTGGGAATAGCATGTAAGTAAGAATTAGATATGGGACGCAGGCACATAATCGAGGTGTGGAGGGTAAGTTAGCTGCCCAAATCAGAATTGGAGGTAACATATGCTGTGTGCTATTTTATGCACACTGACATGCACATCAGTTAACCAGCTGGAAATTTGGCAGAATTCAAGATTTAGTAATCTAACTCTGAATTACATTGTCAAAGACACAATGTCCCTCAATGTTTTGGTTGTTTTTAAGCCTTTGTTAGGCTCTGATTTTCAGTTACCAGCTTCGACTTGTCCATATTGAGGCAAAAAGTAGTGTATTTAATCTAAAGTGCTCAGAATTTGCAATATAAGAAGCTTTGCCACAACATAAAGATGTTGCTCCATTGACAAAATTAACTTGTAAATAATCTTTATTTTCTGGGGTAAACAAGCTTTTGTCGCCTGTTTGAGTGAAAACGCAATATCCAGTGTTACATTATTTGCAGTGTTGAATCACCCTTGGCTGATGTTTTTTTTTTAACAAATTGAATTGCTGTTAAGCATGTATAGTATGTTACTGTGACAATTATTTCAGCTGGAAGTTTTAAGAGGCAAATCGATTTTAAGTGTCCCTGCTTAGCGAGCACACCAACATTTGTATTCAGAAGCCAATTCTAATGCTTCCTAATACTAATAGGTAATATTTCTTAGGTGAAATTGCCAATGTGGTGCAGATGGCTGCCAGGTAACATCTTAATTCACTTTTTTACTCCCATTATAAGTTGTATGTCTTCTTCAAATTATACTGCCTAACCACTCACTTAAAAATCCAGAGTAGCACCAAATAATGACCACTCTCTATCACAACCTCTCCAGATAGGAAAGACCCAAATGATTTTGAAGGTTGACTGCTCCTTAGAGTGCCACTTTCTAATGCAAGACGATCCCTGAATCGAGCAGCACTCCATGCTTTGGGGTTTAGAGGGTGATTAAATGCAAAACATTTGTCATTGTGTCTGTGCTCTGCACCGCAGAGTCAATAGAAAGAAGGAAGACATTGGTTTTGATGTTAACACAAAGGAAATAAGTAATGATTTGCATGTGCATCCCTATTTAGGTCTAATTTTACACATTTGTTTCTTCTCTAAAAGAGATTATGTTTCTATTTCATTTTTTTGGGGGGGATGCAGTTGGAATTTGTGTATGTTTATATCATATACATTATTTTATTGTTATCAGTTTCTTAGGACAAAGGCCAATTATTGGGGGGGATGTTTCATTTGCTTTTGCGGGCAAATTGTGGTCAGGCATCAAGATCTCATTAGTACTCATGGATATTTGTTGTGTGGTTCTAGGACACACACAGTTTTGTATGTTGGAATAGAAACATACTGGCATCCTCTAAACAAATGCATTTTATGAATGATCAGTGTAAGTGTTGCCCAGATGTTTACAATTAATTTTTGGAATATTGAATTCATGGAATTAATAGGTTGATTTTATTGTTTGTAGCTACTCTGTAAGATAAAGGTAAATATATTCAGTGCCATCACATTTACTCTACCATTCAAAAGTGTGGAGTTAGTAATATATATGTTTTTTTCTCATATTACTTTAATATATTTTAAAATGTAATTTATTCCTGTGATGGCAAAGCTGAATTTTCAGTAGCTTTACTTCAGTCTTTAGTGTCATACGATCCTTCAGAATATGATATTCTAATACGCTGATTTGCTCAAGAAACATTGGTAACACTTTGGATTGGGGAACACACTATTAACTAAGAGTTAACAGTGAATATCGTTCCCTAATCTAAAGCGTTACCGAAATATTTATTTTTATTATCAATGTTGAAAGTGCTTCTAAAAATTCTACTCCAAAATATCTATTTAATAGTAAATGTACCTATACAAATATGTTTATAGTATAAAGGATTTAATAATTTCATGTTCCTAAAGCTGGGCATATGTAAACATTTTACATGTATTTTATGTATCAATACCTATGAATACTAATGATATCAGACTGTTTTAGGTGACGTGATCGCTGTCTGCATTTACCTTCTATTTTGTGCATATTTCATTTCTATATATGTAATATGTCATATTATCAGAAAAGCAAACACACAGAGACTTTAACAGACTTCATAATGTCCACAGCCAAGAAGAAGTCTGGCATCATCACCAAGCTTGATACCCTCTGATACTGGAAATGGGGAATGATCTCTGTGATACTGAGTTAAAACACTCCCTAATTTGTGATTTTGGTATGTGCCAAATGATCTAATGGCACCAGAATGTTTGAAGACCTAACAGAGTTGTTTTTTTCCTCACAGCCAGATACTTAGAGTCCGTCCTCTGAGCGGTGGCAGTGTGGAAGGCTGTAGAAATTGCAGCACAAACAGAACACAGCAGAGACCATGACCACATGGGTCATTTAGAAATGGAAGAAAGCTGTCACTATTTTCAGTCATATCTAGAACAGTACAAGAACTACTAAAATCAGGTCCTTTTCCACTGTGTAGAGTTGAGCAGGCTTGAGTCATATCTTCAGGCAAAGCAAGGTTTATATGTGTCTGCTTGTCTGTATCAAAGTGACATTACGGCACACATATACTGTTCCTAAGCCCATATTTAACAGATAAAAGCTAGTGTGTGTGCGCTAAGAAAGTAAGAACTGTTTCCACTAACTCATCTGCTGACCTGTGCGCCATCTGACCGACCTCTCCATCGGTGTTCTGCTTCTGAACATCATAAATCAGCATGAGGGGGCCGTCTCTTGTCTACCTGCTCGGCTCGGAGCCGCTGCCTGCGCTGCTCGCCGGTCCATCAATGCGGTCCATGCCCCTGCCACCGATGAATCACATTAGGAGGATAATGAACCATTTAATGACCTGTGTGTTGATTTATCAGACGCTCTGGAGAGGGCAATTTAAAAATATAACGCCATAAGTCACAGAGTCGCTGGCCGACATGTCTCGCTAAGCTTTTCATGGCCTCCACGGCCTCCCATTGTCCGAGTGTTAATCAGCGTGTGTTTAGGGGACGTTGAGCCGTGGCCCACTTCTCATGCAGGGAAGCGGTCAGTTGTACACCCCCTGTTCACACTCTCCTCTCCTTTCCGCGGTGACATATTGAGCCCTGGCAGAGTGAGACAGGGATATTTCAAGCTTCTGCTCAGAGCACTCCTCAATGGACTGCTCATCATTAGGATGAGAGATCTGACACAGCATGCAGCTGCACTGGGAGATTTCATATGCTCCTCAGGGCTAAGCTTACTAAATTGCCTCTGCCTGTTGTGCTTGTGGAATAAATACAGCTCTGCGAGAAGTATTTTTCAAATCCTAAAAGATGGTTCTGCTCGTACAATTTTGTCTGGACCAAAATAGGAACATGTTGCATTTACATACACATTTATGTTTTTCACAGATGCTTTATTACTACAAAAGTGTGTGTGCTGAGTTTATTTTGGAGTACTGAGACTGAACCTCCAATGCGACTAGACGCACAGCAACTACTGCAAATTCTGACTAGAAGGGTAAAATGGTTATTTTCATCAGTTATAGCTCATTAGCTCTAGCATTCTACATGCTTTAAGTCAGACAGATAAAGTAGTGTGGTATAAGATTTACATACATTTGATATTTGAATTAATTATCAAGAGAGAGAAAGAGAAGCGAGATTGTGTGTGGTTCAGGTGTACAATATTCAAAATCCTTGTCCTTGTGGGGACATTTTTTTTTTGTGCCCATGAGGAAAACAGCTTATAAATTAAACAGAATGATTTTTCTTGGAAATCTAAAAAATGCTGAAAGTTTTGTGTGAGGTTTAGGTGTAGGGTTGGGGTAAGGGGATAGAACATACTGTTTGTACAGTATAAAAAATCATGGAAAAACTATGGAATGTCCCCATAAAAGGGGCCGGTCATACTGCACTTAGTTCCATTGACTTTCATTCATACGCATGCAAATGCGGGAGACAGGAAACACAAGCTCATGCAAATTCCACAGTGTTCCAGAGTTCAAGTTTGGTGAACTCTGTTTTGTGAATTGGTATCACATGAAGATTTGTGACAAGTAGAATACTGGAAAAAGAATGCAAGCTTTAAATTTGCAGGACTGGAGTGTTGCGGTAAATTGAAGTAGATTACATACTTTTACATTTTGGATATATTATATGTATTATATGTAGAAATGCAAGAGAGCATGATGTCATATTACGACTGTTACAGCTGTCCAGTGTCCTTTTACACATACAGTCTTTACTGGTAAATTACCAATAAATTACCATTAAGAGATCATGTGTGAACAGGACTTTTCAAAAATACCAATAAATTCATTCTGACAATTTACCAGTATGAGAAGTTGTAACATTACCAGTAAATTACTGGTAATGTGCTCTGTGTGAACACAGAATGAGATTACCGGTATGAGCATGTACGAGTTCATTATGCGCTTGTCACGAATCCTGTCCATGAACTTCCGTCCGCTTGCCACCAGAGGTCGCTCTCCCATTATATTGACTCTCACACCACACAGACTGTTACACATCACCCTGGACTACATTTCCCATGTTCCATTACTCTGATTGGACTCACCTGCAGTCAATCATACACACACTATATAATAACCACTCAGATCATTCTCAAATTGCCGAGTATTGTTTAGCGTTTATCGCTCTCCTAGTGATAGCTACATTACGGAGCCTTTCCGAGTTTTCTGAGCCTAAGTCTAGTTTATCCTGTTTTTTCATGTCTTTCTCCTAGCCTGTGTATCTTGTTTTTGTCTGATCTCTGCCTGTCCTGAAGTTTATAGCCTGCCTTGGATCTCTCTCGTCTTGTCGTTTTGGATTCTGTTTGCCCCTGTCTGGACTATTATCGTGTACCTGGATTATCTCTCTTTGTTTTGCTCCCTGGATCCCGTTCGCCGCCGATCAACCCCGTCTGCTCACTGGACTGCTCTTGTGTCTTGCCTGTGTCTGTTTGCTGGTATTCGACCCTGCCTGTGTTTTGGCCCTGTTTATTAATAAAAGCTTGGATCTGGATCCGCACGCCTCACGCCTCTCTCTCCCCGTAACAGCGCTGACATAAGATGTCTACTCTGGGCTGTGTAACATTCTGACGCAGATGACACATTTACTATGTAGTTTGGTTTGAAGTTGTCTAACATGATGTCTCTGGGCCTGCATGCTGCATGAATGTGAATGTTTCACACAAAAATGAAAGCATAAAAAAAATAAAAATTCTGACCGTGTATGTTTACAAATGATGCTACAAAATTTGCTGTTATTTTGAAACTGATGTGTGAACGGTGCTTTACCAGTAAAAAGATGGAATATCATTGCCTGTGCGAACAGCACATTTTGTATTTACTGGTAAAGTCTAATGTGATCGCAACACAGAGTAGCAACACATTTCTGTGCTCCTAAATGTTTCTGTGTGACTTCAATCAGAATGCGACCAGGCGATCATAACATTGCCATTCATACAGTGGAAGTCAATTTTGTCTTTCTGTGTATGGACACCACTGACTTTCATTGTATAGACAAAACAATTTAAACATTCTTAAAAGTCTCTTCTTTTGTGTTCCACATATGAAAGAAAGTCATCCAAGATGAAGCTGAGTAACTGATAAGAGAATTATTATTTTTCAGTGACATATCCTTTTTGTTGTTAGAGTTTTTATGTATCTGATTGTGAGATCTGAGATCTCATTCAGTCACTCACATGGGCACATTTCATATGAAGAGAATGGGTGGATGACTGGATCCTTGGCCTGGATGTGGTATATGGTTTGATCATGTCTTACAAGTAGAAGTACAAATTTAAATTTGAAGTGTAGAGGCTTCTATCACTCATTAGCTTTCTTATCTTCTTTTTTTCTTTTCTTTCTTTTTTTTTTTTAATAATGATGAAAAATGAATACACGTGAGTGAAGTGATGTGTGGCCAAGTATGGTGACTCATACTAGGAATTTGTGCTCTGCATTTAACCCATCCAAGTGCACACACACAGTAGTGAACGCCCACACCGTGAACACACACCCAGAGCAGTGGGCAACCATATTGCTGCGGCACCTGGGGGTTCAGTGCCTTGCTCAAGGGTCTCACCTTAGTCATTGTATTGAGGGTGGAAGAGATGTGAAAGATCTAAATTATGACTTAGGTCACATTAATAATGTTACTTAAATTTCTTTGCAAACATTTTGCTTTGAACAAATTACTGGTCATATCAGTTTTGCTTTGATTGCAGTGATTTTGAGGTAAACACCGCACAGACCTAAATAGATCAACTCTGCACTTTCTTAATACTTTCTTAAAAATATAATTGATTTATCCTCAGGTGTATTTGAAAGGCTATTGCTGTGTACCAATTCATATATTATCTATCCTAAATAGTATCCAAAATTAGATTTAGCGTTTTCCAAATCATTGTATATTGAAATGAGTATCTGAAAGGTATCCAGATGGTTTACTATTTCTGGAGGAAGTTTGAAATGGAAATTTATGCACACTCTAATAGCTAATATTGCCCACAACCAAGGATTTTAGAACTATTAGAATTACAAACATGAAATAAAAAGTGGAAAAAAAAAACAAAACAAAACAAAACTATAGCCTATGTGGCAGATAAGTGTTAAAAACTATGTGTGGCAGATATGTGAGGTCAACGGTTAAGCAGAGAGGTTTAGATATAGAGGTTTGAGTGATTAATAATCAGTCAAACTATTTATCCAATGCTATCCACATTAGCCTATATTTCATCTTCAACAACATTGTGAACTTTTATAAAGATACGTTTACATTAACTTTTAAATGCATCATTATGCAAACACATGAGGAGAGCTCTCCGCATGAAAGACCCATGACAGGCAGATCAACATTCTGCTTCATTTCTCCCTGATACGGAATTAAATGAAATGTGAAATGTTAACTATGACAAGATGTTTGACAGGGCACTTTAAACACTGACAGGATCCACATTACTTTGTGACAAAGTGGTCTGTTAAATATGCAATTATGATGAAATAGTATGTCCCAAAGCTTCTGCTACAAACTCAAAAATATGTACTTTTCTTTTTTAGGGCATAGTACAAGAGGTGAATCTGGGACACAGCATATACCTGAAAGAGCAAAAACTGACTCCAAAAATACCTCTGCTAATTCTCAAAATCAATTTATTTTGCAGTTTACAAATATGTATTTTGTCTTATTTTCTGCCTCACTAAGTAATGGCATCAGTGCACAGGCAATGCTGTGTCATTGTTTTTAATAATAAGGGTGCTTGATGCTATTAAGTCTTTCACAATGATTTATTTTCAGGTTTTGCAGCCCGGTCATAAGGTCCCACCAGAATGAACCGGGCAGAAAAGGATTTGCTTATAATCCACAGGATGTCACACATACAGAAAACTAGTCAAACATACTCTGGACCAACAACAAATGTAATTTTCAAAGTTGCTTGTAAATCCATTAAGAAAATAGAAGAGCATTCAATCTGAAGATTACACTCTTACACCTTTGTCCCCATGTCCTAGGTCTCAGTTTTAATGTCCATAGTCCTAAATTTGATCTGAGTTCAATCGAGGAAACCTGGCTTGCTGCACTCTTCTCCATAATGCAAATATTCCCAGCTCAGCACTCAGAGAATCAAATATAATACGTTTTGTTCTCCATGAGAGATACTTTTATGGTATGGGGCGTGTCTATTACAGGGAAAATGAGGTGATTTTTCACATTTTTCTTTTTGCCAGTGTCCCGCAGAGAATTTCATCTAGTGCAGGAGGACAGACTATCATTCCGGCAAATAGCATCACGAAAGCCAAACTGTAAAAGGACATGGCATACTGGTAGAGGACACAAAATATAATGTAATAAGAAAACGTGGCTTATGTTTCTGCCCCTTCTGTCCTTTGCATCTATGGCAATTAAGTAAACGTTTAAGCATAAAGCACAATATGTGATGAATCAGTCATATGAATCAGCTAAAAATGACCCAGCCAATTTGTCTATAGATGCATTCAGTGCTTCAAGTGGAAGGAAAAAAGGAGGTGCTCTCCTTGTTTGTACTGAACTCAGTGTTTTTAAATAAATTATACTCTGAGACTTTGCTTTTGTTCACAACATATGTTTATTTAAAACATAATAAACCCAAGGGTTTATACCTATATGATTAAATGTCCACAGGTTAATGAAGAAGGGTTTGGTCACTCACTACATATTCCTAATGGACACATAAACCCAGTGGGGGTGCAAGCAGCACTGTTGTTACCTTGATGTTGAAGAGGATGAAGCTTAAGTGCTTCTGTGGGAGCCTGTTCTTTTTCTCGAGATTCACAAGAATCACATATGCATGTGAACATATGCATATGCAACATTCAATTTCAATCTCAGTTGCTGGGACTGTGAAAAGATAGCATGTGAAATAAACTTTCTAATTTAGTGCACAGTGGGTTAAGAGGTTCAAAGCATTCAAAAATGCAAGCAGCTCATCTATGAGAAATTTAAGGACATCATTAAATAATTCTAAATTTAACCAATATCACAAGCAAATGTGATGTTGTATTGACATTCAAACCTACAGCACAATTATATGACACTGCTTTTCCAATATTTCAATAAACAAGAAATTAATACTGAGTGACTTGTGTTTTAGATATAGTATTACCACTTGTCATTTTGTCAAACAAACAAAATCACACCAGAATTCATCTCAAAGAAACAGCAGTTGTGTGTTCATTCCTGAATGAATCAGCATTTCTGAACAAATTGGTTAAGTTGATGATTCAGTGAATCGCAAGTCACCGGGTGCATCCTAAATTACATAATCTCAGAGTAGGTACTTCTTCTGAATAAGCAGAAATTATGTACTATTCAAGTGCTGTCCGTAAAGTATCCAGCCATATGAAAAATAGGGACTGAGTCACCTGAGTGATTTGATATTTCGCCAAAAAAACTCTGCATGAGACGTGACACATGGGCGGGCGCATTGTCGTGATGAAGCTGCCAATCACCAGTTGCCCATATCTGCAGCCATTTTCATCATACACTGAAAAAAATTACTTGTTAAATAAACAAATTTAGTTGACTAACTTTCAACTAAATTTATTTAAATGTAGCTAAAATAAATTGATTGCAACCACTTACCTTAAAAAAAATTAGTAAATTCAATGAGTCATTTTTTTCAGTGTATTGATTTTCTTATCTTGTATTTTTCTTATTTTTACTATACATAGTATAGTATGACGTGTAGTATTTGATCCAGACATTATAACATCTGGACATTTGCCATGTCATCGTCGTGTGACCTACCAGTTAGTAAGTTTTATCGCTTCACAAAACCTCTGCTGTGGCCACATGCTAAATTATCATTTAGATGTGCACTTCAGAATCTCACTGAAAATAGTAGGGTATCCAGGTACTTTGCAGACTACTGTATTATTAATACTGTGAATTCGGACATATACTATTTGTACACAGTTTTTTGCCAACTATATAGTAGGGAAGTATATGATAAATGCATCAGCATTTTTGAGTGAATCAGCTGAATTAACGATTCAGGAACTCCCTCAAAAAGATGGTCACTTGTCACCACCTACTGGTGTAACAGTATAACCTGCAGAAAGACTTGCTGAAAAATTCCTGCCACTTTAAAGAGCAAACATAGATGAAGAATGTTACAAACAGTGAAATAAATAGTAACATAATATCAGAAATTCTACTGTTTGTTTCAACCAGAGGACCGTAACTAACTGTTACATACGGTCATTTTTAAAAGCTTCAACAGCTTGTACGCTTGTCTTCATACTCCTCACAGTCTGCAGGGACACAGAATGCAGCCCACTCTGCCTGGGTCAATGTCCTGAAACATCACCTGAAAATCGATGAGCTTTCTCAGAGTGTTTCTGTCTGTGTTAATGTGCCCCAGGCCATTGACCCGAAAGGTGACAGCGACAGCATACTCCAGAGATATCTGCTTCGCTGACACTGGAAAATTCCACTGGAGAGCCCTCCACATATTGCTTCTCTTGTGGACTTTTAGCTTCTCACACTTCTTATAACAGCCAGGTCTTGAAGAACACTTATTTTCAGCAGACCTCTTCCACAAGAACACAGCCAAGTATGAGTGTGTGTAGCACACTTGATGTGAAAATTCAACATTGTGGATCTGAGTGAGGTGACACGTGATGCTATATGCTGTTCTCTACATTTATGAAGAGATTCAAAGATGCATATAGTCATTAAAATGCCATTAGGTGATGTAGGCCGGAGTTCAGAGGATGCTCTACTGAATCACACAACTACTGTCTCCAGGGGGAGGCGAATGACTGAATGTTATAGACACGAGGATCACAAAAGGCTGTAATCACATCTGTGTGGAGGCATGGAGGTGGGAAAAGTATAGGAGGAGGCGGGCTCCTTTGACATGAGGCATTAGCACCCTGCTCTCTGAGAGCCACTGCAACTAAACAATGCTGCACTATGGTGAAGCAGACTGTACATGAAGGTCTTTCACATCACACACACACACACACACACACATATATATATATATATATATATATATATATACACCTGGCCTTTAAAATCAAAATTGTCCTCAATAGCCACATTCGATGCAAAAGAGTCTAAACAATACTTCCTTCCATGTATACTTAATATAGTATGTCACCTGGGTGTGATGCCTCTATCTACATATAAAACATTCCTTTCACTGGGATAAAAGGTTGTCTGGTAAGAACTGTGTTAGCTTGTAGCAATTAGAGTTCTAACCAGACAGTCAATCTTGATTTTGAATATGATAACAGCATGTCTTAGAGAGACTTTTGAGCCCAACAAACCATATGGTGTGTGATTTAGAACTCCAGTTGAGTCATTCTTCCCATCCCATTAATCCTAACCTGGATAAATTAAAACCATTCTACAAATTATGCACGCCAGTTATAGTATCTGCACTCACAAGACACCTACATTTTATTACCATATGTCTTATACATGTGGCTGCAGTGCAGCTGTGCTGCCTGTGAGCCAGTATTTTGCTTTTTCTCAGCACAGAAACTATCCTCACAGGAGTTTGTTTTGCATGTGTTTGGGGAGTGTGAGGGTTTGGAGTGATGCCAGTGTTTCTAGAGCACACATAATGCTCACATATCATGTCATAACATAAAAATGGCTGTTTATTTCTCCCTGTTGCTCCTCAAGGTAATTCATAGTCACGTCCGTGCCTAAAAAGACAAACAGGGAGACGGCGAGATAAACACAGCGAAACAAGACAAAATATAATCGCTTCTGCAAACAATGGCTCAGTGGATACTAAGGCAGCCAAAGAAACAAGGGACTGTTTAAGAGTGTGACTGCAGTATGTGGATGAGACAGGAATTAACCTTTTGAATAATGAGATCAAGGGCTTTGAAACATTAAGAACTTGCCTGTTCCTGCTGCTAGTTGTTCATTTAAAAAAAATATAGGTGTTTTGTTCTTTTAAAAAGTATAATGGCATGGACCTTTCAAGAAATAAAGGCTTTGAATATAATGAGCTTCTTATGCAAGCAAGCACAAAATGTGCTGTAGTTTGTAGTCATAGTCGACAGTATTTAAAGGGATAGTCCACCCAAAAAGAAAAATAACAATTTACCAATATTCATGTAGTTCTAGGAATAAGCAAGGGTATACATTTTCAACATTTACTATCCACTACAAAAACGTCTTAGCAACCCCAGGTCATTGGTAACAGTGGCAACATTTCTGCAAAATGATATTAGGTGCTTTTTGCAAGTGAGTGATGCTAAAACGTGTTCAGTTTTATCCAAAACAGATGAGCGTGAATCTGGCAATGATTTTTGTTATGTTTTACGGCAGTTCAGAAATGAAATGTCTTGTGAGTTGCCCTCAAATGTTTGAAAATAATGTACCACCTACATTAAACTCTGAAACTTAAAACCTAAAAATGAGATAAAAATACATTTGCTGAAGCAGCCTTGCCAGTTTTGGCCTGCTTTTACAAGTCTTTCATCATGATTTGTGTTTCATGGGACTCGTGCCCCAGGTCAGTTAACAAGCAAGTTTGCTACATCTGAAGAGTGATACATATAGAGCTGTGATGCAGATATCTCAATAAATAAGTCACTAGTTTATTAGTTTAGTGTACTGCGATAAGTGTTTTAAGGTCAGAACAACATAATATCGCAAAAGGAACACACACACACACACACACACACACAAAACACAATTAAATAAAAATAAAATCTAAATAAATAAATATTCATTACTGTGAAATGCTAACTACTTAATTTTAACTCCTCATCTCAAACAATTAAAAAAAAGAAGAAAAAAAGATTATCCAGGACCTATGATGCCTGACAGTGAACAATACAAATTCCTATGCTTGATTATATTGGTCTGTATAGCATTTGTATTGTAATATGCAGTGCTTTCAGGTTAAAGAGCTCAACTACTCTCATCAGAATAAAACAGCAACTGAAGTGTATTGCTGTCTAATGCTCTGTGCTGTATACATCGCAAATACTGATTGATGTTTTATTTATAGGGACCGAAAACTTTTGACCTTTTTATTATAAATGCCTTTTAGTGCAGAACTGCTAATGCAGGACTTACAAAACTAGATAAAAGCTGCCATAGACCTGTTATTCAACATGACATTTTGCTGCTCAACAAATTGGCAGTTTCTGTTCCTGCCTTTTCTATCAATATAACATGCAGGCACTTACTCAAGTGCACAATTTAATAGCTAATGGTTTTGAAAAGTAGTTTGGTGGCCAATAAAATGTTTATTTTGCACGACTGTTAAAAATTTGTCTTTAAGTAGTAATTTTGATCATGATAAAAAGGCACTTTATTGTGATAATTAAATTTTTGCCACCTCATTTGTTTACACGTGCGTAATACAAATTTTTACAGTATGCTTAGTCAGCAGTGCAATGATAAAGTGTTGCAGCTGAAAAAACGATAGCGCCTCTCCCTGCAGATTTACTTTTCTGGATTTTCTTCTGAGCCCAACTATACAGCTATGTATTATTCATAACATGTTGTGGCAAAAGTGTTGCAGAAATTGAGTAGGGGAGCACTTGCCCAGCATATTGACTGACTTCACAATGATGATGCACAGCTCCATACATTCCCCCTAACCCATCCGATCTGAACTGAATCCATCAATGAATTATTTTTCTCTTTCCTACAGCTAAAATACAGCATACAAACTTTAAATTGGAATGCCATTGTGGACAATTTATCCTGTTTGCAGGTTTGGCTTGAGAAAGCAGCAATTCAACAATCTTGTAATTTGAAAACTGATGTCAGTGCATACTCAGAAACTGATTAAAATCAGTTTGTTGATTAATCATTCCTGTCATATATCCAGATAAACGGTCAGTCTGTGTGTTAAGGGTGAGGATTTTACAGTCATTGAATCATTTAAATCATTCAGGAACAACACCACGACTGTGTTTTGACTTTGTTTCATTGGCAGAGCAAAAACATAAAGTATTTAGGCAAATTGATTCAAAATATAAGTTACTAAATATTACGCAACTTAATGTTGAATTAGCTTTTGCATACAAGCTAAAATGATCAGTTTTTAAACAAAATAAGCTGAAAGCTGCAGTCCGTAACTTTTTTGTGTTCAAAACAGACAAAATTTATATAATAAGCGAGCACACCATGAACCAATTTTCCAAACCGTGTTTTTGGCCTGTCCTGAATCACTATGGTACACCTATAATAAGTGTTTATATTCAGACTATTTTAGACTGGTTCGGTTGTGGAGTGACCCGGTACCTGCGTGATTCATCATAGACATAAACAGAGAGAAGTAGCTCCAGCTACAATGTTCTTCTGCAACACGCACGCAGTTCTGTTTATTAACCGCTGGAGCGCCAAAAGTTAAGGACTGCAGCTTTAAATAGATTGATATTAAAAATGCAAAAATACATGATATGCAATTCAGACGTGTCAACAATGTCGTATACATCACTTTGAACAGTTCATCTTTGTGTAACGAGTTATAGTGAATACAGTTTGAATGTAACACATTGTTTTTTCACTAAAATCCTTTTTTATTGTATTATGGGTTTATTTGTTATTGTATTATTGATTTATTTCTGTTTTTCTTTGAGCAATAATTGTTGATTCTGCTGTTCACTGTTTAGAGACTTTTATTTGGAAAATTTCTCTTGGTACTCTACTGACGCCATTTTCAAGTGAGTGCGCACTTCTCGTCAGTTCGCATTGTATTCATAGGTTTCATGTGACGTCACAGTGTTTTATCGCCGCCATTTTTGTGTCCGAGTCACAGCTGCGCGAGCTGTCAGTCTACGGTCACAGCAACCACAATTACCAGAGGAAGATCAACCAAACACTCCCAGAAGGTTCACAAGGTTACAGTATGCCCGGGATATGTTGTGCTGTAACAACAGTCGTCAGAAAAACACCGAACTACAATTTTATTCGATCCCAAAGAGGTTAGATCGGCGGAATAAATTGTTGGCTTCAATCAGAAGGCACCACTGGCAGCTAACGTACGGTCAGAAAAGGATAATAAGAGACAACTGTGATTCTATATAGGAGAATAAAGGACGCTAAAATATTTGTATTGTACCACGTCATTTGTGTCTGTAGTTAAGTGTATCACAAGGTTCTCAAAAATAATCACATTTGTTTTTCTAAACCTATTTATTTATCATTATATTGAATTTGTCATACAAAAAAAAAAAAAAAAAAAAAAAAAAAAAAAAAAAAAACATCCTAAGAAAATTACCTTTGTGAACAATTGTGACTGGCTGGACAAGTGGTGTAATAATTTAGGACATAGCCTACATACATATAAATGTTCCCTCAGGTAGATTGCATGTTTTCTTGGCTTGCTGGATGTTGGGCTCATGATCAGTATTCACAAACTGACTTGCTGAAATCAGAAGGCGGACGGAAAAGGGGATCGCCATGAAGCAGGAGCGACCAGACGAAGAAGCTCTTAAAGCCTTCATCGACTGGCTACGTGCGCAATTCAAACAGTAATTTGTCCAGAAAGAATGAGTATTTATAAATTGCGCTAATATTAGCTTAATTGCCATTAAATTCAGATTGTGTAGTAAGCTAATAACGTTACCTTGTTACACTATCATTGACTCAAAAGTGCTTTGAGCTGATGTCAGTTTTAAATTTACAAGTAATCAGGACATTACATGGCCTAACTGTTACACTTGCTGTCCTAAAAATAATCAAGTCCAGGGATCAGTGTGGGAAATGGTAGTAAAAGGTAATTTATTATTTCAATATATTAATATTATCTATTAAATCTCATAGAGATGTGCTGTGCTCGTTGTCACATCGGACACAAATATGGCGGCGAGCATAGCGGAAGTGACGTCTTTGGAACCCATGGATATGCTGGGGAGAGGG
This sequence comes from Spinibarbus caldwelli, assembly GCA_039654775.1. Taxonomy (NCBI): domain Eukaryota; kingdom Metazoa; phylum Chordata; class Actinopteri; order Cypriniformes; family Cyprinidae; genus Spinibarbus; species Spinibarbus caldwelli. The sequence continues at coordinate 27,380,716 of CM077220.1, read as the reverse complement.
ATGTCTTTATGGAATGCCCATGAGAGAGAGATATGAACTTTATTCATGTTAATCAACAGACGGAGTGAAGTTACCGCTGGACGTGGCTGTCAATAAAACCCCTTTTGGTGAACAGAAGTGAAAGTGTCCTGGGCCTTTTTACACACAACACAGCTGATGGTAGCAGCGGTCAGCAATGGACCGTTTACATTGGTGCCATGACCCGGATGAAGATTTGCTTCAGGATCTATGTCAGTCGGGTCACCGAGGGACGCTGCTTTGAGGTTCACGGTTTTGTGAGTGAAGAACTGTGAGAGTACAAAAAACATTTGGGATTTTTCATATTGACTGGTGCATTTTCTCATTAAGTGATTATTATTCTCTGACTGATACTTTCTGATAGAGTTTATTCTATTTGGACATTTATCTTCTGTTGGATTTATTTTGTGTATGAAACTGAACATGGAATTTAGTTTAAACGGAGATGAATTTGATGAAACAATGACTGGGTTGGGTCTTGGTAGGGGGAAAATTTTTGGTGAAACTCCAGTCGCTCCAATTGAAAGGGAGAGTAGAGTGAACAGAACGCCTCGTGTTGTGCTCCACACATGTAACTGATAATGTTCCCAATCCAACAGCTGACACTTTGCCCTTAGCTGTTCCAGACATAAATTATCCAAACTGGCAAGGGTTGATAGCACATATCGCTCAACAAGTTGGTCAGACAATGTTAGCATCTCAAAGGGAAGCTGGTTATGGAGAAGGAGAGAATAGAGGTGCACAAACACATGGGTTAGATACCACTAAGACATTTTCAGACATACCTTCACTTAACTTGACTAGAGTGAGGTTGGTCATGCAGTCAGATGCAAAAGAGCCCCCAGTCTACCGTGGTGATTCGTCAGACAAGCTTGGAGTGCATGAATGGGAGGAGCTGATGGACACATCTGCAAAAGAGAGGAATACTATTATCAGAGCAACAACAAGAGATTTTAATCAGATTGATGTCGTCAGAGTTACTCTTCGCTGTAATTCAGCTTTAAACCCAGTTGAGAACCCAAAGGTTATCATGGACATTCTGAAACAACGTTTTAGTGATGTCAGTTATTCATGTATGCCCTTGGCTGACTTCTATGGCTCTGTTCCATTAACAGGAGAAGGTCCTGTTGAGTACTGGGTGCGGTAGATCTTGCAGGGGAAGCATTAAACAAACTAGGAAGACAAATGGAGGATCGGTGTCAAGAAGCGGCCATGATGTTCGTGAAGTACTGCCCTGACTCCACTCTAGCTTCAGTGTTCCGTTTCAAAGCTCCAGAAAAATGGACTTGACAGGAGATACAAGAACAGCTTGACAGGTACCAAACAGAGTTGAAAGAGCAGATGTCAATGAAGTCGAAGCGTCATACTACTTCAAGACATGTCACTGCTCATGTTCAGACATCCCACGAGGTTGATGAAGTGGATGTTGGCTCTCCAATAGAGCCAGGTGAGTGTAGTCGAATCAGCACTGCACACACTATAGAGAGTGATGACAATTGTATGAGAACTCTGATTAAACTTCTTGATCGTGCACTGTCTCAAAATGTCCAAATGCCATCTCACCAGCCCCAAGGCAAGCTCTGTAGAATATGTAGATCTCCAGAGCACTCCACTGTAATGCATTGTCGGCGAGAACATCTGTGCTTTGCATGGTTTCAGCCTGGGCATAGTAAGAGAGACTGTAAAAGTGACAGGTCGAGACCTGGTCTGGCACCATTCCGGGGCTCTTCAGGTTTAAACTAGATGGCTCACGTTTGGAAGGGGGATGCGTGGGCTCAAGTGAAGAACCCCTAGAGAGTGTTGATCTTCATCAGTTTTATGAAAATGCATGTGCACAGGTTCCCACTGGAACCAAAGTGATAGCACAAAATGTCCAGGCAGTTGAGGCATTAGATGAATTGTTCGATGCACCAGTCAGTGTAAATAATGTGTTTTCTATGAAGGGAATGCTTGATACAGGGTCCATGGTCTGCACCTTTAGTGACAAAGCAGAAATGAGGAAGTGGGGGGGGGGGGGGGGGGGGGGGGGGGCGCATGATTACAGTGATTACTGGCGACTTGTTTCTAATCAGACAGTGAAGCCGAGTGCAGATTGTGAGCAGTTTCTTGATGTTATGGCCAACACGTGTCGGTGGAAGGGCTCAGAGTTGCCAGACAAGGTGGGAACCATCAAGCTACAGCAGTGTGTCACCCTCTTAGCCAGATAGGAGCACCTTGTCTGGGGGAAGTTGCCAAAAATGTCCCCATGTCACCAGGAAGCACAGTTGTAGTGGAACCAACGACTTCAAGGTCTGTGTCACGAGACATCATGATCGGGCGAGTTGTTACGCCCTTATGGGGTGATCGCTGGGTTCCCGTAAAATTCACCAACGTCTCTGACGAGCCAATCACTCTCAAGAGAAATCGCAAATTGGCAGATGTATCGCCATGTGTCGCCGTGGAGGATTTTCAACTTTTCCAGGGACTGAGTCGAGCTGAGGTGTTTGGGAAGGAGAGTCAGTGCTTACCTAATTCATCCTCTGATTTCAGACAGCGACTGGAAACTGTTGGTCTTGCTGATCTTGACATCCAGTCATGTTCTGTCAGTCATGAGACAAAAGAGAAGTTAGTCTAGTTACTGGAGAGATACAAATATGTGTTTTCCAAGCATGCTTTGGACTGTGGAGAAGTAAAGGGCTTTGTTCACCGCATTCAGCTAATGGATGTGCGTCCATTCAGACCCCCTTATCGTAGAGTGCCACCTGCACACTACCAAAATTTGGGTCAGGTTCTGTCCCAGATGGAAGAACAAGGGATAATTAGGAAGTCTGTAAGTGAATATGCTTCCCCGTTAGTCCTAGTGTGAAAGAAGGATGGGAGTCTGAGGATATGCACAGATTTTAGATGGTTAAATGCAAGAACGATAAAGGATGCACACCCACTTCCACACCAGTCTGACTGTTTAGCTGCTCTGTGCGGAAAACACACTTTTTAGCACCATGGACCTGACATCAGGATTTTATAACATACCCATGGCCGAAGAGAACAAGAAATATACTGCGTTTACGACTCCTGTAGGGCTGCATGAGTATAATATGATGCTGCAAGGGCTATGCAACAGCCCAGCCTCCTTTATGCGGATGATGGTAAGCATCTTTGGAGACTTAAACTTCAGCAGCTTGTTATGTTATCTCGACGATCTGCTGGTGTTTGCTCCAAGTGAGCAAGAGGCATTGGAAAGGCTGGAGATCGTGTTCAGTCATCTGAGTCAGTACAACCTTAAGTTGAGCCCTAAGAAATGTCATCTACTGAGAACCTCTGTAAAGTTTCTAGGTCACATCATAGACAGGGATGGAGCTTCTGTAGATCCTGCTAAGGTTGAGGTAATCTCGAACTTACAGGAAGCTCAAACCCACGGATTGGACGAAGGAATGCGATCATGCATTATTTAGTCTCAAAGAGAGTCTGCTACGAAGTGTGGTTCTGGCACATCCTGACTTCACTCGACCCCTGATTCTTGCAATCGATGCTTCATTGGACGGTTTGGGAGATGTATTATCTCAAGTGCCTGCAGGCGAAGAGCGAGCTCGTCCAATCGCGTTTGCAAGCAAGACTCTGAGCAAATCACAGAGGAACTATCCAGTTCATAAGCTAGAGTTTCTGGCATTTACATGGAGCGTGTGTGAGAAATTTAGCCAATGGTTGAAAGGTCAAACATTTACTGTCTGGACAGACAACAATCTGCTCACGTACGTTATATCCAAGGCAAAACTTGACGCTTGTGAGCAACGTTGGGTGTCCAAATTGGCAGCTGTAGTGAATTTTGCTTTCGCCAACCTAAGGGGGCGAAATAGTGTAGTGATGTGTACTCATGTCACAGGTGACGTTATGATTTTTGGATCACGTGTCACTTAAGGTGTGGTTATCACATAAGAAAGATTGGGGGATACCTAACTTGTAGAACCTTACTGCATTATCAACACAAGGAAGACACAAGTGTAATAAAATAAATTTTATTAACAAAAGATAGACAAGAGTAATCAACAACTACTAAATGAATACCATGAATGAAAAAGGAATAAAGTGCATAAGATGCATAAAATGCAAGTGATTATGTTGGAAGTTGCTATGTCAGAGCTACGTTAACTGGAAAGATAAACTGTCACTACTCTGAAACAAGTAAAGTGAAGAACCTTATTATGCATCAAACAAGTACCTGAAAGATTATTTGTTATCAACTGCAATCAGCTATACAACATCTAATGTCAATTAGAAAAATCATATACTGATAATACATAACAATGCCAAGGTCTCTGGAAGAGGTTTGGATAGGTGATAGTTACGTTCTCTGTTGTTGAGTGAGCAGTCCAGTAGCGGTGACTTCATCCACTGGTTGTGCTGGTAACAATGCAGTGGGGAAAGGAGCAGAGATCCGTTTCGACAGCCTTGAACACGAAGCGCTGGAGGATGCTGATCTCCTGGAGCACCAAAAGGTCCTACAATCTGGAACACGCAGATGTGACCCTGAAGTAGGTGCAGAAGGTCCTTAGCCTGGAACACGCAAGCAAAGGTACCTTGGAGTGAAGGTTTACTCTCCAGAGCTTAACCTTGTTGCAAATGTCTGTGTGTCTTCTGCCTCTCTGGGCTAGAGACTCAGAATTTGGTTGATCCGCTTTGTCTCTCTAGGATGGAGACTCAGGACGTGCTGCATCTGTTGACATCTCGCTGGACAAAGACTCTGAATGAAGTCTGAATGTAGATTATCTCTTTCCTCGCAGACTGGAGGCTCAGAATGTGGTCGTATCTGTTGCTGCCTCAAAGCTGCAGACTCAGGACTTGGTATCTGTTGTTGCCTCTACCCTCACGGCCAGAGGTTTCGGTGTTTCTGTTAAGAGTCTCTCCCTTTCGGAAGTCGGAGGTTGATCTGCTATTGTCTCACCCTTGCAGGGCTCAGACTCAGAACTGGTTTATCTGTTAACGTCTTTCCCTTTTGGGACTCAGACGGATGTGTCTGTTACTGTCCCTTCCCTTACAGCCCGGAGACTCAGAACGAGGAGTGTCTTTTGGGAAGGTACCTTTATCCCTTTCCGATGAGAAGGAGATTGCAATCTAGCGCTTCTCCGTTTCCAGGCTGTGATTGGCTATTTCCATCAGAGTGGAGGGGACACGGTGTGGCCCACCCTTCTTTCCTCCTGTGGAACCTATTTGCATAGTCCAAGTGTCACTAAAGTTTTACCAATGCATCATTCACTTACCAAACCACAACCAGAATACCTTTGGCACTGTTATGAACACATTAAGTCCAAACATGATGGAAGAAGATTGAACTGTCATGCATGCATTCAATTGTCCATTAACAGCTGAGTTTGTGTAAGATGTTGCACTACACGTCGCTGTCACTGAGAATACTTATTTCTCTGAATAAGTAAACGATGTGTGTGTTGTTGTTTGCATCAGTTTAAGGTTTGAGAACATAGTTATGAATGGATTTGGATGGAACTCTGTGATCCCTCTTTGTTTCACACACTGCTGCTGCATCCAGAGGTCCTAAGGAATTTTTATGGCGGTCACAGGCCAAAACCTTAGGAATCAGTCTGTTGGTGGGTGAAGGGCAGAAACTGCATTTTGACCAACGAGAAGTCCTGTCCTTCCCGGGCTTTGTTCCAAAGGACTTCTTCTTGCCATCTCAGAGGTGTCTGGCCATTGTCCTGGCATCTTTATCTGATGGCATTGGACAGTTTGCTTATGATAGTCCACCAAGATCCAATCAAAATGTAGCAAACCTTTGTCCACTATAGTAGTCAGAGAGGGGCCCCGCCATAAACTGGGACCTGGAATGTGCTGTCTACTACACAGCATACACCTTTGAGGTGAAGCATATAGCAGGGACGAAAAATGTAGTGGCGGATGCTCTGAGTAGAGACCCTTTTTGTCAAAACCGTGAGCAGCAGACTAATGAAGGAGCGTTATCATGATTTGCTTGTGGAGGCCGAAGAGGTTGATGGAGATGGAGTTCGAGATGCATTTCGTCAAGGAGCTCAGAACCTACAGATCTGTCCCCAGTCCTGTCTTGCCTTACCTTCTGACAGTGACACTATCAAAGCTTAAGTTTACATGACTAATGGGAAGAGACATCTCAAACAAGAGCAGTGCAGCTAATTCAGTGTTACCAAGATTTAGTGCTGGCTGGTACTGACACCCTTCCTATGATTGCTGCGAATGAAATCCGTGACTTTCAAGAGGCTGATTTGGTCATTTCAAAAGTTATGTCCTTTATGAATTTGAAGCGTCAACCATCAAGGTTCTCACCAATATGAATTCCAGAACCTTATCTCTTTCTCAGGCAATGGGATAAACTTAAGATTGTAGATGGAATACTGTACTGAGTCACACAAGATCCACACAGTAAACATAAGCGGTATCAGTTAGTCTTACCTTCCAGCCTCAAGGACCAAGTTTTGACAGGATTACATGACTTGGCGGGCCACTGAGGGCAAGTGAGGATCATCCATTTCACCCACCAATGATTCTTTTGGCCAGGAATGGGGCATGATATTTGTGAATATATCAAGTGCTGTCAAAGGTGCATCCTAGCCAAGGCTCCAGAACCATCCGCGCGGGCCCCACTTGAAAGTATTAAGACCTCCATGCCCATGGAGCTGGTATGTCTGGATTTCTGGACTGCGGAGGATGGGAAGAAGCGTTCCGTTGATGTGCTCGTTATGATGGACCATTTCACAAAGTTGGCTCATGCCTTCCCATGTGCAAATCAGTCAGTAAAACAAGTCGCAAGGAAACTGTGGGACCGTGTATTCTGTGTACGGATTCCCGAGTTGCATCCACACAGACCAGGGAGCCAACTTTGAAAGTGCCCTTCTAACGGAGCTTTTCAAACTGTCAGGAGTTGCCAAGTCTCACACCACCGCATACCATCCCATGGAAAACGGGGGGTAAAGAGGTTTAATTGGACCTCAGGAACAGGGCCGTGCACAGACATTTTGAAGGGCAGTGGCCCAAATCAAAAAAAGGGGCACTAAGGGGGTGGGTGCTTGTTAATACAAATTATCCAGTTGTTACAAATATACACAGATTTTGATGATTTTTAATGTTTTTTAAAGGAGCCTCTTCTGCTCACCAAGCCTGCATTTATTTGATCCAAAGTACAGCAAAACAGTACAATTTTGAAATATTTTTACTATTTCAAATAACTGATTTCTATCTGAATATATTTTAAAATGTAATTTATTCTGGTGATCAAAGCTAAATTTTCAGCATACTCTTCAGCGTAACATCATCCTTCAGAAATCATTCTAATATTCTGATTTCCTGCTCAAGAAACATTTATTATTATTATTATTATTATTATTATTATCATCATCATCAATATTTAAAACAGTTGAGTAGATTTTTTTGATTCTTATAGAAACATCCAAAGATCAGCATTTATACACTATAACCATTCAGTATAAATCTATTGGAAAGAAATTATAGAAATTAATCCTATTATTTAGCAACGATGCTTGCTAAATCAAAAGTGATGATAAAGACTTTATAATGAAAAAAAAAAAAGAATTTATAATGTTACAAAAGATTTCTATTTCAGATAAATGCTGTTCTTCTGAACTTTCTATTCATCAAAGAAACCTGAAAACAATTTTACTCAGCTGTTTTCAACATAATAATAATAAATGTTTTTGAGCAACAAATAAGAATATGATTTCTGAAGGATCATGTGACTGGAGTAATTATGCTAAAAATTCAGCTTTGAAATCACAGGAATAAATTACATTTTAAAATATATTCAAATAGAATATTAAATAGAATTAAATAGTAAAAACTATTTAAGAATGTTACTGTTTTTGCTTGGTGAGCAGAATGTAGGCTTGGTGAGCAGAAGAGACCCAAACCAAATTTTTTTTTTTTCGTTAAAGAAAACATTAAAAACCTTACTGTTCAAAAACTTTTGACTGGTAGTTTACAATTAAAAGAGAAGACAGCACTGTAATAATTTCAGAGTTTATTGTAGATGTTTTGATAGAGTGGGCTCGCCCTCACTCTCTGAGCCTGCTTCTGCCTCATCTTCAATGGAAGTATAAGTATTAGACATTTAATTTAATATTTTACAGCATAAATTTATATTATAGCCTATACTGATAAACAGTTCATTTAGATTAGAACATTTATATTAAGCTACATTTTTAACTATTAATTATTAATAGGCCTATTAATATAGTTTTAATAAAATATTATAAATGTGTTAGATTAGTAACTAAGTGATTATAATGGGACATATACTTAATTACAAGAATTAAAGTGTGACAAACTGCTAAATATTCTATATGATGATTTACCTGCTGGCTTACTGGAGCTTTGAATTCATGTTTGCAATGTTGAACTGCCTTTATCAGCCTCCCTTTGCTCTTTCTCTCTCTGTCTCTTTCTCCTTTTTCGTGAACGTGAAGGCACATTTTTTGTTTGTTTGTTTGTTTGTTTGTTTGTTTTGTTTTGTTTTTCTACAAAGTGTACCAACAACAGCAAATTTGGTGTTATTTATGTTAGATCTTATCGGGTACAATAATTTGATTAGACATTCTAAGAACGTTGATATTCTGTACAAGTTGTTACGACTTTTAGAAGACCGAGAGCAAATACAAAAACAAACTACCAAATTACTAATTCAGCAGATCAACCACTGACTGTAATGTGGATTGCAATGCATCTACCTGTTAATGCATCGACCTTCGGGAAGAACAGTCGTCTCCAGAAAGCGGGCACACAGAACAGATTGTGAGTGATGCCGCGGAGTGGCAGGAAAACACGGGGCAGATTCGCAGAATCAGTGAATCTTTAGCGGAGCGGTAACTGAACTCTTTGAGCTGGGGAGATAGCAGGGGTGGGTTTGGTGAGAGGGGCACCTCATCCGATGAGGGCAGAGGGGCAGTGGCTCTAGCCATCGGGCCACCCCCCTGTGCACGACCCTGCTCAGGAAGTATGCTCTGAACTCTGCCCCTAAAAGAGAAGCACAAGTGGCCAGAGCAAATTCAAACGTTGACCTTCGCCTACAACGCCTACAGTCCATGAAACAACAGGGTACGCTCCTTTCCAGCTTATGTTTGGTCTAGAGCCCTGCATTTCAGCCCGGGCCCAACGCCTCTAGGGCCGGGCTTCGGGCCTATTTTCACGTCATAGTTCAGACGCAGGCCGGGCCTCGGGCCTGTTTTAGGCTTCTCCTTATTTTTATATTTTAGACATCCATCAATTAGTGATGAAAAAAATTGCCATGCTGGTGGAAACAACACGAGACTGTGCTGCCGCTACTGTCAAGAGCGGCTCGACGGTGTTTAGTGTCCAGCAGCAGCAGCAGAGAGAGTGCCGTCAGAGCAGCTGAAGAGTTCTAAATTCAAATGCACGCAATAGGCTAAAGCTTGCTGCAAAGCCACAGCAAAAGTAATTACCATGAATGTGTCCGGGGGAAATGGTAAGGAGATTTTTGAATTATTTACTAATAAACTAATGTTTTCTGAGTCAGTGTCACAAGGATGAAGTTGCCGAGACTTGCCGTCTCCTCATTAGACGCGCCTTTAGTGAGAAATGCATCTTTATGGATTATGGTTATGATTATAATGAAAGAGTTTTTGTTTTCAATTTGTTTTATTTCGTTAAGTAGTAATTTAAAGCTTTCTATAGATATATTTATGATGTCTGTGAGGCATGTCTATTCGCTGAGTTTAGAGTTTCTATTCGCTCCTATTCATGACGAGACGACAGAAAGCGCATCGTGTATGTTTTCTTTATTTTATAAAACATTTACATTTATGCATTTAGCAGACGCTTTTATCCAAAGCGACTTACATAGCATTCAAGTTACATTTTTTACATTTGATCAGCTCTTGCTTTCCCTGGGAATCAAACCCATGATCTTCGCGTTGCTAGCGCCATGCTCTACTATTTGAGCTACAGGAAAAACCACAATGTTTTGTTGATATTGTGAGTGCACACAAATAAAAGTAGACCATTTACAGTTCCGAATGATGAATTACTCTTACCTTTATGAGCAAAAATGATGGCGTATCCACTGAAACAATTGCAAGTGATCGCGCTGGCATCTCCATGTCCTGCAAAGCGCACTTTATAGCTTCCACTCTCCGCACAAACTACTGGATACAGCACACATTTATCTAGGTTTAACGTTTAAATATTGTTACATGCATTAAACTGATTTATATCTATAGATTTTATTTTAGGCAAGTCGTGATGATGTGAGAAGGCTAAACTGATCAAACAAAGACGAAAAAAAGAAACGGGCTCGGGTCAGACTCGGGCCGGACTCGGGCCGGTAATTCTGATAAGCTGTCGGACACGGGCCGGACTAGGGCCTGAGCACCCTGGGCCAGGGCCGGGCTAGGGCCTAAATTTGAGGCCCGTAAAGGGCTCTAGTTCGGTCGTGTACCAAGATTGCCGTTGGACGTTATGTTCCGACAAGTGCTACATGACCCTGTAGTTGTTGATCATGGTACGTACCTGAAATCATTAATGTCATACCTCCATGAGGCGGCCAAAATCACGCAGAGACATTCTGAAAAAGAGCAGAGGAAGCAGACAAAGGGTTACATCAAGAAAGTCAAAGGGACATGTCTAAATGTTGGGGACTGTGTGCTGGTGGCGAATAAAGAAGAAAGAGGGAAGAGGAAATTAGCGGATAAGTGGGACCCTGTAGTGTACACAATAGTAGACAGGAACCTGCAGACACACACTTACAAGCTCAAAGATGAGAAAGACAATGTGAGGATAGTGCACAGGAACTTGATGTTGGATATTAGTTTCCTATCTGTTGAGTCGCCTGATGAGGAGGGAAGCATTCTGCTTTCTGTGGGAGAGTCAGAGGATGAGACGGTTAGCCCCAGAGTTTGATTAGAGTTTGGTGTGGAAGACTTCGATCCAGCAGACCTGGAGGAAAGAACCATGAGTTGGGTTAAATAAGAGTCTGAAAGCACTCTAGTCCAAGAGTCTGAAAGCCTTCTAGTCCAAGAGTCTGCAAGTCCTGTATTCCATGAAGCTGAAAGTCATCTAGTCCAGACCTTTGATGTCGAGGAAGCCATGGGCACAGACCATTTCAGTTCGGATAGAAAAAAGTCCATTGATCAGTTGCAGACTAAAGAGAATAGTAGCAGGGATCTTCCTCAGAGTGAAGCTGAAGCCAGTCCAACATCTCTTGACGTTAACCCTGACTGTGACACAGATACACATACACAAGTTCAGACTGACATTCAGACTGACACTGACACCCAAGTTCCAGCTCCTGATGTTCAGGGTGTTAGGACAAGGGCAGATATATTTGTTAAGAAAGTGAACAGATTAATTGAGTCAAAGGTTCAGAAGCCCTTTAACCTCCAAGGTGTAGGAATTCATTTGAAAAAGAGATCTGGGTCATGTCTTTCTCTGTTTTAAGGAGTATTCTATTGTATTTTGTTTTGTGTGATGAATAGACATATTGACTCAAAACAAGAGATATAAGGGTCAGGTCATATTATGGTGTACAAGGCATCGTATTGTTCCAAGATGATCTTAGACTTGATCACCCTGAGGTTTTTCTTGACCCATTAGTGGGTAACTCACAAAGTTGAATTAATGAATGTTTCATTGTGGACCTGTACCAGGTGATTTGGATTCAGTACAGATTTTAGTGAAATCCAGAAGGGGTGAATGTAACGAGTTATAGTGAATACAGTTTGAATGTAACAAATTGTTTTTTTTAACTAAAATCCTTTTTATTGTATTATGGGTTTATTTGTTATTGTATTATTGATTTATTTCTGTTTTTCTTTGAGCAATAATTGTTGATTCTGCTGTTCACGTTTTAGAGACTTTTATTTTGAAAATTTCTCCTGGCGCTTTATTGGCCATTTTCAAGTGAGTGCGCGCTACTCGTCAGTTCGCATTGTATATGCTGGGGAGAAGGATGAAGGATGTCAAATATGGTATTTCTATCAAGTCGATATGAACTAATACTCTTACGTTAAAATAAAAAAAGATTTCTAAAAAAAAAAAAAAAAAAAAAAAACAAAACAAAAAAAAACAAAAACAAATACAAACAGATCTCTTTTGAAAATTTAAATGGCTGAAAATTGCACCTGTATTTGATCTGCATTACCCAAGTCCCTCTGTTCTAATAGAATTTAAAAGCACACCTGAGTTTGAAAGTCATTTTAATCCCCTCTGGAAAGCTGTCTGGGCTGTAATATTAAGAAGCGTGACATATACTAGCGTCTATGGTTTCAATCATTGCGCATCTCCAGCGTCTCACCGTAGCAGTGCATGCCATGCTTCCTCTGGATCAATGTTCTCTTTTAAGAACAGTCACAGCGAAGGGTCAACCAATGGGGTTTGTGCCAGTGGATGGCTTCTTTATAATTTGAAATGCTCTCATGCTTTTTCCTCCTCACATTTGAAACGGAGAGCATTAAAAGAATGATTTGCAGTCTGATTTTGTGAGTGCCTTGCAGAATCACCCCTGTCTGAAGAGTATTCCTCTCAAATTGAAGCTTGACATTTACAGGGGCTTGTTAAAAGGTGAGCACTCTGTCTTCATGGTCTGGGAAGTAATGAAGAGCTCGTCCACCGTACAGATGAAAAAGAAAAGAGAAAAACAGCCTCTGCCTACATCCTACCAGGTAGCAGAGCTGTTTTATGTGTGTCCCCTTTAATCAGTGGGCTGACATTCATTGCCAGCCACAGCAGTAGAGCGAAGTTAATCATATTTAGATAAGAGTTTCACCAGGCAAAGCACATCCTTTTATTAGCCAAGAGTGTTTTCTTCTGTCATTAATTTTCCGTTCAGACTGTTTGAAGATGTAAAAGGAGAAAAGTGACCCTGAATTGACTATGGACTTCTGTTTATAAATGCATCTACTCTATATACGGACTCTCTAAATTCAGAAATAAAGTTCAACAATTGTTTTAAGACATACTGTACATAAGTACTGTATAGAAGTAAAAAGATCAATACATTGATGTGCCCATGAATCAATACATGTCATCAATACATTGATGTCTTGGATTTTGACACTAAAAAAGAATAACTCCTGCTGAAGAAGCTGAAACTTTAATGTTGGCGACTACACCATTCACGTTATAAAGCCAATAAAGAGTTGTAACTGTTTCTTAACGTGTTTGTTACTTATCATCATTAGTAAATAGAGCAGTCTCTTAAAGTACAACTTAGACTTAGAATAGGAAAATATGGAATAATAATAAAAAAAAAAAAACCCACAATGTTATATGAGACCAAGACAACTAAATTAGGTTTAGTTGATTAGAGAATATTGTATTTCATGCTTATACATTTTTCCCTTTATGTCACATACATACAACTGCAGACCTTTATTAAAAAAGAGAGTAAAAAGGTCCAGCATAAAGCCTGCTTGAAATTGATACTGTTCAGAGAAATACTACAAGTGTCCCAAAGAAATCCTTTGGATTTGATGCAATACTGCAGCAGAAATCCCAGATGCACCTGCAGGATTCCATCAGAAGTAAGACGTGAGCAGGGGAATTGGCAATTCTGCAAAGCCATTGTTAAAAGAATCTTGTGAGATTAAACTCTGTTGGATATTGAGGATTCTGCAGAATATGGAAATTCTTTCAGTAGTAAGCTTGAGCTGAGAGAGAGAGAGAGAGAGAGAGAGAGAGAGAGAGAGAGAGAGAGAGAGAGAGAGAGAGAGAGAGAGAGAGAGAGAGAGAAAGCTTTATTGCTGGTCTGATTTGTTTTATTGGCAACTTTGGCTCCCTGTCACTTCAACTGGCTATACTCCAGGCAAACTACAGGGAAACATGATAAATACACAAACATGTATCATCATAAATACAGAGGAATATATAGTTTAACTATATTTCATATATAGTTTATCTATATTTCAAGTATATCTATAATTCAAAAGTATTATGTGGCAACATTTGACAACAATAAAGATGAGCATACATAGATAAATAAAGATGAGCATTCATAGATAAATGATGGAAAAGAAGGTTACTGTATGTTGTCTTTTTTATTTTATAATTATAATTTTTTGGCACATTTTGGCAAAATTCTTTACATGCAGTATTGCATGTATATCGAGCAGAAAAGGCTATAAAAATACCATATTTAAAAAAAAAAAAAAATAAATAAATAAAAAAAACATTACCCAAATTGCTTGTGCTCAATATTTTATGCTTTGTTTGTGATTTTATGCGTAACTTTTTTTTTTTTTAATTCTAAATCTTGCTTCGAAGAAAAATGCTTATGTGGGCAGTACAGCTTGCTTTGGAACAGAGCTAGTGAGGTTAAAGGTGGCATAACACACACAGTTTCACCCAATCTCATGTTAATCTTGAGTACCTATAGAGTAGTATTGCATCCTTCAAATCTCCAAAAAGTCTTTAGTTGTATCATATTTGTAAAAGAAAGATACAGCTTTACGATTCTCTCCGAAAACAGCCGAGCTCCTGGAGGCACGCCGTGGGCGGAGCTAAAGAGTGACGAGAACTTGAGCGCTGATCACCAACAAAACACAGACATTTGATGCCGTTTCACTTACCATCTGCAGTTCTGAATCATGACCGGGATCTTTTATAGCTGGGACTGCTCCATCTTTCAGTATCAAACGATGTGCAAATCCAGCATTGAACTGGGCCTTGTTTATAAAACGTTTGTCAACAAACACACTTGAGAAACTCCGTTGCTGCTCCGAAAAAACAAACTGCATCCACTGTTTATGTAACACTGGGTTCTTCGGGAAGCTGAACAAGGTTATCTTTCCCTCACAACCAAAAACACACTTCTTTAGAGACATTCTTCCCCGACTGATTCCTGTGCAGTGCAGCTGAATGAAGCACGTTGATTGGTCGATAATGGGTTGATGGGTCGATGATGGGTTGATGGGTCGATGATGGGTCGATGGGTCGATGCGTGCACGGGCGCGTTCTTCTAGGAGAAATGCCCATTTAAGGAGTTCTACCCTCGTTTATGTCATCAAGAGCCACGATCGAAAAAAAACTCTCCGAAACTTGTACGAACCCGGAAGTAAGATT
This sequence comes from Spinibarbus caldwelli, assembly GCA_039654775.1. Classification (NCBI taxonomy): domain Eukaryota; kingdom Metazoa; phylum Chordata; class Actinopteri; order Cypriniformes; family Cyprinidae; genus Spinibarbus; species Spinibarbus caldwelli. Next base: position 27,365,650 of record CM077220.1, on the reverse strand, counting down.
TTTGGCACGGAAGTACTCTGTACGGAAGTACCCCCCCAAGAGAAAAAATTGTTAATTCATTGTCAACTACACCCATATGGTTTATATCATTTGTTTTGCTCAGTCATGTTTACTGGAGAAAGTTGGAGGAGAACTTCTGCCCACCGTTAAACATCTCATTCTGTAAAAGCAGATAGGACATCCCCTGTCTCACGTCAGCAGTTTAATAGCACCACAGCAAATTGAGTTTCTGTTACTCCCTGGTTGATTGAATCAACCTGAAAACAGTTTCACAGTTTCCACGGTCAAACACAAAGATTGAATAACACAACCTTGAGATTTTACAGCCAGTCGCTAGGGTTAGCATTTATTTGCTGTCTGTCCGACAAGAGCAAAACTTATATGTAAGGTGTTTAAAACCAGCTGCTTTATGAACTGTTGAACTCAGTTTTAAATAGTCTCACTTGAACCCCAAAATATCTCAAATTACTTCACCTCATGCCACCATTTTGCAAACCATAGGTAGTTCAGAAGCAAATGGAACCTGGTAGGCTACTGGGCAAATGATAGCCTACTGGGTTCACTCACTCACTCACAAAATAAATATACATTTTCATCAAATATTCAGAAAATGAACAAAAAACACAGAGGAAAATACAGACTCTGAATTTTAATCTGCAATAATTTAATAATAGCCTACTTTATGGATTTAATCTCTCTTTATTCACCAGTGTGTGTGTGTTTTTATTTATTTATGTATTTTTTTTCCCTGCTGATCACATTCAACCCCCAAAATAACCGCAAATTAGTTAAATATCACGCCTGTATTTAATTTTTAACATTTTTATATCTGAAATAACTAATAAATAAGTCTCCTGTGCCCTGACTGCTCTTCCGTTATGCAGAATATCAGGTATGTTTTCCGTAGGTTGAGCAAGCTATGCGCGGATGAGTTGTTTAACGTCGGCCATTTTCGCTTTTTGTTTTCACGTTTCGTGTGAAAGTTGCGCATTTTGATACGTAAGGCAGGCTACGTAATCCAAGTTCACGTGCGTGTCTTCCGGGGGCCCAAGTTGCGTTCAATATTAGAGACAAAGGTAAGAAAATTTTGAACTTGTCATTCATTTTGTTTGTAGTGCGTGTTTGTATCCAGTCAGTTTTGTCAGACACGGTTGAATGTATTAATTTGTGTTTAATAAGCTCATTAAGACGCAATTGAATGTGCTAATTAGAACGGTTTAGGAATATTACGATTTTTAATTTTTTTTGCACACTGTTTAGCTCATTATTTGTATTATGTTTATATTGAGTATTACATTCTAGCATATATACATAGGCCCTATTGCAGTTTTTATTATAGGTATTTATAAATATATGTTATTATTAATGTTTATATTTTTGTGCTAACTATTGCTGGGTGTGCTGAAAGAGGACAGTATTGTGGTAATGTGGTTATGCTGAGATTATTTTTGTGACTATGTAGGCTACTCTCTAAACAAAATCATAGTTGGTTAATTCCAATTGCCAACTACTTTTAATGCCTGCCAGTTATGTGTGCAATATGCATTAGTTGGTGAACAGACTGGTTTTGTTAATGATGTTAGTGGGTGTAAGTCCTAAATGTTGTAGAAATGTCATCGATATCAAATGTCTGATTTTGGTCACCATTGCATATATGATGGATGGTGTGATATAAAGTCCCCTCTAAACTTTCTGATGATTTAAGAAATGACATACACTTTTTGTGTGAGCTGTCTGATACTATATACTGAAAACTAGCTGAAAAGTATATTTATATATTTATATACACACACACAAAGATACAAAGTAACAGAGTTAAGTAAGTGACACTAAATTCACAACCCCCCCCCCCCAAAAAACCCAAACAAAAACAAAACAACAACAAAAAACAAAGAAATATTTATACTGGCATCTGGGTTTTTTTTTTTTTTTTTTTTTTTGGCATTGAGAGGTGCCTAACACTATGAACTTTAATACAGTGTTTTCTCAGTTAAATTCATAATGTAATTTTTAGTGTATTTTAGTGTATTTAGCAATGATATCTTATATCACTAAGTCAAAATCAAGCTGATTAAATTACATACACAAAATAAAGAAATAGAGAGTGCCCCTTGTTTATGTTTGGATATGGCCGTGAACATCATTTTGTCTTTTTTCTCCCACTGAACGTTCTTTGAACCAAAAAAAGCAATCATGTAGTCGTAAGTCATTTCCACGGTTATACAGGGTACAAAAGCAGAGGTCATTAAACAATTTGATAGAGCTAAGCTAGTGTTATTGTGCTTTCCATTTGGTGGAATGAAAAATGAAATCACGTTCAATTAAACATTAGACAGGGATAAGCAGACTTTGCATTTTATGCACTTCAGGTAATTCCTCACCCATCTGGGCTTGTAAATTGCTAGAATCCACAAAATAAAAACAGAAAGCAATAATCACTTAAACTGCAAAACCCATTAAAACGGCAAGATGTTACAGATACTGCTGTAGGCCAAAGAGTATGAAAGAAAGTCATATTCTGCTCTGTTCTTTGTTCCTCAGTTAATCAGTTATTTCCAATTTCAGAAAATATCCAAATAAAAATACATAAGCAACAAAATCTCTTTTAAGCTGCTGTTGATGACCTTTGTGCTGGCATCAGCATATTTGTTCTGTATAGATCTACCCTTTGGAAGTTCATTGTGCATTTCTCCCTTCAGCAAAAGGCTGGTCTGCAATGATAAAGAAAAAAGTTCTGGTCAATGCTGATGGTCGTCTGAGAACTCTGGGTAATGACGGCCTCCTCTGCACTGGGGAAAGTTAAATTACAGTGTGACGGCAAGCACAGAAAATCACTGAGCTGCCAGCACTGTTCCCTTACAGTTGTAGTCGCAAGGGTTCACACAGACGCAGAACATAGAGAGATCAGGGCAAATAACATTTCCCCCTCTGCATATCTGAATGAGGGAAGCTTTCTTTCCGCCCCATTTTTCGATTGTCTTTTACACCAGTGGCTGCGAAGATGATGAGTTGAGAGTGTTGTGGAAAGGTTGGGATGTAATGTGAAAACAAACGCAAACATTTCTTAGTGGAATCCATTTATCATACATCAAAAATAGAAAAAAGGGCCTTTGGCCTGCAGGTTTCAATGCATTTTTCAAACTGCCAGTGTAGCGAGAAGGGTTAGACCACTATCCAGCCCCATTTTCAGCAAATATGAGAATCCAAGGCCTCTGACTCTTTTTTTTCATATTGTCAGCTTATGTATTCTCAGCGATCTCCTTTGGAGATATTTTGACACAAAATTTTTGAATGCACATCTTCAGAGGGCGAACAGGATGGCAAGAGGTTAGGGTCTTTGGAGGAGAGGTATTTTTTCCCCCTTGTTGGGAATTGCTGGCGGCATCCATTAAGCATGTCAAAAAAGTGTCTGATAAAAACAGGAGAAGAAAAGTGAGAGAACGGACTGTTAGTAAATCTCTCAAATGTCAAACTTGTAATTTGAGAGATGGAAAGTATTTGGTCGTGCCTGCTCGAAGAAATCTTCCCATCATCAAATTGCATCTGGGTTTGCTGAGCTCTGAACAGAAATTGGTTTCTGCCTACAGGAAGATAGTGTCACTGCAGGGTCTCAACTCTGATGCTCACGTGATCTCGCTGGAACGCGAGAGACTGATGAGGAGCAGGCTTGGACAACACAGTCTGTTTATTCCCCTGCCTTTTTTCTCTTTGATCATCAGCTGGCTCATTTCTACATGTAAATGCATCTACAAGCCCCTAAATGATTGTTTTCATGTGTACGGTTAAGAAGATATTCTTAAATGATGTTCAGGGATACATTGTTTAACAACAACATTTGAGCATTGAGCATTTAAATGCAGAGATACAGCATTAAGATCTTGAAAACAAAGTTCAAAGACAATACATAGGTATTAAATTAACTACTACATTAATCAGTTTCAGTACATAAAAAATGAATTCACTTTTACAGTTTTTAAGACTTGCTGTCATAATGCTGTTCTGGGTAGGTACTAAACAAACAAACAAACAAAAAAATACTGCAACAATATTTCCAGTATTACTAGATGGCATATTGGTGCCTGTATATTACAACTTTTATTTCATTTAGAGATATAATGTTGAAATAGCCCACCAATCTGCTTATACCTGCTTTTTAAGGTTAAAATCAGCCATAATAATACAAGTGGTAAAATAGAAAAAGCCACAGGGTGAAGGGTTCATGCGTACTTGAGCACAAAAACTAGAGTTATTTATTTTTAATTTTTTTTAACTGTGATTTTAAATAATTCAAGATGACATAAATGCTATTTGCTGTACAGTGTGAAGTTTTGTCATTTAAAGGGATAGTTCACCCAAAAATGAAAATTCTGCTATCAGTTTTCTTTGCGCACAAAAAGTATTCTCGTAGCTTCATAACATTACAATTGAACAATTGATATCACATGGACTATTTTAACAAGGTCTCAGAAAGCTCTCGGATTTAATCAAAAATATCTTAATTTGAGTTCTGAAGATGAACTACATGAGGGTGAGTTATTAAAGACAGAATTTTAATTTTTTGGGTGAACTATCCCTTTAACACCATAAAAAATAATAAGTGTTGCTACAAAGATCCAGTACACACAACAATGATTGTGGCTTGTGACACAGTGTGTTTTTATATTTGACTTTCAGGTAATTATTATTTATATGCTAATTCATTCTTGCTTCCAAAAGCGTAAATTTCACAGTGTTACAGAGTAAAATTACATATAATGTGATTTTATTATTATTATTATTATTATTATTATTATTATTTGCAATTTTTCACTGAATATACTGAGTTAACTAATTAACATGTTTTTGTTGTAGCAAATTTGATTTCTTTTTCTGTTTAAAAAAATACACACATTTTTTTGCAGTGTAGGACGTTATTATTGATTGCCACAGTGTCGTGGGTGGTTGTTTACTGTCTCAAGATAAAAGAGCCCACCCTCCAAATCTCTGTTATACTCTGATTCATAGATGTAGCTTGAATTCTTACGTCAATTTAAGTCTTTACATTTTCTTTTCATCCATTTTACAGTCAAGTAAAAATTGTAAGACATTCAAGCCTTTGCGATACCATTGTTCTTTATATCCTGCCAATTATGCAGAAGAAAACATACAGCCAATCTGTGTGAGTAATGCATGAGGCAGTTGTGTATATTTGTTTAGTACAAAGTCTTTGTTTTGAGTCTGTCAGTGCACCATCTAATCAAGCATTATTTGCTCATCATGCTCTCACAGGGTTCATGCTCAGAAGCATGTCACATTAAATACAGTGCCATTTCCATCAAATCTGGAAAAACAACAGTTTATTTCTGTGGTTTACATTTGCTGAAGCGTTCCACGTTGCAAATGTAAAATTAATACAATTTTATCAAATGCTCATTCGTTTATCATACAGCAACATTGTGCTGCCACTGAACTGCATCGATAAGCCTTTCCTATGTTCAGTGTTAAAATAAATGTTTTTATTCCTTTCCAAATGATCTAAAGTGTTCTGAGTCATACAGACCTCAAGGTTAATTGTGATGGCTGTTCCTCGGATGAGGGTATTTCAACCTAACAGTTGGAGGCCTCTGCTCCCATGCTGGTTTTTATGTGTATTTTCTGTGCTTTTTAAATCTGGTGCATTTTTATAAATTGGAGGATGATATAAGGAAATTAAATCTTTTTTACATTTTTTTTCAAAAAAAAATTTTCCATATACAGGTGCATCTCAATAATTTAGAATGTCATGGAAAAGTTCATTTATTTTAGTAATTCAACTCAGATTGTGAAACTCGTGTATTAAATAAATTCAGTGCACACAGACTGAAGTAGTTTAAGTCTTTGGATCTTTTACTTTTGATGATTTTGGCTCACATTTAACAAAAACACACCAATTCACTATCTCAACAAATTAGAATATGGTGACATACCAATCAGCTAATCATCTCAAAACTCCTGCAAAGTTTTCCTGAGCCTTCAAAATGGTCTCTCAGTTTGGTTCACTAGGTTACACAATCATGGGGAAGACTGCTGATCTGACAGTTGTCCAGAAGACACCCTTCACCCTTCATTGACACCCTTCACAAGGAGGGTAAGCCACAAACATTCATTGCCAAAAAAGCTGGCTTTTCACAGAGTGCTGTATCCAAGCATGTTAACAGAAAGTTGAGTGGAAGGAAAAAGTGTGGAAGAAAAAGATGCACAACCAACCGAGAGAACCGCAGCCTTATGAGGATTGTCAAGCAAAATCGATTCAAGAATTTGGGTGAACTTCACAAGGAATGGACTGAGGCTGGGGTCAAGGCATCAAGAGCCACCACACACAGACGTGTCAAGGAATTTGGCTACAGTTGTCGTATTCCTCTTGTTAAGCCACTCCTGAACCACAGACAACGTCAGAGTTGTCTTACCTTGGCTAAGGAGAAGAAGAACTGGACTGTTGCTCAGTGGTCCAAAGTCCTCTTTTCAGATGAGAGAAAGTTTTGTATTTCATTTGGAAACCAAGGTCCTAGAGTCTGGAGGAAGGGTGGAGAAGCTCATAGCCCAAGTTGCTTGAAGTCCAGTGTTAAGTTTCCACAGTCTGTGATGATTTGGGGTGCAATGTCATCTGCTGGTGTTGGTCCATTGTGTTTTTTGAAAACCAAAGTCACTGCACCCATTTACCAAGAAATTTTGGAGCACTTCATGCTTCCTTCTGCTGACTAGCTTTTTAAAGATGCTGATTTCATTTTCCAGCAGGATTTGGCACCTGCCCACACTGCCAAAAGCACCAAAAGTTGGTTAAATGACCGTAGTGTTGGTGTGCTTGACTGGCCAGCAAACTCACCAGACCTGAACCCCATAGAGAATCTATGGGGTGTTGTCAAGAGGAAAATGAGAAACAAGAGACCAAAAAATGCAGATGAACTGAAGGCCACTGTCAAAGAAACCTGGGCTTCCATACCACCTCAGCAGTGCCACAAACTGATCACATCCATGCCATGCCGAATTGAGGCAGTAATTAAAGCAAAAGGAGCCCCTACCAAGTATTGAGTACATATCCATTAAATGAGCATACTTTCCAGAAGGCCAACAATTCACTAAAAATGTATTTTTTTTTTTTTATTATTGGTCTTATGAAGTATTCTAATTTGTTGAGATAGTGAATTGGTGGGTTTTTGTTAAATGTGAGCCAAAATCATCACAATTAAAAGAACCAAAGACTTAAACTACTTCAGTCTGTGTGCATTGAATTTATTTAATACACGAGTTTCACAATTTGTTGAATTACTGAAATAAATTAACTTTTCCACGACGTTCTAATTTATTGAGATGCAGCTGTGTGTGTGTATATATATATATATATATATATATATATATATATATATATATATATTATGTGATATGACAGAGCAGTTTCAGCAATACCAAGCTTTTCTAAACATTTTCTTTCAAATTTTATTTAGTCATTTTTGCCTTTTAAAAACAACAACAAAAAGTAAAGAGAGCTTCATATTTTCAAAGTATTTTATCAGTATCAGTAGTCTGGGGTGATATTGGGAAAAAAAACCCAACAACAACAAAACAACATGTTAGGCGTGTAAATGTGAGGTACAAATGCATTATCAAATGTATCACTTTTAAAGCTCTGTTCCTAAAATGGAGTGATGTATTTATTCTGAGCTCTTTTTCTCTTTTCACTCTCTCTCTTCTTTTTGCATCCAAGAACTAATCAGAAGTGTTTATCAGCAGCTCAGCAAATGGCTTTCATCACTAGTACAGATTGCAGGGGGCAATGACCTTTTGTTTAGGGCAGCTAAATGGGGGAATTTCACAGCTTGCCGCTTTGGAGTAAGTGGTTAAGAAATGTGTTATGGCCATTTAGTGTCAGCATTACTCGTGTTTGATTACGCAGAAGGAGTGTGGGTTGATGTTATTGCAGAGACATAATGTGCATGTGCATACACTCATACTGTACATACTTGAGCACAAAAACAAGACTAAAGCAACGTGTGAAGGTCTTTATACATCTTTATTTACTGTGAATAAATGCCAGTGGCTGTAGAGTGTGAAGTTTTGTCATTTAACACTATGTAGAGTGATAAGCGATGCCAAACATGTTTCTGAATATAATCTGAACATCTCGTACACACATAGCCATGATAGTAGCCTGAGACAAACATGAGTGTGTTTTGTATATTTGACGTTCAGGATCATTCTTAGCAGAGCTAAGAATTGTGGAACTGAATCTATACTGAAACTAGTGATGTATTAACAGTCATATTTGTGTTAACAGGTTTGTAAAGTTGTTGGTGTAAGTATCAGTTTCATAAGTTAAAAAAAGGCAGATATATTTTTTAAGCCAATACATTTTTTTGTTTTGTACCCAAGGCATCTTATTTCATGTTTCTTAGTTATTTTTTAGTTTCTTTAGTTTTTTATATTATTGAAATGTATTTTTTTTCTTTTTTTGCATTACATGCATTGGTGCATTGGCAAGTAATTATTATTATTATTATTATTATTATTATTATTATTATTATTATTATTATTATTATTGTTTTTTTTTTCAAGGTTTATTTACAGAGTTTAATACCTTTATTTAGGTAGGACAGTATAGGTTGACAGGAAGCGAACTGGGTGAGAGAGAGGGGAATGGGATTGGGAAAGGTCCGCAAGCCGGGACTCGAACTCGGGACGCCCGAAGCGCAATGGCGCTGTATGACAATTATTATTATTTTTTGTTCCAGTGGTTCATAGTAGCCCTACATTTTAATAAATAATTGTAGCGTAAGAAAGCTTGTGTCTAATAAGAATAATGTTTGGTGTCATTTTAAGCATGTATCTGTATCATATTTCATGTTATCATATTGCTCCAAGGTCTTGTTGGACTTTTTCTCTAAGTTTAATCTTTTTTTTAGTTTTTTTTTTTTTTTTAAATCAGTCAGTACATTGATATTTATCTAATATCAGCAAAAATATAATTTATTGTTTCAGTCAGTTCAGTCATATTTATTACACTCAAACCGGTATGTCCTATACAATTGTTTTGATACAGGGAAACAAGATGCATTCCTAGTTTCAACATTACTTATTCTTCAGACATTCTGCTTTAAATACAGTAAGTATCAGCTGTATACAAAGTGACTAACATTTGGTTTTCAACCACTGAAAATAGGTAATATTCAACAATCTGAAAATGGAGCCTTCACTGAAAAAAATGACTCATTGAATTTACTAATTTTTTTTTTAAGGTAAGTGGTTGCAATCAATTTATTTTAGCTACATTTAAATAAACAAATTTAGTTGAAAGTTAGTCAACTAAATTTGTTTATTTAAATGTAGCTAAAATAAATTGATTGCAACCATTTACCTTAAAGAAATTTAGTAAATTCAATGAGTCATTTTTTTCAGTGTTATTGAGATCCCCAGATATCTGGGACTGAATAATGTAGGACCTTGAAAATGAAGATTCCAAAAGAAAACTTTATTAAGAACTACAATCTAAAATCATATTGCAATATCTTTAATATTTCTTGAGTTATAGGCATGCAAACTTTGGAAAAAGAATATTTATGGCACTTAGACAGGTGTGTTCAATGCAGTTGCTTTGACAGAAGTAAACAAGATACATTTCTAGTTTCAACATTATTTGTTCTTCAGACATTTTTCTTCAAAAGAAAAGAAGTATCATATTTTTGCTACTTGACCCACATTTGGTTTTTGACCACTGAAAATGTGTACATTTTAAATTTACTCCTGGAATTCACTGTCCTGGAAATTACAATACCTCTGTAACCGAACCATATAGGGCCTTAAAAATGAAAATGCCAAAAGGAAAGTTTAAGACCCAATAACTTTAATTAATATATCTCTAATACTTCTTGAATTACAGGCATGCAAACTTTTGAGAAAGAACTTGAAAAGTGCTCTTTCCCCATTTTTGAATGGTCACCATTGGCACATAATGCAACAAAGCTAAAGTCAACAGATTTTACTAACATACCTACCAATCTCCATCTAAAAATAAGATAATGGTTCTGCCATCTTTCTAAAGTCATTTTTACCCCCTTGTAATTTGGCTCTGAATCTCAGGTGAAAATTGCCATTTTGCCATTCTACAAAATAGTGGATTACTCCGTAATTATTCATTCATGACATTTAATATTTTGGCTTTCATCACTATACATGTCTGTCTTTGCAACAATTCAATGCAAATACTTTTAAACTGACAGAAAAAAACAAAAAACAAAAAAAAAACCTGTGATAAACTGCTCTGACATGAAGTTTAGATCTTAAGACTGAATCTGGTGACAGTCCTTTCAGTGCATTAAGAATAATGTTTCCTCATATACATTCCCTCATCTCTTGCCAACAGACATCAATGGATAAGTTGTGTTCTGTAGGAGTGCTTTATTCTACAGGGTTCCCTTAAGTGTACACTATATGTTTGAGGATGTGTCTTTGTCTTTGGAGGAAAAGAGGAGGAGAGATCTAAAGATGAATCTGAATATCAAACACAATGCAGTAACTGCTGCAAGAATTTGAGTGCAGTGATGCCGTGGTAGCTCTCATAGTTCTTTATCTCTGAGGAAAAGATAGGAGGCAGCTGACGCAGCTCTTTGGGTGCTTTTGTGGCCATTGAATCTAAACAGTCCTGGCTCTGCAGATCAGCCTCTGGCGAGCTGACAGTAATGTGCCCTGAAGGAGAGATCAGTGTGAGCTTTGGCACTCTCTGGATCTCGCTTTTTCAACAGACATCTCTTTCCTCTCTTGTGCTCCACTGCTTGGGCCATCAGTGCTGATTATGGGTTAAACGAAAATGTTAACCAGTGTACTTAACAGGCCTCCATTTCAGATTTCTGAGCGCACACCTGCTGAAGAAGGGTCAAAGATCACAGATGAAGCAAAGGAACGGTTCTAGAATCTCAGCGTGTTCAATGAGCTCTCCAGTAGATGTTGTGATTCTTCTTCAGCGGGCAGGTTGGTGCTGGGGATCAGAGGCCAGATGTAGATGAGGCTGGTTCCGGTTAAATGTTTAGGAGTTGAAAGCGTGAGGTAAAGGGGCCGCCGGTGGGGTGATGAAATGATATGTCTCCTCTAATGTGATGGCAGAGGGGCAGCTCAGAGGGGCAGGAAGGTGTCAGCAATTCATCGTCCTGCCAAAGCCTGTCTGGCCCTTGGGCTCAGCATGCTTCTTATTGGTCTGTACCGAGGTGACAGTGCCAAAGGTCCTGTGTAATATAGAAAGGTGTGATGGTGTTGCAATTAGTTTGCTTGGGGATATATTTTTTCACTTGATCTGGTTCTGCTCTGAGTGTTATTGTGCACCTGGGTCTCTCTGAAAATCTGTGCACAGGATTTTCGGTTAATAATACAGTCATTGTTCAGTGGATACGATGAAGAATATGCACCATTTTCATTTTAAGTGTTCTTGCATGTTTTCGGCCTGTTTGGTGGGGTTTATTGGAAATATATTAGTTCAACTTTACCTTGGCTTGTGTCAAATGCGTCTTTTAGAATCTGCAATTCTGAACTTTACTGATGTACAATAAGTGCCACTACAATAAAAGTTTGCTGTTATAGTCAAAGAATTATGCAGGAATCCAAGCATCAATGAGAGGAAAAGATTAATGGAATCAAGCATGATGCATCATGATTTTTGCCATTTGAAGACATGCCAGTCTTTAATTTTGAATACATGATCTCCATTTAAAAAAAAAAACAAAAAACAAAAAAACAAAAACAAAACAAACAAAAAAACAAAAACAAAAAACAAAACATTGGCTGCAATGTTGGATCAAGAATAACTAAAGTAGGTTGTCAGGGAGGACAGTCAGTGCATCAGAATCCAAGCTTAGCTGTGAGACTTTGTACTATGAATTAAACATGGCATGTATAAATACATGGCTGAAAGTCCCTTTCAAGGAAAGTGTTCTTTCAGTGACCATATTTACAACGCAGCTAAGTATGCAGTCCTAAGTATTCGTCTCAATACAATTACTGTTTCTGGAGCTTTTGATGGGAGCAGCAGTGATGGTGCATACAAGTCATTTTGTAAAGATCATATTACGAGTTGGATGCACATGGACACCATCATAAAGTTGTAATTTCGAGTGGGAAAGTGGATTTTCTTTGAGCTCAGAGTTCCGAGGTGGAGACATGTCAGTGAGAAAACATGGTTGTCGTGATGCTGACAGCTAATTTGTTGAAATTAGCAAAATGAACTAGCTAAGTGACGTACACAATAGTAGTGTTGTTCAATTACAATAAAATATATAAGATTTACTTACAGCAACTTGAATTGAAATTACAGTAAATGAATGCTATGTGTGTACGAGATGTTCAGATTATATTCAGAAACATTCATAAATTCATAAATTGAATTAACAACATAAAAAGCAAACACACATGATGCATCATTGCTGTTTTTTATTGATTTATTTTTTTGGTAGAATAGATGCATCACCATATTGCTCCAAGTGACTCCAAGGTATCTTGGTTGGGTTTGGCACCAGGGGTAAAAACTACCACAATAAACAAAAAACAATCACTGTAAATTAAATATTTAAGAGAACAAGGAACAATAAGGAACCATTATTATGACCTCCCAACTACATATGAACTTTCTGTGAGTGTACCATGATGCGAGTACGATTGGCGATTGGCTCTATCATTAATAAATAATTGATTTACTCTACTTGTGGAAGCTACTGAAGTTTGGGTTCATGCGTAATCAAAGCTAATCTTAGCTTTCTGTATTTTGCACATTTTCTCTTCTCTCCCTCTCTCTTGGGACTGCAGCTCTGTTTATTTAGGCGTAGTGCCCTGCTTAAATAGGCTTGTAATTAAGCCCTCTGTCATGTCTCAGTTGTCTCCTTCTTACCGCCCTCTTCTCCTGTCAGTATCTCGGCCTGCACCTTGTGATGTGTTTCTACCGTCTTGCTCTGCTTCCTCTTTGCTGACACACATTTGCTCGTCCCACTGCACTCCCTGTCATGCTCTGCCTCCTGTTTACTAATTAATTTGAAATCAGTCTAATTAGTGGCCCGTATTTAACAGTTTCTTCATTTGGAGACATGGGTAGTAGCTTGTGAAACCATTTGACCTCTTTGAAATTGCTCCGCCAATCATGCTGGGGGTTCAGAGTAACATCAGGTTGAGGGATAAATGCAATGTCTTGCTGTGTAAAGTCGATTTTTCAAATACAGCTGTCCATGTATTTTTGGAGAGAAAGTGGACCTGTCAAAGATAATATTATTTTGTAATAATGTGGCTGGAGATTTGCCTGCTCTTGTGTATGCTGTCAGCAGTTTTGCTCCCATGTACCTTCAGTTCTAATTACAAACGAAAAGTTGTAAAATGAAGAGAATGAATTTTTAACTGTATTTATTAAATATACAAAGCTTCCTCTGCATATTTTATTTGTAGTCTGATTCTAATATCAAGTCAATGCTCAGGAAAGCTATCATGTTTTATTAAAAAGTATTCATCATTGGGAAAAAGTCTAATGTTTGTACTAGATAAATCACACAAATGGAGGTGAACCCTTGTCTCACACTGTTTATCAGCTAGCTCAAACTGTAAATAAAAACCCTGTTAAATATGTTCATATATCATGTTTTTTTTTGTCTTTTTAACAGTTTAAATTACACGACAGATATGTTCCTAATAATTATTCTGTCACAATGTGTAGAATGTAAAACAGAAAAATGGATCGATGTCATAGAGCTTCCTTTTAATGTCATGATGGAATTTAAATGAGGACTGGATTTTTTGGTTTCTTTAGTGTTTTTTTTTTTTTTTTCCTTTTTCTTTTTTCAGGAACATATAATAGTTAATTTATTAGATCTTGACAGATTATGAAGTGTTTTTCAGCATTAAGAGTCTACTACAATGACATTAAGCAATATCTGTAATGCAACAGGAAAGCAGATGAAGATTAGCATTGTGTTTTTAAGTCCAAATGACTGTTGATGTGGAGGCAGGGGTCTAAACGTGTTAGTGAGTAATGTTACAATCATGAATTCAACTTGAAAATGCAGGGCTGTGAAAGCAGCAAAAACAGGAAAGGCCAAATCCATTAAATGTGCATCACATCCATATATTTATGCATTTCTAAAACAGTACAGAGATGACACCAAGCTATGTGCTGCATTCCTTTAGCTAAGCTTAATGACAGAATCAGGTTGTCTGAAAGTCATTTCTTTCATATTCATTACGATAACATATTCTTGTTATAAATAATAATTACATAATGTTTGTCTGTTCATGGACTATCAGGCAAAAACAGCCCTGTAATAGAGTGCCCTGCAGGAACAGTATGTCAATGTCAGACTGGTCCTTAGTCTTTTTGCAGTTTTTAAACTGACTGCCAAAACTGGAAGCATCCGCAAACACTCCTGACTGCCTCATGTGGAGTTATCTCAAACTGGGGATCTGTTAACAGAAAACTCGTCCATTCTCAAAGGACTTCTTTTCTGATTCTCTCTCTCTCTCTCTCACACACACACACACACACACACCCCTCCTGCAAGTTTCTGTTCCTCATCAGTCACACTGTACAATTTTTCCCCACCAGATTTATCATCCACTGGGTGAAAATCGTAAGTTGTAAGACATTTCTTGTAATTGTAGCATCTGGTTCAAGTGGGGGAAAAAAAAAAAAAAAAAAACCTTGCCATGTGTGATAAAGCTCGATCAGGACAAGGTCATCTCAACTTTTTTTTATTTTTATTTTTTTTTATTCAAGTTCTTATGCTGAAGATCGCCATCTAGTAGGAGACTTTACATTGATATTTAATGTCATATATTTTTTTCCCCCTCATTCAATGCTATCATTTGGCCTTTCCTTTCCTTTCCTTTCCTTTCCTTTCCTTTTTAGGGCTGCACAATTTGCCCAAAAATCATTAAATATAGCAACATCAAAATAATATACTATTTTATCACTTTTAAATGTTAAACTACAGAGCTTTTACTTTGGCAGACAATCACACGGAGACCTTAAGCTTCTCTTTTGTTAATAACAGCTGGTTTAAAAGTACTTCTCATAAACAAGTATGGGAAGATGGAAAATGGATGTTGCATTCCCAAATGCCACTCAAGATGGAGAGATGAGCTCATCTGGACCAGCATTTACTGTAAACTAAGCTAGATCATGTGCTACATGCATATAAAAGAACATAGCACCATGCTTCACAGTTCATGCATTTATTTATATAAATCACAGTCTTTGCAATTTAATAATCATTCTAAGTCATATTAAAATTTCTTTTTTTTTTTTTTTCCCCGATTAATTGTGCAGTCCTTTGATGTTGCATACATTTCTTTGGTCAAATTGAGTGCATCATTGGATATGGTATCCCACACAGTATACTTGTTTGTATATTCAATTTTGGCTGATGTAGAAGGTCCTCTGTGTTCTATTGTCATGCCAGACAGCCAGCCAGGAGAGGAAACTCAAAAGAACCTTATAGAAAACAACCCTAAGCTCACCTTTGCCAAGAGCACTGCTCTCAAAGTGCTGCCACTCTAAGACGGTTGAGAGTGCCTGAATTCATGAGTGACAATACTGGATATGTCAGGAAGACAGATCGTCGCCTTAGAATTATAAGGTTCTATCTGCGTTCTGAGTGGTTTTGAGATACTGAGCTTCAAAGTTTTTGCATTCCATATAGTAAAAATGATATGGGGAACAAGTCTTTTTCCTACATGAAATTGACAGAGGCTCTAAATGTATTCTAAATGTACAATAACAAAATCCTCTCAGATTTTTAAATGGGGATTTTTGGAACAGGTCAAATGCAGATAGAACCTTCTAATTCTAAAAAGTCACTTTCCGCTTGAAATTATAAGGTTCTATCTTGCAAAACATTAATTGAAGCAACAATTTTCAAGAAATACAAATAGTTTTTTTTTTTTTTTTATAATTTGTTTTAAAACATAAAATAAGTGTTGTAACAATGTGTTAACATGTATGAGAAAGGTCAATTTAATGCTTTCTTTTTCACATTTTATTCCATATTTTAGAACAAATAACCAAGATAACGTTTATTGTTGTAATTAAGACCCCATCATTTAAATTGTTGACTATTTGATATTTAAGGTTTAATGTTGTCAAATTTAAGACACTTTAAGACTTTAAACTACATGAATATTTCGCCAATCATTATATTCGGGTCTTTAGCGACCCAGACTTATATCCAGCATGGATGGATCTCTAACTGCTAGCAAACTCTCCTGATATTTTAAGAACAATTAAAAAATAAAATAAAAAAAGAATAAAATAAGCATACTTCCTTACCTTTTGAAACTTAGAAGGATTCGATTTGAGCAGATGATTTTATCATCACTGCCATCGTCAGACCGCATTTCCCCAGTAAACATTCAGCATCTGCCTCATTTTTGCGATCTCAACCATATTCTCAAAACTATCGTTTTCAGCATCTTCAAAAACAACATTTTGATCGCTATTCACCACATCCACCATCAAACGACAGAGACACTTATATTTCATTATGTACAGTAATTGCTCTGCAGTAAAGCCATTCAAGCCAGTTCAATTTTTGCAGATGATTATTTGTTTTATGCCTGCGCGCTAATTATGAGTGAAAAATCACATCGTCATTATGTTTTAAACAGTGCCACTTTGTGGAATAAAGATGAATTGCACTTATTGATTCTGCAGACACGTAATTATTGTTCCCTTTCGAGGGAACTTCGAACTGCGTCCTCTAGGGGTCGCTATGGGGAACGCCGTCAGCGTGACCCGTGTCTGAAGCATATATACAAAAACACCACATGTTGGCCAGCGACAGCCTATGACGTCACTACCGGCATGACCACATTATAAAGGGGCGCCGGGAAAATACGTCATTCTCTTCTTCGTTTTCAGTGACTGTTTTGTTTGAAGCGTGCATTCTACTGGTAAGAACGATTTTCTATTGTTACTATGGCGAGCACTAGCAAGGCGTTTAAGAGATGTGTGCATCCGTGTCCTCGTTATTTGACACCCGATGACACACGATCTTTGCATCTTTTGTTTGGGCGAGGAGCACGCATGCGATGTCCTCGAGGGGGCAATCTACGTGCACTGTGAGCTTTTTTCTATGAGAAAGCTTCGCTCTCGTCGGTCTATCTTTTCGAGGAAGGAGGGGCAGCCGTCTGCTTCCCGCGGTTCAAGACCCACTGCTGCTGAGGCACGGAGGAGAATGAGCTCGTAGGGCTCGCAGACAGATCTGGCTGATGAGTTAGAGAGGGGGCTTTCCTTCTCGCGCTCGTCGACTGCGAGCGAGGGCAAGCCACGGGATGATGATGATGCAATCTCGCTGACATCATCTGATCCGGCGGCTAGTGCTCTGCTGGGTTATACCCAGGAAGAGCAGGAGATGTCTGAGGGCAAAGAAGTTGAGACTGAGCCCTCTCAGTCCTCCTGCCCTGCGTATGACGAGTTGTTGGAGGTTATGGAACGTCCCACGGCGAGGCTTGACTTGCCGTGGAAGCGTGCCAAGATGGTGGCGCCACGAGGTCATCTCGATGAGTGTTATCTTTCTGGCCATAGCCCCCCAGCTCGAGTGAGCCTCCCATTTCTTCCTGATCTCCATGCGGAGGTTGAGAGGGAATGGAAAAAGCCGTTTTTCTCTCGCATTCATAGGTTTCAGCATACCAGTTATGCTAACATTGAGGGGATGCGTGAAAACGGCTATGCCCCCTGTGGAAGAGACGCTAGCTATCTATCTCTCTGTGGGCGAGACATCCTCTCTTAAGGCTTCCTCCTTGCCATCTAAGCCCCTACAGGAAACATCTTGCTTAAATGGCAGGGCATACGCAGCAGCAGTTCAGGCTGTCGCTTCGTTGCACACGATGGCGGTGCTTCAGGCATACCAGGCTGATCTGCTGAAAGACCTGGATAAGGGTCAGGGCTTGTCACCTGATGAAGTAGCTGAGCTGTGCCGCATGCAGCTCTCCGTGCCACTAAGCAGGCCGCCACTGCTATGGCCAGGTCTATGGCGGCCATGGTGGTAACGGAGAGACGTCTGTGGGTGAATCTGGCAGATGTTGGGAAGAAAGAGAAGGGCTTTCTTTTCGATGCTCCAGTCTCGCCTTCCGAGCTTTTCGGTACCTCCGTCGAAACGGTGGTCGAGAAGTTTAGGGAGGAGAAGGAGCGCTCAGCGGCCTTCAAAACCTTCATTCCAAGAAGGTCCAGGTCTGAGCCCGAACAACGCAGGGGTCCTGGCCCATTTCCGTCTGGGGATCAGAGATGGGCACAAAAGGCTATTGTCGTGACTCGTGCCCCTCCACCGCTTGCGGGTAGGGCTAGAGGGAGGGGCGGGTCAAAGAGAGGTAGGCAAGACCTGAGGGAGGTGATCCAGACGAAGCGTTCTCAACGCTCTCGTCCGGACCAGAGTAAGACTTGAGCATCTACTCCCTTCCCTCAGGGGGCC
This sequence comes from Spinibarbus caldwelli, assembly GCA_039654775.1. Taxonomy (NCBI): domain Eukaryota; kingdom Metazoa; phylum Chordata; class Actinopteri; order Cypriniformes; family Cyprinidae; genus Spinibarbus; species Spinibarbus caldwelli. The sequence continues at coordinate 27,347,213 of CM077220.1, read as the reverse complement.
TGTCATCTGCCCTCATCTTCCCCTCTCTAATTCCCCTGCAACCACAGTTAATTCCACCTGACCGAGGTTGGGTGGGAACCTAGAAATCTGCGTTTTAAAAAATATTGCAGTCTCTGTGCTGGACTTATGATTTTTTGGTTAAGTTCTATGTTTCATAGAAACTACCTTACTGATGGTCCGGACCCGACTCTTCAGATTTCACCTCCGGGACTGATCTCATGCGCAGGAACCATGGATGGATGAGTACGATCCAGTTCTAATGGTTCACTGGTATTTGTGTGTCCTTGCAACACTGCAGTTCCAGGACCTGCTGGTCTTTTTACTTCAGTTTCTTGGCAGGGGACACCTCTTTTTGAGAAGGTACATGGCTATCTGAGGATATCTATGTGCTAGCTTAGGGACTGCTCCCCTTTCTGGGGTTTTTAAGTAGCAATCTCCCTGAGCCCTTGCTTAGAGTGTGCTATCTCCCCTGTTAGGGTGTAAGTAAATAGCCCACTATTGTGGCAGCTTCTCTGGAGGGATTACTGGATTTTTAGGCCAGTGGTCTTGCTAGCTTTGCTCCCCTCACCATAGAGGGTCACCTATGAGCATGCCGCTCCCTTCTGAGCATCTGAGTTCCCTCTCATGCTGAGTTAAGTCCTCCGCTCTCCAGAGCTATGTTTGTTGGTTGAGCTAGCATTGCTCCCCTCACCATAGAGGGTCACCTATGAGCATGCCGCTCCCTTCTGAGCGTCTGAGTTCCCTCTCATGCTAAGAGTTAAGTTCTCCGCTCTCCAGAGCTCTGTGACCATATGCTCTCCTTGTAGGTCGAGCTGGCGTTGCGCCCCTCACTATTGAGGGTCACCTATGAGCATGCCGCTCCCTTCTGAGTGTCTGAGTTCCCTCTCATGCTGAGAGTTAAGTTCTCCACTCTCCAGAGCTATGTTTGTTAGTTGAGCTAGCATTGCTCCCCTCACTATAGAGGGTCACCTATGAGCATGACGCTCCTTTCTGAGCGTCTGAGTTCCCTCTCGTGCTGAGAGTTGGGTTCTCCGCTCCCCCAGAGCTCTGTCATCAGCAGCCTCAGGTTGTTAGGCCTCTCTATGCCTCCCTGTTGGGTTGCTCTCCGTGTTGGTAGAGCTAACATTGCTCCCCTCACCATAGAGGGTCACCTATGAGCATGCCACTCCCTTCTGAGCGTCTGATTTGTTGGTCGAGCTAGCATTGCTCTCCTCACCATAGAGGGTCACCTATGAGCATGTCGCTCCCTTCTGAGTGTCTGAGTTCCCTCTCATGCTTCGAGTTGGGTTCTCCGCTACCCCAGAGCTCTGTGACCCTATGCTCTCCAGAACCCTAGAACGGTGTTTACAATCCATGTTATGGTAAGTATGCACGCTAGTCTCTGTGCACTTTTTGAAAGCCACGTTGTGGTAAGATCGCACACCAAGTGTTTTGCGGTCTTTCTAAAATCCTGTACGGTATGGGTTACGCGCTGCGGCTTCGTGACCTTTCTTTGAGTCGGTCAGGCCCTGGTTTCACCTTGGGCCCCACTCTACCTATATATCCCCAGTGATACTGACTTGAACAGGGTGTTGCTACCAAGGATCTGTTGAGACAGTTCCTTCAGCAAGCTCATGCAGAGCAAGCAGTAGCCCCTGGGTGACAGGCCAAGACCTAGTTACTATCCTAGGTGCTTGGTCGTATCACCTTTAAGGAATCTCTGCTTCTGATTCCAAGCCTTTGAGCTCTACCCTGGGTCCAGGAGGCCCGGCCCCTAACAGGTAAGTTCTGGGGTATGCAGCTCAGGTTTTTGGCCGAAGGGGATAATGTCACTGACAGCCGTCGACCCGTCCAGGGGCAACTCCCTTAGCCGGGTAGAGTTGGTACTTCGTTCTCACCTTTTGTGCCTGGCTTTGCACTCCCCTCAGCATGGTGGCGTGGGTATTCCGTTCCCCATAGCGACCCCTAGAGGACACAGTTCAAAGTTCCCTCGAAAGGGAACGTCTCAGGTTACATATGTAACCATGGTTCCCTGAGTAGGGAACGAGACACTGCGTCCTCTAGGGGTCACTATGGGGAATGCCGTCAGCGGTTACATATGTAACCTGAGACGTTGTTTAATGTTTAATCTTTCCTGCTGTCCAGCGGATTAAGCGGAATGCTTGCGTGCATTCCAGCTGTCCAGCGGAATGCTTGCTTGCATTCGAAGCGCTGATTCGCAGATAGAACCTTATAACACCAAGTTAGAGTTCGACTTTGTAGATAGAACCTTTTTGTTTTCTAAATAAAAAGTCCTGAAATGTACACAACTTTAAAAAAAACAAAAAAAACAAACAAAAAAAAAAATCACATAATGTAAATAAGTTGTCACAGAATAAGAATATGTGAATAACTCAATTTTGACAAATGTCAGATAAAACCTTATAATTCCAAGGCGACGAGATGTTCTGCAGTATTTAAAGGTCTTTAAACCATGTCTTCTATAAAAACACTGGAGAAAAACAGTTTGGCAGAAAACGAACAGAGCACCCTTTTCACATAATCACAAGACAGTTAAGATTCATGGTATTAGACATTAATAGGCCGCTCTAATTGCAATTAGAGGCCTCGTGCAGCAGCTTCTAGTAGGTCAACTTTCGGACATAACCTTTTGTATTTCTCTGGTGCATCCAGGAGTTTGAAAGGATTACTTTCATTCATCAATCAAGGTGAGTAATGGCTTCTCCTTCTCTTGTTGTTTGCACTTCATGCCACATGTACAGTTTATCTCTCTCTGTCGGCGACGAGGGATTCACATGTGATAAATGCAGGGAAATAGTTAGGCTGACAGAGAAGATTTTAGAACTAGAGACACGCATCCAAACTTTAGTTGAGGATAGTAAGAATGTGAGGGCTGTAGATACTGCTTTGGATGCGACTAGCTCAGGGACTCCTGTACATTGTTCGGTTCCGGTTGTGCCCGTGCAGCAGGGCAACTGGGTGACTGTGAGGCGGCATAGTCGTGGGTCAAAACACCGCTCTTCCGTTCCGATCAGAACATCAAACAGGTTCTCCCCACTCGGTGACGCACCCACTGAGAAACCTGATGAAAGTGCTCTAGTTATTGGCGATTCTATTGTACGGAACGTGAAAATAGAGACACCAGCCACCATAGTCCAATGTTTACCGGGAGCCAGAGCGCCTGACATCTTGGCAAATTTAAAAGTGCTGGCTAATGCTAAACGTAAATTCAGTAAGATTGTTATCCACGTCGGCGCTAATGATGTTCGACTTCGCCAGTCGGAGATCACTAAAAATAATGTTAAAGAGGTGTGTGAACTTGCAAGTACGATGTCAGACACTGTAATATGCTCTGGTCCCCTCCCTGCTTACCGTGGCGATGAGATTCATAGCAGACTGTCGTCACTCAATGGCTGGATGTCTAAGTGGTGCCCGCAGAATAACGTAAGTTTCATAGACAATTGGAAGAGTTTTTGGGGCAGACCTGACCTGTTGAAAAGAGATGGTGTTCATCCCTCCTGGGGTGGTGCCGCTCTTCTCTCTAGAAATATGGCACATAGTCTTAGAGTTCGTACTTGACTAACTAGGGCCCAGGTCAGGGAGCAGACAGACTGGATAAACCGACCGTCTGCTAGCCGCCTAACGTCACAGAAGTCAGTTAATTCTCAGCACATAGAGACTCCTTCACCTAGATATCACACTATAGAGACTGTGTCTGTTCCCCGTACTAGAAAATACAGAAAACGTCCAAACCAAAGTAATAGTAACAATTTAATTGATGTTCAACAAATAAAAAATGTTTACAATACAGAGAAACAATTGATAAAACTTGGCTTACTGAATATCAGGTCCCTTTCTACAAAAGCACTATTTGTAAATGATATGATCACTGACCATAAACTAGATGTGCTTTGTTTGACAGAAACATGGCTAAAACCAGATGAATACATTACTTTAAATGAGTCTACCCCCCAAGATTACTGCTATAAAAATGAGCCACGTCCAAAAGGTAAAGGGGGAGGTGTTGCTACAATTTATAGCAATATTCTCAGTATTTCTCAGAGGGCAGGCTTTAAGTATAACTCGTTTGAAGTTATGGTGCTGCGTATAACATTATCTAGAGAAACACGTGTTAGTGATAAATCCCCTGTGATGTTTGTATTGGCTACTGTGTACAGGCCACCAGGGCACCACACAGACTTTATTAAAGAATTTTCAGATTTTCTATCTGAGTTAGTACTGGCTGCAGATAAAGTCTTAATTGTTGGTGATTTTAATATCCATGTCGATAATGAAAAAGATGCATTAGGATCAGCATTCATAGACATTCTGAACTCTATTGGGGTTAGACAACATGTTTCAGGACCTACTCATTGTCGAAATCATACTCTAGATTTAATACTGTCACATGGAATTGATGTTAGTGGTGTTGAAATTCTGCAGCAAAGCGATGATATCTCAGATCATTATCTAGTCTTGTGTAAACTCCATATAGCTAAAACTGTAAATTCTACTCCTTGTTACAAGTATGGTAGAATCATCACTTCTACCACAAAAGACTGCTTTGTAAGTAATCTTCCTGATTTATCTCAATTCCTCAGCATATCCAACAGCGCAGAAAAACTTGATGATGTAACAGAAACTATGGACTCTCTCTTTTCTAGCACTTTAGATACAGTTGCTCCTTTACGCTTAAGGAAGATCAAAGAAAACAGTTTGACTCCGTGGTATAATGAGCACACTCGCACCCTAAAGAGAGCAGCCCGGAAAATGGAGCGCAGCTGGAGGAAAACAAAACTAGAGGTATTTCGTATAGCTTGGCGGGAAAGTACCCTATCCTACAGAAAAGCATTAAAAACGGCTAGATCTGATTACTTTTCATCTCTTCTAGAAGAAAACAAACATAACCCCCGGTATTTATTCAATACAGTCACTAATTTAATGAAAAATAAAGCATCAACAGGTGTTGGCATTTCCCAAGAGCACAGCTGTAATGACTTTATGAACTACTTTACTTCCAAGATCGATACTATCAGAGATAAAATTGTAACCATGCAGCCGTCAGCTACAGTATCGCATCAGATAGTGCACTATAGATCCCCTGAGGAACAATTCCACTCATTCTCTATTATAGGAGAGGAAGAATTGTATAAACTTGTTAAATCATCTAAACCAACAACATGTATGTTAGACCCTATTCCATCTAAACTACTAAAAGAGCTGCTTCCAGAAGTCATAGATCCTCTTTTGGCTATTATTAATTCATCATTGTCATTAGGATATGTCCCCAAAACCTTCAAATTGGCTGTTATTAAGCCTCTCATTAAAAAACCACAACTTGACCCCAAAGATCTAGTTAATTACAGACCGATCTCAAATCTCCCTTTTCTGTCAAAGATACTAGAAAAGGTAGTATCCTCACAATTATATTCCTTCTTAGAGAAAAATGGTATCTGTGAGGAATTCCAGTCAGGATTTAGACCGTATCATAGTACTGAGACTGCTCTCATTAGAGTTACAAATGACCTGCTTCTATCATCTGATCGTGGTTGTATCTCTTTATTAGTTCTACTGGATCTTAGCGCTGCATTCGACACTATCGACCACAACATTCTTTTGAATAGACTAGAAAACTTTGTTGGCATTAGTGGAAGTGCCTTAGCATGGTTCAAATCGTACTTATCTGACCGCCATCAGTTCGTAGCAGTAAATGAAGAGGTATCATATCGATCACAAGTGCAGTATGGAGTACCTCAAGGCTCAGTACTAGGGCCGTTACTTTTCACGCTTTACATGTTACCCTTGGGAGATATTATCAGGAGACATGGTGTTAGCTTTCACTGTTATGCTGATGATACTCAGCTCTATATTTCTTCACGGCCCAGTGAAACACACCAAATTGAGAAACTAACGGAATGTATAGTCGATATAAAAAACTGGATGACTAGTAACTTCTTACTGCTAAATTCTGAAAAAACAGAGGTGTTAATTATCGGACCTAAAAACCCCACATGTAATAACCTAGAACACTATCTAACACTTGACGGCTGCTCTGTCAATTCTTCTTCATCAGTTAGGAACCTAGGTGTGCTGTTTGATAGCAATCTTTCATTTGAAAGCCATGTTTCTAGTATCTGTAAAACTGCGTTTTTCCATCTCAAAAACATATCTAAATTGCGACCTATGCTCTCAACGTCAAATGCAGAAATGCTAATTCATGCGTTTATGACCTCAAGGTTAGACTATTGTAATGCTTTACTGGGTGGTTGTTCTGCACGCTTGATCAATAAACTACAGTTGGTCCAAAATGCAGCAGCTAGAGTCCTTACTAGAACCAGGAAGTATGACCATATTAGCCCGGTTCTGTCAACACTGCACTGGCTCCCTATCAAACATCGGATAGATTTTAAAATCTTGTTAATTACTTATAAAGCCCTGAATGGCTTAGCTCCTCAGTACTTGAGCGAGCTCTTATCACATTATAGTCCTCCACGTCTGCTGCGTTCTCAAAACTCTGGCCATTTGATAATACCTAGAATATCAAAATCGACTGCGGGCGGCAGATCCTTTTCCTATTTAGCGCCTAAACTCTGGAACAATCTACCTAACACTGTTCGGGAGGCAGACACACTCTGTCAGTTTAAATCTAGATTAAAGACACATTTCTTTAACCTGGCTTACACATAACACACTAATACACTTCTATTATTCAAATCCCTTAAAGGATTGTTAGGCTGCATTAATTAGATCAACCGGAACCGGGAACACTCCTCATAACACACGATGTACTCGTTACATCGTAAGAAGAATGGCATCTACGGTAATATTTGTCTGTTTCTTTATTATTCTGTTTCTCAGTCCGTGTCCGGATCAGATGGTGGATCGGCGCCGGGAGATGATGTCTGCGACCCTGATCGTCAGCGGAGGCCGGACACCTGGATGAGCCCCAGGGACATATCCCCAGTGAAGACCTCGACTTAAATACAATAGAACTTAAAATTAAACAAAATAACTATAAATATAATAAAATACCTAACTACATAATACTATTATTGTTAGAAATTGCAACAATATAAAAATAGAAATATAATACATTTATACATTTAACATTTAATTAAAACAATGAGTAAAAAAATAAATAATAATATCCTGGCCAGAGGAGAACTGGCCCCCCGACTGAGCCTGGTTTCTCCCAAGGTTTTTTTCTCCATTCTGTCACAGAGGGAGTTTTGGTTCCTTGCCGCTGTCGCCTCTGGCTTGCTCAGTTGGGGACACTTAATTTTTTACGATTAACGTCAATTTTATTTCATAGATACTATTTAAACTAAACTGAGCTAGACAATGACATCTCTGAATTCAATAATGAAATGCCTTTAACTGAAAATTGAGTGTTTAATCTTATTATTATACATTACTGACACTCTATCCTCCAATTTGATACTGTTAAGTGCTTTGACACAATCTGTATTGTTAAAAGCGCTATATAAATAAAGGTGACTTGACTTGACTTGACTTGACTTTTTGTCTGCTATGAGCACAGCAGGGAACGGGTTCTTTTAATGTGGGGGATATTGCTTTCAACATGGCCTAATTGGCTAAATGAATAATGGGGCTGCTCTCCCTTTCACTGTCAGAGGAACAAATGAATTTGAGTCGCTCTCTAAAGAATTGAATCACTGACCGGCCATCTTGGAGAGCACTTATTATTTTGCATTCATTTTTTAAATTACAGAGTGACAAGGTCACCTCCGTACATGCACCAGTGAGTGGAGTCCTGGTGCTGTTCACAACACCACCATCTAATCAATACAGGCAGGACAAATCTGCCCACTTTATTCTCCTCAGCCAATTAAGGTCACCAGGTCAGCATGTATCAAAATGTTATGGCTCATACCTAATCTAAGCAGAGGAAACAGCAAAACCTTGATTTTAATGCAAATAGTAAAATCATTCATCATCTGTCCGATTGCATCTGCAAATGCCACAGACACGCTTCAGTTATGCTCTTTTGTTTGTGTGTTGGCTGTAAAATAGTTTATGTGTTGAACAGCTGCTTTGTCTAATGCACCAATTTCCATCCACAAATCCATTTAGACATCCCCAATTACAAGCAAGCAGATAAAAGATTTAAAAAATTTGACAAGTGATCATAAAAATTGGCGGCGTTTATTGGCAGTGTAAAATTTTAGGAGAGAAAAAATGCACTGGCATTTACTGCTTGAGATTACAGTGTGTGTGTGTGTGTGTGTGTGTGTGTGTGTTTTCAGTTATTTATTTGTCTAAATTAGGAGTTTTGAAACTTTTTGACACCAAGGACCCATATACTTATGACGATGTATTAAAAATTTATTGACTCAACTAAGTTGACAGCACTACACTACAGTTCAAATGTGTGGGGTCAGAGATTATTATTATTATTTTAAGAAATTAATAGGCTACTTCTATTCAGCAAGAAAAAAAACAATTATATAATTCATTTGACAGGAATAAATTGCATTTAAAATATATTAAAATAGAAAACATTTTAAATTGCAATTATATTTGAGTTAATAGTTTTTTTTATTGTATTTTTGATCAAACATTTTTTTTTCAGATAAATTTAAAAAACATTTCAAAAATCTAAAAAAAATCATTTATTAATGAATTTTTACATTAAACATGATTTAATTCCATCAAAACATTAATTACAATAAAGATTTTATTTATTTATTGCACAATGCTATAAAAACAAAGATTGTTTTTCTCCTTTAAACTGTTGCTGTCAATAGAATAAAAGAAAACAATTAATCCCATGATTTCTTACCACCATTTAGAAAACAAAAACAAACAGTGACATTATAAAATACGGCAAATGAAAAACATGTTAGATTTAAATGTCAGTTTGAAAGCTTGCTCTAAGTAACAGCAGAGAGAGGCAGGATTAGCGTGAGGTGAGAAGTACAAAGTTTTGAGGTTTGTGAGGTGTGAACAATCAACGTGTCACAAATTCCTAACCTGCAGCGGCAACGAGCACGATGGGTTGAGTTAATCCATCAGATTTCCTTTAATTGCTACACTGCTGTTTTTATAATGAGGGCCCATTAAGTTGTCACCCAGTGATAACGTGTATGACCCTGGGGCAAGGAATGAGATTAAGCTTCGCTGGCGTCCCACCCTCACACTCTCTCACCTCCTGTCATTCTTTCAGCAGGGCTGTATGGAGAGTGACTGAAGAGCACTCTGACTAGAGAGGACAGGTGTCTTTAAGCTGAGCAATGATGCTGGGTGTGAGGACACAGGGATGGTGATTCATTTCACATTGTTGTCAAGGACAACAGCTTCCAGGGTCGCTTCCTTTTGTGTGTTTTAAATGTCACCGCGATGATTTTTTATAACACCGATTGATTGTGGCTAATTAAGGATGAATCTTAATTTTGCTGTTCTCCTTGACTCTAGAATTCATCACGTGACCATTATTTCCATTTTGCTCATATTTCATAATGCACCGTATGCTTTATCCTAGATCGATTATGCAGAAATATTGCAGTAGTGGCACATGTGCTTGTAAATTTTGAGAGCGACTGGTTCCTCCTCTCAAGTATTATGAATTTTCAAATTTCTGTCTAGCTGAAAGTGACAAGCAAAGGGGAAAAAATAATGTCCGAAGGGTTATTAACTTTCATTGTCTTATTAAGATGGCTGTCTGCTAAGCTTTTACGGAGTGTGATTTCAATGAACTGTTTATTGACTCAAACATTCACCATAAAAATATTGTCTGCTTTGTGATAAATTTTGATCTGTCCATTTAGATAATGAAAAAGCCGAGGCAGTTAATCCAAATCCATAAATATCGATCTCAATTTGGCACAGCCATGGAGATATTAAATGGAAACTTGTTAGTCATGTAATTGCAAATTATATCTATGAAACGTAAAACAAAAAAACTAATCAGTCAACCTGCAAAAGCTCTTATTAAAAATGTGTATATACTTCTTTATACAGACATTCAGGAAATACATTGTACACGCACATGGCAGTTTTTTTTTATTTTTATTTTTTTTGCATGTGCATCTGTCTGATTGTTTGTTTTGCAGAGCAGCTTTAATGCAGATTTTTAAAAGACTGAGGATAGCAGATGGTGGAATATTGATTTTGATATCTATCTTTAATGTTGAAGAGCATCCTCTTAAAGCTGAAGACACAATGGACGGCTCTCAGTAGTCATTCTAAACTGATTGGATTGTACTAGCTTTCTCTGCCTGTGTATCATCATCATCATTATAAGAAAGGCTGCAGAACTCGTCTCACATTAAAAAAAAAAAAAATGTACTGTTTTAGAACTGTAGTTTTCAGTTTGTGATGCCAACACACAACATGATTTTCAAAGTTATCGGATCGCTGTTTCGAGTGATCGCTGTTCCGAAGTTGCTGTGGTTTGCACAACACTTGATGAATCGATGGCTGGGGGTCACACATTACGTATTTCACTAGACAGTATCTCAGACAACTCTTTCTCTTTTTATTTATTTTTTATATATATACAAAACGCATGTGTGAGAAGTGATGCAGAAAATTACATAAGCTCACGCATGAGCACCGTTCTGGCATGAGACTGGAATTCCTCCAAAATTGTGGCCTGCTAAATATTTCTCGGGCATTGGCGACACACCGGCGCTTCTCTTAGTTTGCATCTTCAATAACTCACATTGTGATTATCACTCATGTGAAGGAGCACAGATTTACCTCAGATTTCAGGCATTTTGTCAGCAGTTTTAAGAAACCCAGCATTAGCTGTTTCATGTTAGTGTGTTGGTGTTACAAATTGGTCAGGTTCGCTCCCCAGCCAATCACAGCGCACTCCCTCACCTGAATACTGATCACCAGCACCTGTCCCTCATTATCACACTCATCAAGTCCAGTACAAAAGCACACACCTCAGCAGTAATCATTGTCCGATCTCGTAAATACGAAGTGGACTCTACCCTCGGTATCATTACTCTAAACAATCTAGTTTACCCACCTGTTGTACTTACCTGCTATCTCCCTCTTCAGTTGTCATCCAGCTCCAATCCCCCGCTGAGGTGTGTGCTTCCTGTCCTCCTGGTCTCCGTCTCCTCTGTCGCCACGAGTTCCTGTAAGGCAAAGAAAGTTTCGTTACTCCCTGAATCCATCCTCTAGAAATTCTCTGAGTAGGCATACTCACCCGAAGTCTCTCTTCACTTCTCCAGAGCTCTGCTGTTTATAAATAAACTTCTCCTGTTATTCACTTACCTTCGTGTCTGACCAGTATATGTTACAGAAGATCGGACCAACACAGAATTGACAGGATGAGCGTTCAAGACCCCTTTCAGGAGCTTGTGGATTCCCTCAGAAAGGTATTACTCAACCCACCGGCACCCTCCGCTCCTGTTCCACCTCCTTCCATCAACACCACCAGCTTTCCTTCACCCACTGTGTTCGCCAGTCTCATGGCCCGACCAGTGCCCTTCTCTGGCGCGGCGGAGGAGTGCAATGGCTTCCTGTTACAATGCTCTCTGGCCATCGAGCTCCAGCCTCAAATGTTCGCTACTGAACAATCTAAAATTGCTTTTATTTCCTCTCTGACAGGCCCCGCACTTCAATGGGCTGAAACAATCTGGAACCAGGCTGGTCCAGCCACCCAGGTTACTCAATTTCATTGCCCACTTTCGAGAAGTCTTTGGCAGAAGAGCGGAAGATTCGTCTATTGTTGAGCAACTATATCAGTTGAAACAAGGTTCTATGTCCATTAACCAGTATTCGCTCAAGTTCAGGACTCTAGCAGCCGCCAGCGGTTGGAATAAGCAATCTCTCATTACGGTCTATCGTCAAGGACTGGATCCGAAACTTTGACTGCACCTAGCGGCCTATGACGATTCACTAGGACTAGAGCGATTTTTATTCAACTGTCCATTCGATGCTCCAACCGCATGGAATCTTGCTCACCAGACTTCCCCGCAGCCATTGCCTCTCCTCCCTATCGGCCAGAGATCAGTAGTCCTCCAGAACCAATGCAAACAAACTCCAATCGTCTATCTTCGGCTGAGCGGCGGAGACGGCTTATGCAGGGCCTGTGCCTATATTGCGGAGGTAGTGGAAACATGATCATGGCGTGTCCTCCACGGCCAATGGTGAGTGCCATCCAACCTTCTCTAATGAAAATGAATCCTCTCACTCCACATGCACTCAACTTACTGCTTCCAATGTTATGCTTCCAGTATCCGTCCTCCTTGACTCCGGTTCAGCGGGCAATTTCATTTCCGGAAGCCTCTGCCGCCAGCTCCGTCTCCCGACCTCAGCAACCAAATCCGTATACCAAGTCCAATCCATAACTGGAAAGCCGTTCGGCCGACGCCATGTCCGACACAGTGTGGGTTCAATTCAACTCCGTATTGGCCAACTTCATCTAGAGATGCTACATTTGCTGGTTCTGGAGGGTTCTACAGTGGATATCATTCTCGGGCACCCCTGGCTTGTGCAGCATGATCCCATACTCTCCTGGAGAACTGGTGAAGTCCTAAAGTGGGGTGACAGCTGCTTCTCTGTGTTTTCCGGATCTCCCTCAACCTTCACCATCGCCCCCGGTCCCGTTGGCTATTAATTCCACCTCCATCGAGAGCCCCGTTGAGAAGCAATCTGTCGACATTCCATCCTTTAGAAATGTCTTCTGCCCCAAGAGAGCTGCACAGCTACCACCACGTCGGCCATGGGACTGTGCCATCGACCTCCTTCCAGGTGAGCCAGTGCCCCGCGGGAAAATCTACCCACTATCACTCCCCGAGCAGAAGGCCATGGAGGAATACATCGAGGAGGTTTTGAAGCAAGGCTACATCGTTCCTTCGTTCCTTGCTGCTTCCAGCTTCTTCGTGGCTAAAAAGGACGGAGGTTTGAGGCCATGCATAGACTACAGAACACTCAACAATATCACAGTTAAGTTCCGGTATCCTCTTCCCCTCATCCCAGTAGCCCTTGAACATCTACGCGGTGCCACCATCTTCACTAAGTTGGACCTCCGCAGCTCGTATAACCTCATCTGTATTCGTCAAGGGGACGAGTGAAAGACCGCTTTCGTGTCCCCTACTGGCCACTATGAGTACAGGGTTATGTCGTATGGGCTAGTCAGCGCTCCCTCGATCTTCCAGGATTTCATGCACGAGGTGCCCCCGGGAGTTTCTCCACGTATGTGTGTATATATATATATATATATATATATATATATATATATATATATATATATATATATATATATATAATATACACACACAACATCCTCATCTACTCCCGGAGCCTGGCCGAACATCGCCACCACGTTGCGGAGGTCCTCAAACTGTTACGGAAATTTCACGTGTTTCTCAAAGCAGAGAAGTGTACATTTCACCAACACACCGTTCAATTCCTCGGATACATCATCGACAGTGGTGGCATTCGCATGGATGAGGGGAAGGTGGAAGCCATTTCATCCTGGCCCATTCCAACCACCATCAAAGTTACAGCGTTTCCTCGGATTTTCCAATTTCTACTGCCGGTTCATTCTAAATTACAGTACCATCACCAGTCCACTCACCGATCTTCTCAGAGGAGAGGCCAAGTCTCTGTCCTGGAACACCGCAGCCATAGAAGCTTTCCACACCCTTAAGAAGGCATTCACCAGTGCACCGCTCCTTGTCCATCCCAACCCTGAACTCCCTTTCGTCATAGAAGTCGACGCATCGACCACGGGAGTAGGAGCGGTGCTTTCGCAGCAGCAGGGGACTCCTCCCAAACTCCATCCATGCGCCGCCTTCTCCTGAAAACTGAGCACGGCGGAAAGAAATTACGACATCGGTAACCGAGAACTTCTAGCTATCAAACTTGCTCTAGAGGAATGGAGGCACTAGTTGGAGGGAGTTGCACATCCCTTTCTGGTTCTTACTGACCATTTAAAAACTTACAATACCTCCGTGATGCAAAACGTCTCAATCCACGTCAGGCAAGATGGGCCTTGTTCTTCACACGGTTCAATTTCAAAGTTTCCTATCGTCCAGGCCCAAGAAATGTCAAAGCTGATGCTCTGTCCCGTATCTACGCACCTGAGGAGGTACAGGAGGAACCAGAGGGGATCATCCCCGCAGAACTCATCACCAGCCCTATTCAATGGACTTCTCCACCAGTCGCCTCTGAAAACCCACCTGCCACTCCACCGGGCTGTCCACCTGATCACCAGTATGTACCCAGGACTCAACGCACGCCCCTCATTCACTCCACTCACACATCACTGGGCACTGGCCACCCAGGGGTCAACAACACTCTCTCTCGTTGCTACAAGACTGCTTCTGGTGGCCCAACATGGCCAGGGATGTGAGAAGGTTCGTGCAGGGCTGCCCTGACTGCGCCATCTCCAAGAGTCCCTGTCATCTTCCAGCCGGTAAACTCCTTCCATTACCCATACCCAACTGCCCATGGTCACACCTAGGAGTAGACTTCATCACAGATCTACCTGCCTTTGATGGTAACACTTGCATCCTCGTCATCATTGACCGCTTCTCAAAGTTTTGCTGTCTTATTCCCCTCACAGGCCTTCCCACAGCACTCCAGACAGCAGAACTTTTTTAATGGAGTCTTCCGATATTATGGCATTCCAGAAGACATTGTATCAGACAGAGGCCCACGATTTGTTTCACGGGTTTGGAAGGACTTTCTTTTCTCTCCTAGGTGTGACCGTAAGCCTCTTCTCAGGCTATCACCCGCAGTCAAATGGGCAAACTGAGCGCAAAATTCAGGATGTAGGGCACTTCCTGAGAACCTTCTGCCATGGCCACCAGGACTCTTGGAACCAGTTCCTAGGCTGGGCCGAGTATGCCCAGAAATCTCTACGACAGCCCTCTACTGGACTCACTCCCTTCCAGTGCGTACTGTTTCCAGCCTCCTCTATTCCCCTGGTCGGGGGAACCATCAGATGTCCCTACGGTCGACTACTGGTTCCGAGAAAGCGAGAGAGTCTGGGACGCAGCCCACCATCAGCTGCAGCGAGCAGTGCGCAGGCAAAGGATGACGGCAGACGTCCGGAGATCAGCTACACCCACATATCAGCCTGGACAAAAGGTATGGCTGTCTACCCGGGACATCAGACTGCACCTGCCCTGCCGGAAACTCCCAGACTTGTTTGCCCCTTCACCATCCTGGAGCAGATAAATCCCGTTACTTACAAACTCCAGTTACCTCCACGATATAAGATTCACCCCACATTCCATGTGTCCCTGTTTAAACCTTTCTCTACTCCTGTCTCCCTGGAGCCTGGCCTGACGGGAAAAACCCCCTCTCCCGCTAATCTTGGAGGAAGGCGCTGTCTACAAGGTCAAGGAGATCCTGGAATGGTGGTAAATTGGAGTACCTGGTCGACTGGGAGGGTTATGGCCCTGTGGAACCCTCATGGGTTACCAGAGATGACATCCTTGATCCAGCACTACTCGAAGAGTTCCATACGGCACACCCTAACCATCCAGCACCCCGGGGGAGGGGTAGACCACCATGACGCCGGGGTCGGCCCTCAGGAGCGGGCCGTGGAGAGGGCGGTACTGTTACAGATCGGTCAGGTTCACTCCCCAGCCAATCACAGTGCACTCCCTCACCTGAATACTGATCACCAGCACCTGTCCCTCATTATCATACTCATCAAGTCTGGTACAAAAGCACACACCTCCGCAGTAATCCTTGTCCAATCTCGTAAATACGAAGTGGACTCTACCCTCGGTATCGTTACGCTAAACAATCTAGTTTACCCACCTGTTGTACTTACCTGCTATCTCCCTCTTCAGTTGTGTCATCCATCTCTAGCTCCAATCCCCCGCTGAGGTGTGTGCTTCCTGTCCTCTTGGTCTCCGTCTCCTCCATCACCACGAGTTCCTGTAAGGCAAAGAAATTTTCGTTACTCCCTGGATCCATCCTCTAGAACTTCTCTGAGTAGGCATACTCACCCGAAGTCTCTCTTCACTTCTCCAGAGCTCTCCTGTTTATAAATAAACTTCTCCTGTTATTCACTTACCTTCGTGTCTGACCAGTATGTGTTACAGTTGGGGTGCTTGAAGCCAGTTTTATTCAGCGCTCACAGCCAAGTTCCCACTACAGGTTTGGTGTCTTTAGCTTTGAACTATCTAAATTACTTGCACAGTTAGACTAGTTAAGCTGAATGTTTCAAACTTATATTGCCTCATGTAACTGTTAATGGTAATAAGTGCAATTTCCATTGAAATATGAAGCAAATTCATAAAATCTGTTTGCAGTTATTTGTAAAATATTAGTCTAAATCAGGGATTAGCAAAAATCTACCAAGACGTCATTTATTTGTATAATGGTTCGAAAAATTGAGAGCTTCATGTATGTATTCAACCCTCGTCTCAATCGGATCCCTAGTTCAGTGAATCTGCCATTTTAAGAGCTGTCTCAAATGGCAAAATCCATCCAGTGCACTAGAATGTTCACTTCCTGAATAATCCCACAATGCACCGCAAAAACCAGAAAGCAGTGATGCTCCCTTACCAGTAATTGCATCACATTTCTGAAGTACCAACTTAAAGATCATGAAATGCAATAAAACATTTGGTTACACTTTATTTTAAGGTGTTCTTGTTACAGTGTAATTATACATTTAAGTACTGAGTAATATTAATTAACTACATGCACTTACTATATGGTTAGGATTGGGGTTTGGCTTAAGGTTACTTGCATGTAATTGTGCATAATTAATTGTTGTTGTAATAGTAAGTACAGTGCACAGCATAAATGAGTACACCCCCTCTGAATAAATATAAAAGACATATTTTCTTAATGAACACTAATATAATTCATGGAAAGATGGCAAAATTGAAATGTATTAAACATATACTTAATAAAAACAACAAAATATATGCCAATATTTTCTGTAAGATAAGTAAATTAGCCAGTTTTGTTTAAATGAAGGATTTCTAGAAATGAGTACACCCTAGATTTAATTCAGTAAATGTATAATATTCCAGTACTTGAATATTCCAGTGCGAGAATCGAACCGGCAACCTTCAGGTTACAAGCCCAACTCCCTAACCATTAGGCCTTGAAGTGAATATCTTCATTGTCATGCTGAAAAAAATGCCCAATAACGCAGGGAATGAGGGTAGGGTAGCGTAGCATCTTCTGTTTCAAGTTTTTGTATTACATCACACAGTAGTGTGTGAATTCATAACAGCATTGATAAAGCACAACTCCCTCACACCTTCAGCACTCATTCATCCCTCTATAAAAGCTTTACTACCACTGATCGTCACTGTGGGTACCAAGCACTTCTCACTGTACTCCTCCTCTAGCAACACCAGAACATTTTGGATGCTTTTGGATCCGAAATGATTGACTTGGTCTCTTGAGACCAGAGTATGGATTCCCAGAAGTCTCTATTTTGTAAATATGGGCCTTGGAAGAGGTTAAATGAGTTTATTTTGCTTTGGCTACAGTAGGTAATTCTAGTGGTGACAACAACCATGCATGTCATCTGCAGGCTGCGTCATACTCTGTGAGATAAAGTGACACTCTTTTCATAGCTTTTGCTGGCTCTGAGACACTTGCATGTTATTTCTCCTGCTCCTTTTCTAGCAAAAATTCACTCATCACTAAATGAAAACTTAAAGTGAAGACCTGATTATTTCAGGACCTGATTTATTTCCTTGTCACAAGTCCATTGTTTTGACTACTTCTGCTATATTTTCACACTTAAAACAATAATTTGGTATTCCTCTTGTACCATTGTCCTCTTTTATGCTAAGAAATAAGTCACCTGACAGTTCTCTCCCAAGTGGTTCCACCGCTGCCAGCATTAAGTCCGAGTATGATTCAGTGGGCTATATAACACTTTTAATTGTCAGGAAATTACTTGTCTTTAAAAGTTTTGGTTCAATATACTTACCTGTTGATCAAAAATAGCCTTAAACCTATACGCATTTATTTTTTTTATTTTTTATTTAGTAACTTTCAGGAGGGTGTACTCATTTTGGCAACACAACATTGTCACTTTGATAAGAAAATCTTATTTTGCTGAATAATTTTGACATGCTTCTTTGGTAATTGATCAAGCAGGCTTGTTGGAACATTATGGGCCCTATCATACACCCGGCGCAAGGCACGGCGCGAGTGTTTGCTAGTTTCAGCCCGACGCAGTTCTCATTTTCCTGTTCTGCACCGCGTTGTTTAAATAGCAAATGCATTTGGGCGCAATTTGTGCGCCCATGGGTGTGCTGGTCTAAAAAAGAGGTGCGTTCAGGCGCATTGTTGGCAAGTTGCTATTTTGAGGAACTGAAAATAGACTGCGCCATAGACCAACTCAAACCTAGTCTAAAGTCAATGGTGCAATATTTTTTTGTTATTTAAAGAGCGCGTTAGTAGAAAATGCGCCTCTGGGCGGGTCCACAATGCGCGTTCACTTTGCTTATTACACACAGGGAGGCGCAGCAGCACACAAACAAATATTAAAAATTAAAGGATTACAGTGTAAAAGAATATTATTGTGTAGGCTACATAAATATAAAAATGTTATACATGTCATAATGGAGTCATTGCGTGTATCAGAATTAGCCTACCTATTTGCGCGCGCATGAGCAGATCCGTTTGCTCTCTCAGGAGATGCGTTCAGTCTCTGCGTCTTAAAATTCCGCCGTTTAAATAGCGAATCCGCCATGGCACGAGCGCAACTCGCTCTTAAAGGGAATGGGAGATGAGACTCTGATTGGTTTATTGCACGTTATGCCCCAAAACACACCCATGACTCATTAAGAGAATAGGGACAACCCTTTTAGATCACTCGCCGGCAGCGCCGAACGTTTTTCCTGTCGTTATACTAGCAAAAGTGGATTCGGAAACGCCCTAAGTGCACCTGCGCCGTGCGCTTTAAACCATGCGCTTAGATTGTTAAATTAGGGCCCTATATCTCCAAAGAACCCTAACATGTCATCTAAGTAAAGAGTAATTACTGAATTTAAGTTTTAGAGGGGGTGTACTCATTTATGCTGTGCACTGTACATGTAATGTGTAACAAGGACACCTTAAAATAAAGTGTTACCAAACATTTGAAAAGGTAGTGTGAACACACACTGCTCGGGTGTGTTTTCAGGGTGTGTGTGTGTGTGTTTGTTTACTACTCACTGCTGTGTGTCTGCACTTGGATGGGTAAAATGCAGAGCAAAAATTCAGAGTATGGGACACCATACTTGGCCACACGTCACGTCCTTTCCTTTCCTTCATTTTTAAAACATTTGAAAAGACAAACTGTTTTTCTATGTCAGCAGAGGTGTAATAACGTGTTACATTTATGTCGTTACATTTACTTGAGTAAATTTTTTGGGTAACTAATACTTTTAGAGTATATTTAAAAATGGGTACTTTTACTCAAGTACATTTTTAGTGAAAAAACGGTACTTTTACTTACTTAAATGTACTGTGGGCGACGCTCCTCTCCTTACTTTATCTTAATGCAATACAAGTTAAAATGCTTCAATTTATTCCAAACGCGCTGTCTACTTTTGACGAGCGATGAGCGATGCCCATTCGCGAATGATTCATTCTTTTGAGTCAATTCTGTTCAAAGGCTTGATCAAACCATGTAGACAAAATACTTCCAAGGCACTCACGGGGTAAGATAAAAAAGCCTTTAATGTGCTTGGCTTAAATTATTACAAATAGTTAAAAGTAGATCTACGTGTTTCGGCACAAAGCCTTCTTCAGGACACACATCAATTGCTTAAACAGGTGTTCTTAAATTAGTGTTAATTACTGAATCATCCAAGACAGCTGGATAATATGTAGGTGTGGCTAATACTAGTATCTTAGTCCAAAAAAAACACTTTTATACATATAACAATGCAAATATCAAACCACACATCATCAATAGTACAAATTACAAAAATGGTAAAAAATCTATTTCTTCATTAACTCCTGGGGACTTAGTTGCCCGGAGCATATGGATTCAAAAAGTCTCTCTTTGTAGAAGCTGTTTCTGTCTATTTCCACCTCTTATTGAACAAGGGATAGATTCAATTCCAATAACTTTAAGAGAACTCTCAGTGACATGGCCCAACTCATTATAATGCCTCGCCATGGGATATGCCATATTTTCGACACGAATAGCATATTTGTGTTCAGCCACTCTTAAACGCAATTTTCTCTTGGTTTGACCTACATAGAAGTATCCACACTCACACTCTAGCCTATAGACTACATACGAGGAATTACAATTAATAAAATACTTAATTGGATATATTTTCCCAGCCTATAGACTACATACGAGGAATTACAATTAATAAAATACTTAATTGGATATATTTTCCCAGCCTATAGACTACATACGAGGAATTACAATTAATAAAATACTTAATTGGATATATTTTCAGTAAAACTATTAGTTTTCACCATATTATCACAATGTTTACATCGTCCACATCTAAAATTTCCTGCTAAAGAACCAAGCCACGTTATCTTTTCAGGGGCAGGACGATAGCTGTGTACTACCTTATTTCGTATAGTTGGTGAATGTCTATAACTGACCATTGGTTTTTCTCGAAAAATTTCCCTAAGGGTGCTGTCACTTTCAATATGTTCCAATTGGAATTTATTATACGCTTAATTTGTGTTGCTATAAGTTGTAGAAAAAAAAAAAAAAACACCCGATTATAATCATTGGAACATTGTTGCACTTTTTTCTTCTTGCACAAAAGTTGTTTCCGATCTATTGATTTGACTTTCTCTGTGGCCCTAGTTAAAACTTTAGAATCATAACCCTTCTGTTGAAATCTGTTGGTCATGTCCTGTAATTGAATTTCATAATCGTCTTCCCGATCACAAATACGTTTCAGTCTTTGAAATTGGCCATGAGGTATGTTCTCAATCAACCAGGGTGGATGAAAACTATTAGCTCTAAGAATCGTATTTCGATCAGTTGGTTTCCTAAAGATCGAAGTATGTAGCTCACCATTGGCCTCCTTAGTTACTTTTAGATCGAGAAAATTGATTTTAGACACTGAATATTCAAGGCTCAATTTCAAGTTTCTATTTATGCCATTAATATATCGATGGAACCTATGTAATTCTGATTCTGAACCAGACCAAATCATCAGGACATCATCAATATATCTACCCCACATAACAATATTCTCCAAACAAGGAATTATGAGTCGAATCAATATATATTTCTTCCCACAGTCCTTAAAACAGATTGGCATAATTGGGAGCGAAACAAGCACCCATTGCCATCCCTTTCATCTGTTTGTAGAAGACATCTTGAAATAAAAATACATTATTTTTAAGGGTCCACTCCATCAGTTGCAAAATAAAAAGAGTAGGTGGTACACTTTCTGGAGATCTATCGCTCAAAAAATGTTCAACAGCTTCAAGTCCGTCCACATGATCGATATTAGTATACAGGGATTCAACATCCATGGTCACTAACAAGTATTTGCCTGCATTTTTTATATCATTAATCTTATTGAGCACATGTGTACTATCTTGAATATAAAAGGGAAGCATACATACATAAGGTTTAATAAAAAAGTCAACATACTGTGATGCCGGTTCTGTCAATGATCCATTCCCACTGATTATGGGCCTACCTGGTGGAGTCTCTACATTCTTGTGAATCTTAGGCAGCATGTAAAACGATGGAACACGAGGGTCTTTACAAAGTAAAAAGTCATATTCCTTTTGGGATATCCAATTATTGTCCTTCGCTGTAGAAAGAAGATCTGTCAGTTGAATCATCATAGACTCCAGAGGATTCACAGTTAAAGCTAGATAATACTCAGGATTGGAAAGTTGTTGAAGTTCTTCCTGAATATATTGCTCTCTCCTCCAAACCACAACAGCGCCTCCTTTATCCGCCGGTTTCACAATGTTTTCCTTATTGTCAGATAACCACTTCAATGCTGTAGATTCATTCTTTGTTCTTTGTAACTTACTCTGATTCGCAAACAGACAGTCAACATCATATGTAACTTTGTTGATATACGTGTTGAGAGTCGAATTAGAACTCCCGGGAAAAAAAGTGGACTTGGTTTTAGAAAGAGTAACTCACGTCGGAGCTGTAGGATTACTCTTTACAGTGTTGTCCATAGTATGTTGGTTGTTATAATACCATGTTTTGAGGTGTAAGTTCCTGTAAAAACGAAACAAATCCACTTTAGTTTGGAATTCATTAGCAGAGTAGGTTGGGGCAAATGTAAGGGCCTTCGAAAGGACAGAAGTACAATCAAGTGGAAGGTCAATATTAGATATGTTAATCACGGTCTCAGTCTCCCTTGATTCCTGGTTCGGACGCCTTCCTGGGCTATTCGATGATCTTTGCGTACGTCCCCACCTTGTCCTCCGCGGCCTCTGCGGCCACTTCTGTTTACTTGAGTATCCACCTTGTATGCGGAATCTAAAAAATCTTGTGTATCAGAGGGTGTCAATGTAGAAAGTGAACGTTCATCATCACTGCTGGGTAAACTGAACGAAACTGACCTCACTCTTCGGGTCTGGTACAATGGAGTTTGTCTCTCATTCCAATTATAAACTTTACCTTCTTGATAATCTCTCTGATCTCGATTAAACTTGGACAGCTTTTCTTCTTTTATGAAATCAGATAACCTGTTCAAATCATCTTTCAATTTCGTTTCAATAGGAAGTTTGTGTTCAAGCGAGTATTCTTCAGAGCATCTGAGTTTAATTATCTCAATCTCTTTTTGTGTTTCAGATCTTTGTTTTTTAGCTTCTTCAATGAGCAGAAGGATGAGATCTAGGGAGGATTTATTTAAAATTGCTTCCCACTTGTTTTTAAAGTCCAAATTATCAGCTCCAAAAGAAGGAAACTTCTTAATTCTCAAACCTCGCGGAATCATTTCTTGTCTCCAATAATCAGATAGAGTGATGATGTGGAGTTGCAGTTTTAAATCTTTCTCTGATAACTTCTTGAATTCAAAAAACAATTTCTTGATGTCTGAATTCATTCCTCTTGTACCTTCATAGTTTAACAGCGTGTCTTGTACGATGATGTTCTTACCCTCCTCGTTTGTATAGGAAAAGGATGTAGTCGTCATTGTGCTAAAATCCCAAACACTCTCAGGAGTGGAGCAACTCTCAGCAGGACAACCTCTCTATGCCCCAAACAGCTCAGGAAACAGAAGCAGAGAGTGCTACATGGGTGTCTTTATAAAGCCCATGGTGCTCATTGGGTATAGTAGAGGTAAAGATCAAATTATGTAGACGAAATACTTCCAAGGCACTCACGGGGTAAGATAAAAAGCCTTTAATGTGCTGGGCTTAAATTATTATAAATAGTTAAAAGTAGATCTACGCGTTTCAGCACAAAGCCTTCTTCAGGACACACATCAATTGCTTAAACAGGCGTTCTTAAACTAGTGTTAATTACTGAATCATCCAAGACAGCTAGTTAATATGTAGGTGTGGCTAATACTAGTATCTTAGTCCAAAAAATAAAAAATAAAAAAAAAATACCTTTTATACATATAACAATGCAAATATCAAACCACACATCATCAATAGTACAAATTACAAAAATGGTAAAAAAAAAAAATCAATTTCTTCATTAACTCCTGGGGGCTTAGTCGCCCGGAGCATATGGATCCAACAAGTCTCTCTTTGATCAAACCAGTTGGCAAACCAGTGAATCGGTTCGCGAATCAGTTTGAATGATTCGTTCAGTTCCCTGCCGCACGCGCTGAGTCATCTGAAGCGGTTCTCACTCAGAGTTGTAACAGAAAGTTTAAGAACATCAAGAGCGTTGAAGACGTGGCTTTGGATCTACAGTCAGTTGAAAGCAAATCTGCAAAGGCTATTGTTTGCTAGCTGTGAAGATCTTCATTAGATGAACACCGCGTGTGCTGTCTACGGTTCTACAGGTATAGATAGGCTACATTCGATTACAATACATTATACCACAATGGCATAACCAGTTTGTTGTACAAGTACCTTATACATAAAATACGATGTATAATTTATACATTAAATAAACTGTCACAAAGTATGAAAGGAACACCCGCCAAACCCGCGTTAGTTCTGCGCAGCGGCGCGCGACCTGTTGCAGGAGGAATACCTTTGCCTAGACACAATTAATATTGATATTTTCACAGTATTTACTATTACAGAAATATACATTTGTTTACATTTTGCAGAACAGATGGAAGAAGATCCGTCAATGTGCATTTGTTTCGTTATGTTCAGTAGCGGTCATGTGAGGAGTTTTCACTCTTCTCCGTGTCAGAGGTTATATACATATATACATATATAATACATAATTAATATACTTTAAAATAGAATTTAATTCAGTGATGCAAATCTGAATTTTTATCAGCTGTTACTCCAGTTTTCAGAGTTATATGATCCTTCAGAAATCATTCTAATATATTGATTTATTAGTGTTGAAAAAAAAAAAAACAGCATATGCTGGTTAGGTATGTTTTGATGCTGGTTTATGCTGGTCCTTAGCTGCCACTGAAGACATAGTGCCAGGTGTGTGAAGATGGCAACCTCCATCATGAAGGATCCTTCTCACCCTTCCCACACCTTGTTCATGCCTCTCCCATCTGGAAGGAGACTAAGAAGCATACAGGCAAGAACTTCCAGACTTAAAAACAGTTTCTTTCCTCAAACAATCAGACTTCTTAACAGCTAGTTTGAACCCACCTCTGTTTGAACCCACCTCTGTATGTCAGCATATAAACACAGGTAGCGAAGACAGGTAGTGAACACATTTAGTTAACACAATTGATATTTGACTGAAATGTTGAACAGAACAATGTGTTTGAACAGCATAAAATAATATCAAAGAGCTAGGGAGCTGATTGAGACACACCCAAAGTTGAAGACATCTTGTCTAAAGGAGCCCACTGATGCAATATTTCTTTTTTTTTTTTTCCCCTATTTTTTGCAGTTTCTTCTTGTGGAGAATTCCATAAATATTAAATTTATATGTATGATTACATTTTAACTGTGTTTAACTATGCAATACTACAAAGAGTGCACAAGTTTTTACTTTAAGTTTTAGGGCAAAGAAAAACATGTTAATTATTAGTTTTGTCATCTGTCTTTTTAAGGTTATGTCACAGGTCTTGTGTCCCAATAGGAATAGGAATTGTTGGATAACCACGCCTCACTGATCTAATCGATAGCGCTGCTGTGACACTGTGTTTCTGGGCCACAACACTGCCACGCCTCCATATGTCATCTCTCACCAATGATAACACGCTCTCTATGTAGAAGACTACTTTTCAAAATGAAATCAATTATTTTTGACAGCTTATTACCATACATGTTAGCGTATTACATCCACCCCTCCCATCTCAAAGTAGGTTCATTTAGTTGAAACCAATTATACAACATTTTTTCAGAGGTAGGGCTTTTGCAGAGTTCGTCAGCAGTATTAGAATGGCCAATATAGATATATTTTTTTATATATGTATACTTCTTCAATGTACTGTTTTACATTATTTACATATTTTTTCTCACTTGCTTGCACTTTTTTCCTCACTATTGCTTGTTATTAATGATTTTGATTTGCCTGTAGGAGATACAAAGTGCAATGAATTGTAGAGGCTCTTCAAATGTTTGCAGTTGCAAGTGTGTACTTGAACGTGCATCGGTGACCTATTTGCTGAGGAAAGCAGTGTGAGGTGTAATTAATTGGAATGTCTTGAAAAACCAGCCTCGACTTAAAGAATTACCTCTCATGATTAAGAGCCCTGCTTCTCATAAACCCCATGTCCAGCCTTGGTGAGCTCAAAGGCACAGTGTTTTCTCATCAGGCTTGTTGGAGTGTAATGGGGGGTGCTTGGACTTACAATTTATATACTTTTTTTAAAGGTTTTAGGGACTTCTGAAGCATATGCAGTTTTAATCCAGTTAGCTTGGTGTATAATTTTAGTTTTCGTTTCATCTGAAAGGTGCATCCATTTGATATGATTTAGAGAAAATATTATTGTTGTATAATTGGAGGAGGACAACAGTAAGGTGCTATTTTGCATTTTATAGCAGAATCTGAATCTCTCACACACCTGCCTGAGCTCAAAATGATAATAGATTCCTCAGCTTTAAAAGCTATGCCCTAAACCATTTGTCATTGTTTCCCCTGTTGTGAAAAGACACAGGCATTTGGAGACAGGTGGTTCTCTCATCAATGAAGACATGCATTGAAGCTGTATAATTAATGCGCAGGCTCATCTTTCAAATATATTTACCAAGCCCAAGTGAACAGAACATTTTTATTCCAAGTGCAACATTTTCCTACTACCATATGTTCACAGGTATTCTCTAGACTGTCTGGTCAGTCTCACATCCACTGGAGTGTGGAGCTTGAAATGGGGAATACAGAAGGTAAAAAAGGTAAAAGAGGTTTAAAAGCACATGCCATTATGCTCTTGAGCTGGATGGGTTTTAGTTTAGCCATCTATAAGGATGCAGTGAGGGTGAGATGTCCAAATACAATATGTCCTGCCGGGAAATATGTACATGTTTTTGTCTGTGCAATTGGAGGGGGGCATGTGTAATATATTTCTATCAAAAGTGCATGGAATTAATAGTTTGTGTGTAGTGCATATTAGCCGTTCTATTATGCATGTGCACTACATATATCTCCGTTGGAGTTTTCAGTGTTTGTTTCTTTCGTCATCATGTAAAGGACATTGGTTTGGTAACACATCATGTATAATGCAAATTCACAGATATATAGAAAGACTTTGATTTCAAAGGCAGTGACAACCCCATGCTGCACATGTATGCTTATATAATATGACCATATCACAACAATAGATTAATACAAAAGCAATTCTTTAGACTTTAGATTTACACATAACAGAAAAGAGATGGAAGGCTTCAATGGATATAATAATGTGATCTAAAGCATTTTATGAACTGTGCGGGATCAAATTGTACATTTTGTTCCTCTGGATGGTGCAAACATGGTACAGTGATTTAAGTGAAGGAAGAGAGAAAATGATGTCCATCATCATGTAGGTGCTTAGTCATTATAACATTTAAGTGTGTAAAGGTAAACTTAACCCTAAAAATTAATTGAATTATGTCATCATTTACTGTCCAAGTCAGTGGGATACATTGGGCCTCACTGAGTGAAACCCTTTTTTTTTTTTTTCTTCCAAAAATCATCTTTTGACATGATGGTAAGTAAAAGATGACTGAATTTTTGGGTGAACTATCCCTTTAAGAACTGTGAGGGGAATCTGCCCTGATGATCTCAGAGGATAACAGTGTTAAAATGGAACAATTTAAACCTTTGACTTGGTTGGACAAATGTTCCTCCTCTCTCCCCACCTGTTTTCTGTGCTTCTATTAGAGTGGTGCTCTGAGCTCATGGTCTAGACACATTATTCCAAATTCTCTATTTCCCCTGCTGCCGGTATCTAAACCTCACAGCCTCACATTAGGTGGTCATTCACCCAAAGAGAGTAATGAATTGGTGAACTGTGTAATTACCTCATGCACAATACAGGTCACTTTAATTAGCAACCCATGAGATATGTGTGGTGGTCTGGTGGCCCAGAGCAGCTGATGAATGCTGCAAGATGAAATTTATGAGATAATGTGGCATGATCACTTCTTTATGCATCCTGGACTGCAGGTTTTGACTTGACTTTATTACAGGGCCACTGCTTCTTTTATGTCAACGGCTTGCAATAGGCTGCTACATTTAGTTTAATGCAAATGACCCCCTCTAATGATCACATTAGGGATTTTCCAACTCCGTTTAGGAAATGATTAGTATAAACAGACATGCCCATGTTTGAATTTTAATGACACATACTGTCTTGTCACTGTGCAGAACATTGCTCAGACCGTCCCGATGTTATGTTGCCATGACCGGAGAGATTCTTTCCTTCATAATGACCTGACAATTAAGAGAAGTTCTGTGCAATGGCCGAGCAATTATTGTTTAGCTGCTTTGTTTCACAGACTTGGTGAAGGTTATTGTCATTGGGTGACATTGCCTTCTCCATTTATGCCCTGTTTACTACAATTTACTGTCTGGTAAGCCTAAAGCTGCGTCCATTAGGTTTTCTGCCCTATTTTTGAACCTTTAATTGTTGTCAGCAGTGATTTGTTGCTATTCAAACACCAGTTAGTTTGTAGTTCATGGGTCTTATTTAAACATCTTATAATCTTGACATGCTTGCGCTATTATGTTGTGCGTGTGCGGTGTGTGAATGGAGAGATCCACCAAATAGTGTGATTATCAGCCATTTTCTGTCATTTACTTTCACTTAGAATATTTGATAGAGCTGAGAGCGCTCTCAATGGCTTCTCCAGGCAGCTCTTCACCATCAAGACCGTCAAGTGTACATTTATAGTATGAGATGTTTTTGTACTAGCACAAGTGGGAATAATGTTCAGTTTTGGAGGGAAAAATAGTAAAACATCTGTTCCGCAAAGTATCAAAACATTACTTAGCCAATGTGCTTTCCTAGCCCTCCCTCTTGCCGAAGCCAAGGCCTGTCATTATGACCAGCTGGCCTATAGAATTGATTTATGACTGAATCTGCTATGAGCGTTACTGTGGGGCACTTCTGCCAGTACAACAACCTGTATGCAGGTGGTTTACGTTGAGCAGATGAGATAAAGAAAAAGTGCAAGACTAGACAGCAGGTGTTTTACTAACTGGTACATCGATAGAAAATGTAACCATATGTCCTGATATATTCATTTTGTACCACACTGTTAGTGTCTGACAGCAGAGTACCGCTATCCACTAACATTTGTTGGCTTAGTATTTGCAGGAAAAATAGTAGCTGTATGTGTTGAAAAATAATATAATTTGGATTGGGATGATGACTGTCATATTTCAGGCTGTATTGATATGTTTCAGAAAATCACATGCTACCTGTTCCCCAGATGAGTAGCTCCTCCAAGTCTGTTAAGATTCCTTTATTTTATTAATCTCAAGTTGTTTTTCTCAGATTTCTTTGTTTTTAACTGAAAGTATTTTCGATAATTTTCAGTCTGACAGTTTAAAGGACAGAGTCAGTCCTTCTTAAATTACAGTTATTGACTATGGATTCTGTAGATGTGAAATCATAGTTTTGCTTGCTCTGTCATACTGTTCTCTTCAGCTTTTGAGTCTGTGTGAGTTCATAGGTAGTTTCTTAACATTTTCCTTTGTTTGGTTTGCATCTTTATTGTCTTATTCTGCTAACTGAATTATTGTCAGGTATGGCAAACTCAGAAACCAGGGATAGCAGGATCCAAATGCAGATAGTTATAATAGTTGTAAAATAACAAATGTACATGCGACCAAAGACAAGGAACAGAACTGGATATACAGTACCAACATCATTCAAGAACAAACAAGAACTCATCAAGGACACAAGAAACATTAGATCTGCATATGTTTACTTCTATACTATGTGACAGCATGGCAAACGATTGATATTTCCAAATTCATACTAGAAAAAAAATAGGCCAAATATACCTGGATAAAAGTAAAAAGAATCTTCCACCAAGATTCTGTAGTGTGCATTCAATGGACGCTTTTCTACTGCATGAAGCCAGCCAACTCAACAGACACTGTATGGAACATGGCAGATGTAGTATGTCAGAATTTCATTCATACTACCCATATTCATACTACAGAACATACTTTTTATTTATTTATTTAATTTTTTTTTAAACAAGTAAAGGGGTGGTCAAACTGCATTTTTTGTTCCATTGACTTCTATTCATACGCATATGAATGCGTCAGACCAGAAACGGGAGCTTGTGCAAAAAATTTCACATTTCGCTGCGTTCCAAAGTTCAAACTTGGCAAACTCTGACATGCGAATTCGCATCACATGAAACTGTGTGACCAACAGCCGATCGATACATCACAGCATGACCTCATAGCTGAATTAAAAGAACATCAATTTAAAACTGCAGAGTAGATTGTATTATTTTACATTTTAGATGTATTATTATTTGTTATGTGGTGAATTAAAGTTTTTAAAAAGACACTGCAGAGCATGATGTCATATCAAGACCATTGCAGCGTACGAAGAAAATTTGCATGCTCAAAGTCTAGAGTGACCACGGCTTAAGTTTCAAACCAAATGTAGTACCTACTAAACAGTGTGTAATTTTAGACACAGCATAGGGCTATATGTGCAGACAGTGGCGGCTTCAGGATTTTTTTGTTGGGGGTGCTAAGGGGGGGCTTAAGAGTTCAGAGGGGGTGCTAAAATACTAATTAAATTAAGAGAAAGTAATGAACGCCTAAACTTTAGATATCAGTTTTTTTTTTTTTTTTTTTTTTTTTTTTATGCAGCAGCTTCGAAAAAGGCATATTTTGCTTTTTTTTCCTGTGGTATTAAACTTCTCATAGGCCACTGTTATTAGTAATATAACTTCTAATGCCAACTGCCAAATATGACACTTACAAAGTAATATAATTTATGAACGCATATAGAAAAGAGAGAAAGTAAGGATTTTTTATTTTTCCATTGTTTTATCATTTTATTTATTTAAATTTTTTTTATTATTTTATTTTTTTTTTACACATATCTAGTCATTTTTTTCTGACCATCAAGTGTCAGTCACTCTCAATGCCAACTGTTAGGAAAATATGGTAAATTCTAACCATTTACAATAGATAGTGCCGACAATTCATAAAACTATTTCCACACAGTGGCATACGGGCACACATTGCGGGCGATAACCTCCCCGTGCTGAGTTGCATCGTATCATGTGTCGATGATAGCCAGAGATATTGTCAAAAGCATCAAAAATTGGCAATATTAAGAGGATTTAGCATTTCCATTTAATGTAGGCCTGTTACATTCTTCTTATTATTAGGCCTATTATTATTATTAGATTTATTTTATTATTAAATTACACCACATGTTACACTGCAAGCTTCTGATGGGGCTATAGCACCGTCAAGCCCCGCCCCAACGCCGCCACTGTGTGCAGGGTAATAAGACTAACGAAATACAGGTGCAAATAATCAGAAATTAAGAAGGGGAACAGGAAACAGGAACATAATTACAAACAAGTCCATATTACAAAACAAAGGTACACTTTGAACCCCCCTCCTTCTGTTGTACCTTATGGTATGATAGGAAGCTGTTGGTCGCGGTGGTGTGTGTGTGCGTATATACTATACAGCGCAGGGCAAAGGTGTAGCAGTAGCAGTATCTCAGAATCGATGGTAGAGATGACACGGCTAGTAGATTCTCTTTTGTAATCTGTCCACAGGTAGAGTTACATGCCTGGACGTGTCAAACACAGAGAGAGGAAGACAAATTAATGGCCGATGATTGTTTGGACAGTGAATGATAAAACAGTAATAGAGGAAACTGATGTCATATTACCAAGCTTTCTGGGTCAGTGGAGACTGCTGGCCCATTTATGGCTTGTTTCCACTGAGGGGTACGGTTCGGTACAGTACAGTATGGTACCCAATTATTTCCGTTTCCACTGTCAGAAGTTGTGAATGGTACCAAAATAGCGATCCGTACCGTACCACTTTTTTGGTACCCTTCCATTGGGGTACCTAGCACAGCAAAGGGTACCAAAAGGGTGGAGCTAAACTCACTGCAGAACGTTGATTTGTTGACTAGAATCGTCACTTAGGGGATAAAGCTTCTCCTTCACTCGTTCCGCTTGAGTGTTCGGCTTATTTACATCAGAGTGCGCAAACACAAACAAACAAAAAAAAAATATAACAGTGTATTTTATAATTTCTCAATATGCGTTCTTGTCTGTTCTTGTGGACTTGTGAAACGTCATTAACCAAAAACCCGGGTAATTTTCTAAATATTACTGTTATGTGTCATGAAATGTAAGAGAATGTAATTGTTTAAAACTCAAATCTGTAGTGTTTTATAAAGATAGCGCCTATTTGAAAATTTGCTATGCCGATTTCGGAGCTCCGGGTGATCAGCGGGCGCTCACTGCTCATGTATCCGCCTAGAGCGGCCTTAGCTCGGCTAGTCCTTCCAAAATTTGCCTCTGGCTCTGATGTCATTGTAGTGATTAAACACGAGATACAATTCGTTTTGAGTAGGCTATATTTAACAGTTATTTGTGGTCTCATGAATCTGTTCCTGGTCATATCGCTTTGGCTGAGCACAAAGTTATGTTTAACTTTATATATTTAATTTGAACTTTACCGTAGCACAGCGCTGACCTGTAGCATACGTTTGACTGAATTGTTTGCTTTTGTCTTTATTTACTCTTATACAAGCCTCTTATACTTTGTACTTATAATTTTATAATGATTATTATTGTTCATTAAAACTGACATTTAACAAAAAGGCAGAGATGTGCTTATTGTCTCGCTTTATCGTCGATTGCTACTTTCTGGAATACACCACGCCTACCAAGTAAGAGTACTATTGGCAGTGGAAACGCAAGCCTGATCAGGGTTACCCGTACCGAATCGTACTGTACTGTACTGTACCGTACCGTACCGCTCAGTGGAAACGAGCCATTAGCTCACACTAATAGTATCGTCTGCCTCATATGAGAACTCTGCCAACAGAAAACGGAGTTACACACTTAGATGTTTTTTGAGGGGAATTAGAAAAACATGAACTGTCGGTCATTCCTTTGCAACATTTATAAATTGCTACAATTGAAACAGCTTTGTGTTTGTAATTGTTTTTGTTCCTTTAATTTTGTAATTTACCTTGTCATTTCCTACTGTGAGTCAAAATATTTGCTTTTAAGCCTTCAATTTTGTTGTGGGCATCTGTGCCAAAAGTAAACAGAGTACTCTAATGTGGCATTTTAGTACTTGAAGTATGCCATGAGACATTGGTGGCTAGTAATGTAATTACGGAAACAATCAAACAAGCAATTCATTTTTACATGTACTTAACTATTATTATGGTTGCCATCTTCGGTTGCCATGCTGGAGTGTGAATTTGGTGATATGGGCCGAATTAATGACACCACTATTTTAACCCTTGTATGGTGTTCGGGTCTGTGGGACCGATTTTCATTTTTTGTCAATAGAAAAATGATTAGATTAATTATTTTTTCAAACTCATACTCATTGGCCTTGGCTCATTTTCTGTGAAGAACATTTATCAGAAGAAATTTTCAATGACCACTCACTGTACACCTCCCCTACACACTTATATTACATTCAGGATGTTCGGGTCCACTTGACCCGGGGGTAATAAAAGAGTGGAAATTTTAGGTCCTGTGTACCTTCACACTGTCCTCCTATTGTCTGAGCCTGCTATTAGTATGTGTATGTGTGTTTATGTGTGTGTATGTGTGTGTGTGTGTGAGAGAGAGAGAGTCTGTAAGAGTATGAGTGTAAGTGTGTGAGTTTTGTGTTTCTGCCCCTGCCGATCCTGCACAAATGTGTAGCACTTTAATTCATAAATTGGAGTCTAACAAAGGTACTGAGCAAATATCAACCATATATGCTGTTTATATCGCTTGTAATTGGGATGAAGTAAACATCTGTTGAGTATTAAATTGCATTATTATTATTATTATTATTATTATTATTATTATTATTATTATTATTATCATTATTATTATTATTATTATTAATTATTAATACATACATTTTTCAATTGTGCTGAATTAAAAACCCAAAAATGCAGCGGGTCCACCAGACCCACGAACACTGGCTAAGTAACAAAAATATGAACACTACACAAGGGTTAATCTTTAAAGGGGTCATCGGATGCAAAATTCACTTTACAAGTTGTTTGAACATAAATGTGTGTTGGAAGTGTGTGTACACATCCATCCTATAATAATAAAAATCCACCCAGTGTTTTTTTTTTTAAATCCCTATTTTAAAATCCCCTTTCTCAAATCAGGTTGTTCTGAGATTCCTGTCAGAATGACGTAGTTCTGCACAGACTGCTCCCACTATAGTTGATTGACAAGGCCGTCTTACCTTAGATCCGCCCTGAGTGAAATGAGAGCTGTCCGCCGACTCTGGTGCAGGGGAAGACAAGATGTCTCCGATTAAGCGATTGAGGTGCTTTGTTGTTGGATGTAATAATGAACATAGCAGTCGTCATTAACTCCCGACATCTGAGCTGCTGAAGACGCAGAGGATTAACATTACTTTCGTTTTGAAGGGAATGCGCCGATCCCCGATCTGCCTAAATGCGTCTATGTTCGCGCGAATCATTCGTGATCCAGCTTCATCTACAGAAGAAGTGAGTATAAGGGTTTTTTATGAATCTTTGCAAATTGTCTTTCCTATTAACGTGCTAGTTAGCCAGTTTCGCGGCTAAAGTAAACAGTACTGCTCGTCACCCCACGGAAGAGAGGGGCGGGATCAGCAGAGCTCATTAGCATTTAAAGCAACATGGACTAGAATGGCTTGCTAAAAACAGAGCTGATTTTGACAGGGTAAAAAATGTGTTTTTTACACTACCATTGAGAAATTTTAACCAAAGTATGTTATAGACTTTTCATTAAGACCCTGAAAAATCATATCAACTTTTGGAAAATGGGCATCCGATTACCCCTTTAAGGATCAATCAATCCATTTTTAATTTCATCTTAATGCAAATTATTGCATTAATTAATAGTTAACCCTAATGTAGTTTTAGATGCCAGTTTGTTTTTTTTAAAT
Organism: Spinibarbus caldwelli; assembly: GCA_039654775.1. Lineage (NCBI taxonomy): Eukaryota > Metazoa > Chordata > Actinopteri > Cypriniformes > Cyprinidae > Spinibarbus > Spinibarbus caldwelli. The sequence goes on along the minus strand of CM077220.1, from coordinate 27,312,655 downwards.
GGTCCTATTGATCTTTATTTGCATATATTGCGATTATGGAAGGTTCTAAGATTTATTCTATTTATTTGCTAGTAGAATACAAAGGATCTGCTTTTCTTTCATGAAAATAACATGATGCATGTTCACACCATTATAAATAATTTACTATAAACATTACTTCAAACATTACGTCATTTCCTTCACCTGGCTGTCAGTTCTCTAGTGTAGTGCCATGGCAGCACCTGAGGTGGCCTGAAGTGATGATCTGGAGGATCATGTATATGTGTGTGTGTGTGTGTGTAAGAGAACTTGACATAGATATATAGACGGAAGCATGCTGAGAAGTGTATGTTTGTGTCATTCTAAGTGGTATAAATGTAGATTAAGTAGTAGAAGACATTAAAAGTGTTATCGCAGAATGTTGTCATGTAGACATTTTTAGATAGGTTGATCATTTGGTACAATATCTTAGATTGTGACTTGCACAAATTCCTGGATGTTGATATTGAAATGTAACTTCAATTGAATCTTCTTCCATTTTCCATTTGGAAAAAAAAGATACACAATGTCAAATTTCTGGTTTCTGACGGGGTCACAGAAACCTTCCTAAAAAAGCTCTAAAAAACCTCAAGGGTTTATTTTTCATTTGGTTTAATGGCTTTTTTGGCTCACATCTGTTCCCCCAAATCAAATAATCAAAATTTGATGTAATGTAATGTTAATGTAATTCTTAAATCATTTTGAGTATTTCCATTCCTCTGAAGGTACTTAAAATTATTGTCCTTAGCCAACCTCACTTGCTGACCAGAAGAGAACAAACTGATCTCAGTTCATTAACCTATTTTTCTTTCCCGGTTATCCATTCTTATGAAACATCTGTTTTTTTCCTCAGCTTCTAACTTTTTTTTTTCATCATCCTACACAGTATTTTTTTAAAATTAAATCTCTATATTTTGTACTCCACAAAACTTTATATACTAAAGTAATGGTGTTATTTGCAAACCATTCTCCTACGACACATTTGACTCATGCAGAACTGTGCAACTGATGCTCCTAACTATGTAAATGAATGACTATCAGAGTGGAAGTGATGTCTATCAGTTGTTTGGGCCTGTGGGATTGTTCTGTCTGTAAACGTGGACTCATGATTGGCAGCTGGTCCATTGAGCTTCACTGCAGTTGTATTGATTTTTCAGCACAGGGAGATGCTTAGAAAAATGTACCTGCAAGGCAAAAAAATAAAAATAAATAAAAATAAATAAATAATTTTAAGGAAGAAGTGTGGGTGGAACTTATAGTAGGCATAATGCTCTAAAACTGCTGTAGATTGACAAGAGAATGTTCGAGGGCTTTTTGTTTTTTTGTTCTCAAAGACATATCCATGCCACCTATTTCATGTGCCACTGCGGTTTAAATGGGTCAGCCATTATATAAATTATATTTATTTAGAAGTAATATCCATCACTTGGGTGAGTCTGTGCATTGTTCTGTCTATAAAATGTGCACTTGTGATTGGGAGCTTGTTCACTGAGCCTCAGTACAGTTCTATTGATTTTTCAATAATCGGCCACAATTTAGCCAGGTGTTTAGTGATGACGAGTATGGATTTGTGGTCTAGACTGACATGCTGCACTCCAAGATTACTAAAACTCAATGCTAATGGATTGAGCATGCTTGCCAGACTAATCAGTGAAAGAATATGCACCTTATGTAAGTCATCGGTAAAGGTCACCTGAACCATTGCGGTAGTTTTGTAATAATCCATTCAGTCCTTAATTGATTGTACAGTGGGTTCCAGTTTTCACAACTGATGCTTAACAAAATTGGCCTTTTGAATCAATATACTATTTTTAAGAAACCTACTAAAGAGAGTCCAAGCCATAATGACATTCCCTTTGACTTGCAGTTGTCATATGTCAGCCTTATTAATAGTCTGGGAACGCCTCTGCCGTGCTAGCTCCTCTTTAATCATTTCCTCCATCAGCACAGCAACAACGAGGGTCTGACTTCATAACATCCTACATCTGACATTGTGCTGGAGATATTCATTTTTCCTTTCTTATCTGCTGCAGTCTTATGCAAACTGATAAGGTTTTGAAACGAGTGGATGAGATTAAAGGAGAACTAAAAAATGCTTATTGTGTTTCGAAACTGAACAAGTTGGAATTTGGATGAGCCCCTCTATAAGTAAAATCTGGCATGGTAATTCATTCAGACAGAAAGAGAACCAACATTTTTGCAGTAAATGACATGCCAGTTACTAGTTAATAATAGCTAAATATGCATTAATTGTGTTTCATTATTTAAAGTGCGATGGAACACAAGCAGTGACAGATATTTTCTTCTGCATTGTGACGTACAAGACGAAAATGTTTTCAGGCATCAAGACAATAAATGTTTAATGGAGCTTTATTTTTCTCCCATACAATGGATTTTTGTCCTGTTTTTTCTATCATACATTTTACCATGATTTACAGAAAACACCTGCTAAAATGTAATTCAGTGTAACAATAGTTCATTTACATACAAAAAAATAAAATAAATAAATAAAAAGTAAGGCATATTTTGATCAAGAATCAATAGATGACATTAAACAAATACACCGTGCGCCTGTAATACTGCAACAGGAAGTGGATCTTATTTAGTGACAGTCCTCTTGAGTTACATCTACTCACTCTTTTGAGTGCCAGTCATTCTGACATTGAGTTTCTTTCTTTCTTCTGCATGACCTTGAAAGATGTTGTGATTACTCCAGAATTATTATTGAAGGGGATGTCCTCTATGGATTTGCTAATAAATTTAAGATGACTAATAGCTGAAGAAGACTAGAAGAGAACTGCCCCCTCTGTGCAGCCCCAATGATGAATCTGTATTTTAATTGGAAGGTCAAGTCCAAAGATCTGGAACTGCAATGGAGTACTACTGCCAGTGAGCTCAATCTTAGCAGCTCAACAGTGGTGAGAGTGGTACATAGTAAAACAAGTTTTCCAATTTGTACATTTTTCAAAACTCTTCCTCTCTATTTTGCCATCCTAGTAAGGTTTAGTAGTCCACGTCATTATTGTCTGACTCAATTTATTAATTGAGTGTTATTAATTATTAAAATTCAGAATAGCTTTACAGTATATTAATCTTAACTCAGTGAGAGCAAGCAATAATCAATACTAAACCTCTCTTCCAGGCTTGTATCAATGAATACATCATGGGAATTCAAGTGATCATAATTAATTAACCAGGAATCATTAAACCACGTTCTCAATTTTTGTTTGACCTTTCTGTTCAGTTCTGCATTTTAAAGACTTCTAGCCATGTTGTGCATGTACAGTAGGAAATGTTGTTGCACTTACTACTTGTTGACACAGGAGACACAGGTTTACGTGAAACTAAAATCTTAAGAACCAACAATAAGTAGTTGAGAGATGATCAAAAGCGTTGAATCTGAATTTTGCCACAAAATTAAATCTATTATTTATGGGCACAGTATACCAGTCCAGTGCTGAAAATAAATAAATAAAAAATATTACTGATCCCAAACTGCAAACAACTTACCTGTACCTGCAAACTTCATGCAGTGCAGTTAATAAACTAATTTTGTTTTACAACATCAGTCATCTAGGCAGTTTTTTTTTTTTTGCCTACAATATTGATTTATCTTTTTTTTTTTTTTTTTTTTTTAAAACCAAGGTTCTGGTGCTTGATATCATACTGAAGCCAAACTTTTGGTATCGATTCAGCCCTGGTGGGCAGCAAGAGTAGGGGGAATGATTGGTGTTAACTCTATACTGACAAGCAAAACATAGTGGGATTGAAAGAAAACTCAAATAAAGCATGATGTAATTAGTTTTGAAACTTGCCCATCAGTGGCAACAAAGCAAATAGTTCTTAGATCATGATAAATGAAAACCAAGGCTCTGCAAAGTTCTCCCCTACTCATTTGTTGATCTTTGACAACGTGCCTTTGAACAACAGCGCTTTTAAATTCATCCACTGTAGCCTACAGAAGAATGCAGAGGCAAAATTCTTTTAATCAGCTTTCTTTGCACCATTTGGGAGAGAAAGGGGCGGGCACACGACACCCTCCACCATGTTACAATCTAACTGAATAACCTGCAGATTCCCTGCAAAGAAACTTAAAAATTCAGCCCCGTGAAGTTCAACCAAGGGGAGCAGAGAGGAGCACACAGGTCTTATTGTGTTGGGAATTGAGCCAGAGCTTGAGTGGTTTTACAGCACATACGGAGTGAAGGCATTGGTTATCATGGCAGACATCCCTTAACTAAAGCTGAGGGGAGAGGGGCTTGTTGTGGCAGTGAGGTTGTCATCCCACAGATAGGTCTGTAATGCTCAGGAGAGTGGAGTGAGAGGAGGGAGTGTGTGTGTGTGTGTGTCTGTGTCTGTGTGTATGTGTTTGTGGGGGGAGCGTCAAGTAGTGCTGCTACATCTCATGTAGTCATTTCACTTATTTCATTTTTTATTTCTTTTCTAACCAGCTTTGAAAGGTATGAGATGAGCACCATGTTGATGGCTGCTGAAATGGTGAATATGGTGGGCGCAGGAAGTTTCATTCCACTTCTATAATTTACAGGAAAATTACTTTGCTCCCCTGATGCTGCTTCTATTTATCTTACGCTCTCTACATATGTGGGAAGAAAAATGTGCTGAGACAAAGGAAGCAAATTCCTGCATCCAGTTAACTGATGGTATGTGTCTGGAGTCCCATAAACGCATTTGCTCTATCACAGTTAATATGCTGTAATGGACGTGCGACTTGTTTGTGGTTGTTTACCATGCTGCCCATTAGCAGGATCCACCAACTTCAAAAACATACATTAGGATCCCAAGAGGATCCATTACTGCAGACCTCCATTCATGTGGAATCAAGTCATATTTTTTATATCTCCAACCAAATAAAAAAAGAAGTTTGTTTAAGCTTCAGTTGCTAGCATGTGGTCAGTCATCTGTAAATTCTGCTCGGACATATTTTTGTCGCACAAGAAACCTGTAGCCTGTAGTTGTTGCTACGTAAACACCCTGCCTCTTAAACTAATACACACAACCTCCTAAAAGTCTAAAAATGTACTTCACAATAGAAATGATTCAATCATGATGGAATGCAATGGAATGGATGATGGAATCATTAATAGTTGTAGCATCTACAGTCACAGGTAATTGGGCCCTTTGAAAATCACATTCAAGACTGGGATGGGCAATCCTCAGAACAAAACATACAGTCTGTCATTTCCATCTTAGGCTCGCTGTTTGTTCAGCCCTCCTATCCCAGCAGAGAGATAGACAGTGTCTTGTTTCCTTTCTTGCTCCCACACCATCTGGAATGCTAAATGGCAGACTCACCTAGAAAAGTGACACAGCTTTTCTGCAAGAAGGACATCTGATGGAAGGACGGCAGTGAAGAAAAAAAAAAAAAAACCCTCTCCAAATAAAAATGGAATATGGAGGTTGAGTGTAGTGGTCTGGCACTCTGAGGAAACCAAGGTCATGGTTTTTCAAATACTTACATGTTTATCCATGTGTATTTTTCTCTATGTCTTTCAAATGCATTTATGGCCATTATTTAACATTGCCGTTAAAACATGGCAAGTCTTAGTTATCACAGAACATTTTGGCCCTCTGTCTCTGTCTTGTTTATCTTATATTCACTATCTCCAGTATCAGAGCAGGAAAAAATACAAAACTTAACTCTTTTTTTAAGTTAGACATTTTTATTTTTCTCACTCAAATTTGTATTTATTTTTTAAATGTTTTAATTAATGCTGCTGCTATATTTATTGAAGGACCTATATTATGGATTTTTTAAAATAATCTTTCAATAACCTTTCATGCAGAGTGTCACATAGCTGTATGTGAATGTAAACAGTCTCCAAAGTTGTAAAGCTCAAAATGCATCATACAAAAAGTTATTGTCTCTCAAAAGAAAGAGTCAACTCATTTGAGTCAATGAGTCATTTGTAATTCGAATCCCATTTCCGTGAAGTTCATACATCGCAAGTTAACAAATCTGCATAATGCCCACATACGTTCTGTGTGGACATCCTGTGAAAACTTGAACCCCCCTCAAATGCTGTCCTCGTTTGTGTGGATAACTTGGCGACAAGGCCCTGTGCTCTGTGCTGTGAAAGTAAATTCGGGTTCATTTTCACTTTGAAAGGATGAAGTTGTGAAGAATCAGTGGTTAAAATTCATCTTTAGATACCACAGTAGTATAATCCTAAACATTTGCTGTGCTTCTGTCATTTCACTGATGACTGCGAGTCTCTGCGAGTTCAACACAGGATTCGTAAACCAGTTATCTTTGAAAGATGGGTCAGTGCCCAGTTTGTTTGGACCAGCTTGCTCCTCTGAATCACAACCTGTAAGTATGATTAATAATTGTTGCTGTAATGTTCTGTCGAACGTGCAATATATGTAGTTTTGTGTGGTGTGCTGTGTATACACTCAGTGCAGCTGTAGGTCTCTGGCTAAAAGTTGAAGCAATACATTGGTTTACAAACTGCAGTACTTTATCAGTACTCCATGTCTGTGTTCGGCTAATGCGTATAGGCGTACTATTATTACTTGGGTCTTTACTACCAAGCTGTGGGCCTGGTTCACTAACACAAGTGCAAAACAACTTTTTCCTTTCTGATTCTTTATTTTTAGAATATAGTGGAGCACTATCATTATTATAATATAATGTATTATTGATAAGCCGTATTCCAGTATTGGTGACAGGTGTTCCATTTCCAACATGTGCTGTACGCAGGAGACCAATAAGAAACAAAACAGACTGGGTTATTGGACCAATCAGGGCAGGTTAGCCTCACGCAAAGGAGGGGTTTGGAAAGAAGATTATTTTTTTGTTGCATGTAAACCTGTTATTGGGGACTCCCAAAACCTAATTATGAACCTTTCAAATAGCATAACAGGGGCAGTTCACAATGACTTTACCCTTCAAAAGTTTGGGCAACTTTTTAAAAGTCTGACATGCTCACCAAGGCCGCATTTATTGTACACAGTTGTGCTGCTTTATGCTTTTTCTCTTCTTTTTTAATGCTTTTTCTTTACTGGACTAGCGAATCTCATTCATACTACCAGTGGTTGTCCATAAACTACACACACACACCATATCACCTTATATATCTTCAAAATAGGCATGAGCGGGCATGCTGAGGCACACCGCAGCAGAATTCAATCACATCATCTTTGATTGTTTTGCTTTTCTGCTCCAACTTCTACTCAAACAGAAAACAATAAAAAGTTTTCTTTTTTTAGTCAAAATGATCAAAAATGGATTTTTTTCACATTTAGTGAGTCTTCTTTAAATGTCAGTCAAGCTCACTGTTCTCATTTCAGCTAAAGTCAGATACCAAGATCTCTGTATCATGATGAGGAAGCATATTCTGATAGATTCTGGAGATATAGGGTAAACATAAAGCATTTAGGAAGAGGAGAGATTGTGAACTGGAGGAGTTTAAATTTGGCTCGGAAAGCTGCCATGACAGCTTTGTGAGTGTCCTGTGGAGTGACAGAATGCCTTTGATCTTCTCAAGCTATGGCTTGAAAGTTAATCAGATGAATAAATACTCCCGTTATAAATCCATAATGATCATGTCTTGGATCAGATTGTTCATAATGTACCATTACATGGCAGCTTGTACTGTATTCAAAAGCTCTAACATAGCAGTTGAAATTCTCATAGCCCTAGATAAGTACTTATTATTTTGCGCAGTTGAGCTCCTCTGAACTACATATTCTGTGTTAACAGCGCTTGGCTGTACAAAAAAAAAGATGAAATTCAACATTTTAAGATTGTGCTCCACTACGCAATGCCAGGCAGAAAGCTTGGAGGAAAATAATGAAGGCTACATACACCTCTTCCATTGGAGGTGAATCTGCCTTGACCGCATTTCATTTTAGTTTGGTTTAGGAGGCTAAAAGCCTCACTGGGGTTATAGGGTGAATGGTGGGAAGGAACCGGGAAGACTCAAAAGGAATACAATTCCAGACTCAGCAGGAGAGCTCAGGTGGGGTGAGAGAGTCATTATTAAGCCAGCCTCTGGAAACTGGGTCAATGGACAGTCTATGTTGATTGAATGGTCATGATTTGGAGTTCTGCGATCGTTCTTGTTCTTATTCCTATGTTTGGCGAACCTCCGCTCTTCAATTGGCCTCTGCAAGCATACGGCTAAAGGGCTAAGATGGTTCACTGTGACTTTGCCCTAATCAGATTGTGATGTATACGTCAAAAAAGTAAAATCTTGCCCAAGCAGAAATGCGTTTACTGTAAATGCAAAATTGTTTAAGCATAATATAATTGAATAGGAAATCAAATGGTAATAGTAATCCATGAGAGCTTTCTAAAGGTGCAATATGCATCTATCATACAAAATATTGACTGCTTTTGACGTGTTCTTGTGTACATTTGCTTCCTCGCTCAATCTTGATGAGCTGTCATTTGTTATGCTGGATTTCAGAGGCCCTGGAGCCATTTGATGTCAGTTATGGAAATGGAGAAGAAAACAGTGATTTTTCTCCTACAAAGAAAAGTAATGGAACTGGCCCAGCGGGGTATTGTGTGTCTGAATCAGGATTCTGTATGAAGAGAATGAAATCCCTGTTGTCTGTTCTCGTTTCCAAAACATCCAAAATTTCAAAATCCATTCCAGGAAAATCAGATGCACCTTTTGGAATATGTGGGCGCTGATATTTCCAAGACATTACAGAGGAAATTTTTGAAACGATTACTAGTTTCGCAGCTACAAAGATTTTTATTTATTTATTTATTTATTTTTAAGTTATAAAACAAAAGATAATAAATAAAACAAAAATAACTGGAGTACATTTCAACAAGCAAATATTTCAGCCTTCTACTTTAAAATTGTATGTGTAATTCAGTGTGTTACTTGCAATTTCTATATAGCTAATTGAGAAATGTACTAGCATTTTCTGAGTGAAAAGTTTCTACACCAAATTGCTTTTCAGTGTATGTGTGAGAGCAACAATTCTTCATTGTAGCAAATTCCAATCACACAGCAGGTATGAATGCACTGTATATCACCAAATACATAAATGTCAATGTATACATTTATGCCAGCCTGGTCTCATGTTTATACGTATTAATAGATAACATTTACAAGCACAAAACGTACATTTTTGTATGTTTTTATTGATGCTAAAACGTACAATTTAGATGTATTTCAACGTTTAAAACGTACAAATCGATACGTATTTTTAGCTAAAAAACGTAAAAAAATATTTACGTATCTTTTATATCAAGATATTCGTATCAATGCATTATCATTTTATCAAAAAGCGATTTAGATTTTTAGACACCTTAACCTACCCCAAACCTAAACCTACCCATTTTATAGCGAATATGCATTTTATTTTATCATTTTATAGCAAATATGCATTTTTTTTTATCATTTTATCAATAAGTAATTTAGATTTTAGACCCCTTAACTTACCCCCAAACCTTAACCTACACATTTTATAGCGAATATAAAAGGATAAAAAACGCAATTGACCGAAATATGCAGGAAAATAACCATTTTAGTAACAATATATAGCATTAAAATATTTTTATAGTCGCTAATCCCACTCCTAACTACAAACCTAAACATTTCTGTACAGTATAAGAAAAACATGACAGACAGATAAAAGCAATTACAATCATTTATTTATTGCAAAAATGTCAAAAGCACTACCAAAAGTAATCCAAATGAAGATGCGTTGCAGCCGTAGTCTTCTGTGGCGGAATACAGTAGGGTTGTGTGAGGTGCAGAGCAGAATTTATGTGGTTAATCGCTGAAAATATTATCCAGATTATTTTCCCGATCCTCTCCGTGAACTCGTGAAGGCGCGCGCGCATCATTCAAAAACACCTCACCAGAAACACGGCATGTCGCAATCTGTCAAGTCAAGTCAAGTCACCTTTATTTATATAGCGCTTTTAACAATACAGATTGTGTCAAAGCACTTAACAGTATCAAATTGGAGGATAGAGTGTCAGTAATGTATAATAATAAGATTAAACACTCAATTTTCAGTTAAAGGCATTTCATTATTGAATTCAGAGATGTCATTGTCTAGCTCAGTTTAGTTTAAATAGTATATATGAAATCAAATTGACGATAATCGTTAGAAATTAAGTGTCCCCAACTGAGAAAGCCAGAGGCGACAGCGGCAAGGAACGAAAACTCCCTCTGTGACAGAATGGAGAAAAAAACCTTGGGAGAAACCAGGCTCAGTCGGGGGGCCAGTTCTCCTCTGGCCAGGATATTATTATTTATTTTTTTACTTATTGTATTAATTAAATTTTAAATGTATAAATGTATTATATTTCTATTTTTATATTGTTGCAATTTCTAACAATAATAGTATTATGTAGTTAGGTATTTTATTATATTATAGTTATTTTGTTTAATTTTAAGTTTTATTGTATTTAAGTCGAGGTCTTCACTGGGGATATGTCCCCGGGGCTCATCCAGGTGTCCGGCCTCCGCCGACGATCAGGGTCGCAGACATCATCTCCCGGCGCCATCTGATCCGGACACGGACTGAGAAACAGAATAAGAAAGAAACAGACAAATATTAGCATAGATGCCATTCTTCTTACGATGTAACGAGTACATCGTGTGTTATGAGGAGTGTTCCCGGTTCCGGTTGATCTAATTAATGCAGTCTAACAATCCTTTAACGGATTTGAATAATAGAAGTGTATTAGTGTGTTATGTGTAAGCCAGGTTAAAGAAATGTGTCTTTAATCTAGATTTAAACTGACACAGTGTGTCTGCCTCCCGAACAGTGTTAGGTAGATTGTTCCAGAGTTTGGGCGCTAAATAGGAAAAGGATCTGCCGCCCGCAGTCGATTTTGATATTCTAGGTATTATCAAATGGCCAAAGTTTTGAGAACGCAGCAGACGTGGAGGACTATAATGTGATAAGAGCTCGCTCAAGTACTGAGGAGCTAAGCCATTCAGGGCTTTATAAGTAATTAACAAGATTTTAAAATCTATCCGATGTTTGATAGGGAGCCAGTGCAGTGTTGACAGAACCGGGCTAATATGGTCATACTTCCTGGTTCTAGTAAGGACTCTAGCTGCTGCATTTTGGACCAACTGTAGTTTATTGATCAAGCGTGCAGAACAACCACCCAGTAAAGCATTACAATAGTCTAACCTTGAGGTCATAAACGCATGAATTAGCATTTCTGCATTTGACGTTGAGAGCATAGGTCGCAATTTAGATATGTTTTTGAGATGGAAAAACGCAGTTTTACAGATACTAGAAACATGGCTTTCAAATGAAAGATTGCTATCAAACAGCACACCTAGGTTCCTAACTGATGAAGAAGAATTGACAGAGCAGCCGTCACATGTTAGATAGTGTTCTAGGTTATTACATGTGAGGTTTTTAGGTCCGATAATTAACACCTCTGTTTTTTCAGAATTTAGCAGTAAGAAGTTACTCGTCATCCAGTTTTTTATATCGACTATACATTCCGTTAGTTTCTCAATTTGGTGTGTTTCACCGGGCCGTGAAGAAATATAGAGCTGAGTATCATCAGCATAACAGTGAAAGCTAACACCATGTCTCCTGATAATATCTCCCAAGGGTAACATGTAAAGCGTGAAAAGTAACGGCCCTAGTACTGAGCCTTGAGGTACTCCATACTGCACTTGTGATCGATATGATACCTCTTCATTTACTGCTACGAACTGATGGCGGTCAGATAAGTACGATTTGAACCATACTAAGGCACTTCCACTAATGCCAACTAAGTTTTCTAGTCTATTCAAAAGAATGTTGTGGTCGATAGTGTCGAACGCAGCGCTAAGATCCAGTAGAACTAATAAAGAGATACAACCATGATCAGATGATAGAAGCAGGTCATTTGTAACTCTAATGAGAGCAGTCTCAGTACTATGATACGGTCTAAATCCTGACTGGAATTCCTCACAGATACCATTTTTCTCTAAGAAGGAATATAATTGTGAGGATACTACCTTTTCTAGTATCTTTGACAGAAAAGGGAGATTTGAGATCGGTCTGTAATTAACTAGATCTTTGGGGTCAAGTTGTGGTTTTTTAATGAGAGGCTTAATAACAGCCAATTTTAAGAAAAAAACGCAATCTGTGACGATTGCAATCTGTGACGAATGCAGGCGAGAGTGTTCGATTATCCTGCCGTAAAACCTGTCGTTTGAAGCTGCAACATTTGAATTCGTAACTAGCGTCAGTCAGCGCCGGCTTTACTGTTTATTATTATTAATTTTTTTTTTTTATGGAGATGAAGATCGCCGAATAAAGGCTTGGATTTGGGTCTGTTCCTCGCTGTCGTATGGATTCTGAAGATCTGGATTACAGCGCACAAATAAAACTCTTTCACTTCGTAATTATGCTGCGTTTTTGGTGTTTTTATAGTTTTATTGTCAGTCACAGCATGTCGGAGAAAACGCCTTTTGTGGCCCATGGCAAACAAAGTAAACATTACATGATAAATAAAGGTTAAACAATTGCAAAAGTTATTTATTTTAACGTTTAAAGTGTTTTAACGTTTAAAGTGAAATCTTGTTTAACATTATGTAGGCCTATTCTTGGAAACGAGCTGGCAGCAGAAATCACAACAAAACGAAATGTTATCATTTAATATTAAGTAAACAATTTAATAATGCAACTGAAAGCAAGGTAATTGATATGACAACTAAAAGCAACTAATAATAAAATTAATGTTGCGATTTCAATATTCATAAGGATTAATTTTTAGATGTCGTCAATACGTCAGTTTTGTACGTTTAAATGCTGAAAATACGTCAATATTGTACGTTTTAGTGCCTGTAAAAACGTAAGTAAATATACGTTTTATAGAACCATATTTTATGTAAAATGCATACGAATTATCACGTTGTTTATGCAGTATGTGTTTCTTGGAAATTGAATCCATGACCTTGGTATTGCTAGCACCAGTTGAGCTACGAGAACACCAAAGAAACATTAAAAACCAACGGGGATGTTAGGTTACTGGTTCAATCTGGGGACTAGTTCAATCAAATTGGGGTTACCCAGGACCCAAGAAGTAGAGAGTTGTGGGACTGGAGTTTGTGCTTCAGGAAGTGTGATGGCATAGTGAAAAACTGCTTCAAATTCAAGAGCAGAGTCCAAATGGCTAGTCACGATAAAAGTACAGCTCTATAATTTCTGCTTTAGTATCTTTTCTCTTACACATTGTCTCTTCTTCCCCTTAATATCCGCAGTTTAATTATTAAAGGCACTGTCCGCAAGCATTGACCATAACATTTTCTACTCAATCTACTCTCTTTGTTTGACTAAAAGCTTTTGTTGTTTGTCTATCACATCACATGTTGTTTGTTTTCCTGGGTGAAAGATGAAGTCACATCTTAAATCCACTGTGTGTGTTGTACATGCTGTGCAAGTGAGTAGTATAACTAGCGTAATCAGTCAGGAAGAAATCAACAGTTTTGGAGTTGCTTCTGTTTATGGTAAATGGACAACCACAGATCTGTAGTCATATATCACTCTGAACACTGAGATTTTCCATTTGTGTAAGAGGCTATGAGAGGCTGAGAGGGATAAAAAAGCCAGCAGAGGGCACTGTGACTCCTAACTCTGGACACGGTACCACTGAGAAGGTTTTAGAATAGAGTGGAGCTATACCGAGAGTGTGTTTCTGTATTTGAATCTCTTTCTGCTATTCAGGATGTTCCCTTTGTGACTGACATTGCAATTATAGGTTTTGCATTCGCAAGGCCTCGGCTCGGTGTAAGTGCAACTGCAGAGGACACCCAGCCTGCCTAGATGTGTGATTATTACACCTTTTCCTGTGGCCTCTCAAGTCACAAAGCTCATCCCTGTGTCCTCACGTTCTTAAATATCCTCATAAGGCGTAATCAACAGTTGGACATAATGCAATTACAATCAGTCAGCTGAGGATTGGCCCTAACCTTCACATAGGTTTAAAGGCAAAACCGGATGAGACGGGAGATTGTCTTCTCTGCTGAAAGAATACAGAATGTGGCTTTCACTCAGCCCAGGGGAGGGGCTGTACTTCCATAAAGGAGCACCTGAATTTAAATTTCCTCCAAGGACGCATTCCCTCCCTCTTGTGAAATAACATGACACCCAAGTGTCAACTCTCAACAAATCCCACACACATTCTCTTCTTTGCTGATGACTCATTTCAATATTTCTGTTCTGACTAAGGCCTTAGAAAAGCCACCACGAAGGTAATCCACTTTACACGTGGGCTAATAACCGAAGCTTTCTTTCTCTTGCTGGATCTGTGGTGACGAATGGTTCAGATATGAGCAATCCTCAATCTTTGTTTCTTTTTTAAAATGTTTTAGTCCAACCATGTTTTTTTTTTTTTTTTTTTTTGTGTGTGTGTGTGTGTGTGTGTGTTTAGCATTCTGGGAATTACACTGTCCATGGCTGTCAAATGTTTGATTGTCTGGAAGTATGACTTTTTTAATGCTAAAACTATCTGCTGATCCTATCATCTTCTGGAGAGAAGAGATTGATATTGACTGTAATGTGGATATTGATATTGATGGATGACTGTAATACCTTTAAAGGATCATAAGGTTGGCTATCCTGTATCCTTATGTGTGTATTGTGTGTGTGTGTGTGTGTGTGTGTGTGTGTGTGTTTTTAAACACAGGCTACATAGTGGAACCAAAATGCACCAAGATAAATACTTCTGTCTTTTACTACTGCATTCAAATATTTCCTTAAGCTTGTCCATCTTTTACACTGGAACGCTCGCCTTCTTTTGATTGCTTGTCCTCCCACATTCCCATTCTTTCTCCTGTATATCTTTAATATTAATATGCAGCATTGTGTGTGTGACAGCGTGTGCAATTTCTAACAATAATACTGACTAATCAATCTAGTGTTAAAGCAGCAATATTTTTTTTTTTTTGCACAGAATTGTAAATATTTAAATGTTGTTAATTTCTTGTTTATAATAACATTTGCATGAGATGAAGAAAAGGTATGTTCTGCATGGAGTGGGTTGCAACCTCAAAGGTCCCGCTATGTTGACGTTGCACAACAAGTAGTGTAATGCAATTGAATGAATAATAAATACAGGTGCATCTCAATGAATTAGAATGTCGTGGAAAAGTTAATTTATTTCAGTAATTCAACTCAAATTGTGAAACTCGTGTATTAAATAAATTCAATGCACACAGACTGAAGTAGTTTAAGTCTTTAGTTCTTTTAATTGTGATGATTTTGGCTCACATTTAACAAAAAACCCACCAATTCACTATCTCAACAAATTAGAATACTTTATAAGACCAATTTAAAAAAAAAAAAAAGAAAAAAAAAAAAAAAAGAAAACCTTTTTAGTGAATTGTTGGCCTTCTGAAAAGTATGTTCATTTAATGTATATGTACTCAATACTTGGTAGGGGCTCCTTTTGCTTTAATTACTACCTCAATTTGGCGTGGCATGGAGGTGATCAGTTTGTGGCACTGCTGAGGTGGTATGGAAGCCCAGGTTTCTTTGACAGTGGCCTTCAGTTCATCTGCATTTTTTGGTCTCGTTTCTCATTTTCCTCTTGACAATACCTCATAGATTCTCTGAGGGGTTCAAGTCTAGTGAGTTTGCTGGCCAGTCAAGCACACCAACACCATGGTCATTTAACCAACTTTTGGTGCTTTTGGCAGTGTGGCCAGGTGCCAAATCCTGCTGGAAAATGAAATCAGCATCTTTAAAAAGCTGGTCAGCAGAAGGAAGCATGAAGTGCTCCAAAATTTCTTGGTAAACGGGTGCAGTGACTTTGGTTTTCAAAAAACACAATGGACCAACACCAGCAGATGACATTGCACCCCAAATCATCACAGACTGTGGAAACTTAACACTGGACTTCAAGCAACTTGGGCTATGAGCTTCTCCACCCTTCCCCTCCAGACTCTAGGACCTTGGTTTCCAAATGAAATACAAAACTTGCTCTCATCTGAAAAGAGGACTTTGGACCACTGGGCAACAGTCCAGTTCTTCTTCTCCTTAGCCCAGGTAAGACACCTCTGACGTTGTCTGTGGTTCAGGAGTGGCTTAACAAGAGGAAAACGACAACTGTAGGTGGTTCTTGATGCCTTGACCCCAGCCTCAGTCCATTCCTTGTGAAGTTCACCCAAATTCTTGAATCGATTTTGCTTGACAATCCTCATAAGGCTGCGCTTCTCTCGGTTGGTTGTGCATCTTTTTCTTCCACACTTTTTCCTTCCACTCAACTTACTGTTAACATGCTTGGATACAGCACTCTGTGAACAGCCAGCTTCTTTGGCAATGAATGTTTGTGGCTTACCCTCCTTGTGAAGGGTGTCAGTGATTGTCTTCTGGACAACTGTCAGATCAGCAGTCTTCCCCATGATCGTGTAGCCTAGTGAACCAAACTGAGAGACCATTTTGAAGTCTCAGAAAACCTTTGCAAGTGTTTTGAGTTGATTAGCTGATTGGCATGTCACCATATTCTAATTTGTTGAGATTGGTGGGTTTTTGTTAAATGTGAGCCAAAATCATCACAATTAAAAGAACCAAAGACTTAAACTACTTCAGTCTGCGTGCACTGAATTTATTTAATATACGAGTTTCACAATTTGAGTTGAATTACTGAAATTAACTTTTCCACGACATTCTAATTTATTGAGATGCACCTGTACATACAAGCATACATACATAAGCTTCGGTGTGAAGCAACAACAGTTTGTAAACAAAACTTAATGCATCCAGTCTGTCAGTATACTGTAAATTCCAAACCAGTCACTTGGACATTACTGGGATGAATAAGCAAAACCTGAGTAAACTTTAAAGATGATCATTTTTAAGTGCAAAGAGTCCACTGAAATATGCTGTTATGTTTGATCTGAATGCATGAGTCACTGAGGAAAATGTCATTGTTGATAGGTGTGGGTATGCTGAGCCTGAATGGAGCATAGCCAAGACAATTCAAAATCTCAAATCATTGCCAGATATTAAGTGATATTTTTCCTGAGACCTGGAGGGATCTGATATTGACTGTTGCTTAAAAATTATAAAGTGGGCGCAGTATTTTAATCATAGGATACTATACGCTACAAAGCAGAGACAAAAATACTCAAATTAAATAGTTCATATGTAGTTTTTCTGTCTATTTAGTATTTTTCTATCACAATCTACTCCACTGTTTAAAGGTTTGGGGTCAGGTAAGATTTTGTTAGAAATTAATGCAACGCCATTCACATGACTTTATTCCTACATGCCTTTTTAAATGTTCATGTGCATCATGAGATAATCAACCCTCATAAATGTTTTGTGTTTCTCATTAGTATGCTGCTCTGAATGTGTTGCCTTTGGACAGCAGCACAGAGCAGTCTGATCTTCCCCTGACTCAGGCCTCCCTGCAGCTCTACTCTCCCCCTCATCTCTCTTTATATCCTGATGTGCGCTGGCTCCTCATTTCTGAAATATCAGTCTCATTGCCAGAATAATACCTCTGTTTGAGTCAGGGGTTAAATACTGGAGGCTCTGGAGGGATTGATTGGTGGATTGAGAGGTTGTGATTGCACTCTCATTTCTCCTTTCTTTCGGTCCCTCTCCCGGTGTGTCTGTGTGAGGTGACTTTGTGTGTATAAAATGTCCCCACCAAACACTCTCTCTCTTGGATGAATTCAGGTTGAATTAAAAGAGCGCTCGCCCACTCTCATTGCTTTTTTTTTTCTTTTCAGGACCTTAATTCGCTCTTCACCTTGTTTGCCTACAATCTGTTTTAATGTGCTTTTTCTTCTTCATGCTTTTTCTTTTTACTCATGGATATTCATGATTCTATTTTCAAAATGTATCTTCCATAATAAACATTAGTCAGAATTAATTTAGTGTAGGTCAGTATTTTCAAAAGCCTCCACGTTTGAAACCAGGAACACACTTGATCCTCACATGGCCTTAAGAATAGGGGGAAAAATAGAGCTGACATTTAAATTCCCCATTAAGAGTGGTCACCGTTGTTAGTATTAAGTGAAAATCACTCATAAATCATGTTCATAACATGCACTGCCTGTCAGATTGACCTGTTTTCAGCTATTACGCCAAAACTGTCTCACTCATACTATGCCTGCATTAGTTTGTGGTTGAAGTCAGCATGAACTGAAGATTGCTACTGACTTTTCATCCCTATTGTGGCATATTTCCAGGTGAAAAACAAAATAGCCTTAGTTGTGGCAAAAAAATAAATAAAAAATAAATAATAATAATAATAAATTTATATATATATATATATATATATATATATATATATATATATATATATATATATATTATTTATTTTAATTTTTTTTTCCTGATAATGACAATGGAACTGCATGCTTTTAGTTTGTACAACAATTAATGAGTCAAAACTCATTCTTTTTATTTAAGAGATGAAAAGTGCAGTGAGACAGAATGATGTAAAGTGATAGTTTTTTTTTTTTTTTTTTTTGTCTAGTGACCCATCCAGGCTGATATAAATGCTGGATGGGGGGGAAATCGATGTCTCATTCAGCAAGAACTGATGGAACCTCAGTGTCACATGCTGACAATCACAGCACTGTTTGCCAGTAAATAATGGAATCGATAAATCCAAATCTATCAAATTATTTTCAACACTTTTGGCCTGTATATGAATTAGCATTTGCTAAATGTTGTAGCGTGATCTTTGAAGTGAAGAGCTTTAAATTTTATATGAAGACAGCCTGGAGTAGTAATTACTTCTCAATATCTTAATGGAAGACTATTAGAATTCATTTTGTGTAAACTGAAGCCTCGCAAATTTAATGTATCTGTTGCTCGTCTCTCTATGTGCTAAGCTGTAGTCATATAGGGTGATTACCCAGCTTGCAGTCCTGTCAATAAGAAAACGGGGTCGACAGAGCTCCCTGTTTCCAAGGCAACCACACAAAACATGATAAACTGATTGGAATGTGTCTGCAAAATATATTCACGAAGCAAGAGGCCAGGGAGGATGCTGCAGTACAGGTGGGATATATTTAATTATTTATATATTTACCCTGTTGTGGATGATTTCATCTTAGAAAAGAGAACAGGAAAATTCCTTCGGTCAGTTCAGTTGAGTGATGTCAAGAGAGGAAAATGCTAAAGCCTGGTGGATCGCAGGTCAGGGCAGGACTTCAAAGAGCACAGCATATGGCTGTCACGAGAGGGGCGAGTGCAGGCGACGAGAGAAGGACGGTGCCAGCACTCATAGATGCGATGACTGAGACATGGTCGATAGCTGTCACTTAACCTTATGAAAAACACTGTTTGAGAAGGGCAAAAGAAACATGCTTGTACACTTGTGGTTTCACTGAAGCTGATTGACAGTTCACATTAATCATGCAGCTATGTGTTGCTTTGATGATAATCTGTAAGTAGTAATGTAGTGCTCTCATATTGTATACTGCAGGGTTGTTCACCATTTAGAATGGAATTCAGAATACCTTTTAAATTCAAATTAAATTCCTGAGTTTGAATTGAGGTAGAATTGCAATTCAAATTTGAGAGGAAGGGTAAGTGTGACAACAAGATATTGACTTGACAGCCTTGTACACTGTACATAATGGTGGTAAAACAATATACTCAAAACTTTCTAGTAATTTTCACAAATAAGTACAGAAAAATGGCAAGTAACTCATTTGAAGATTTATAGACATAGATACACTTTTATAATTTACAAAAAGTCAATTTTTGCAGTATGTTTTACAAGAGCAATAAATACAATTCTTATTTGTGTCATTAAAGTTCAACTTCCTTCAAATTCAAACTTATAAACTGAAAGGTACCCAATTCAGTTCTGGATTTTGCACAACCCTTGTGTACTGAAAAGGGATAGCTAACCCCAAAATTAAAATTCTGTTACCATTTACTGTCATTCATGTTGTCTCAAACCTTAATGATTTTTTTTTTCTTTTGTGAAAAACAAAAGAATATATTGAACATTCAAATCAGACATATGAATGAGTGGGAATAGGGATACCGGAAAGCTACAAAAAATTACAAACAAACAAATAAATAAATAAATGTTGGTAACACTTTTGTCACGCTTGCCTACTGTGCTGGAGACGAGGAGATGAAGGAGCGCGGAGACAAAGGAGATTCACATTCACTGTCTTTATTCATCCAAATAAAGCACGACAGGGAACATGCAGGACGGAGACACGGAGAGACACACACACACACACACACACACACACACACACACACACGTACGTAGCAAGGGGAATTGACAATTAATACCAGATATGAAACACGGGGCAGAACACACTATAAATACTCAGCGTAAATGAGGGGACTAAAGGGACACACCTGGGATCAAGTCAAACACAGTCAGGAACAGGAACAGAACCAAATATGGGCATACAAGAGGCAGGGAAACACAAGACACAGGACAAGCCTGACAACTTTAGTATAGGGACCAATTCTCACTATTAACTAGTTGCTTATTAGCGTGCTTATTAAAGGGTTAGTTCACCCAAAAATTAAAATTAGCCTGTGTTTTACTCACCCTCGAGCCATCCTAGGTGTATATGACTTTATTCTTTCAGACGAATCCAATCGGAGTTATATAAACAATTGTCCTGGCTATTCCAAGCGTTATTATTGCGGTGGGTGGGTGTTTCTCTTCAACAGTCCAAAACACGTTAAATAAAGCGTGCGCATCCATAATAAAACGTGCCTCACATGGCTCCGAGGCATGAATAAAGACCTCCTGTAGCGATTCCATGCGTTTTTGTAAGAAAGATATCCATATTTCAAACGTAATAAACACTTTTCTCTCACTTTTGCTGACTGTCGTACGTGGAAGCTGTTCCGGCGGATGACATAGGACGTATGCACCACGCGCGCCTCTGAGATATGCTAGTCTCACGAGTTTGTTTCCAGGAGCAAAAGAAGCAAAGTTTCCTTACTTTAGCAAAGGAAAACCAGTCTCCTCTTGGCTTACATCGAAATACTCCAACATTTTTCTTTACAAATCCTCAGTTTGTACTTCTAATTCATGACCGGCGTTTTGATTTGTTCTCTCTCTGCATTTGTCACTAATCACGCAACGCTCAAGTCCTACGTCATCCACCGGAACTGCTTCCGCGTTCGACAGTCAGTGAAAGTGATAGAAAAGTGTTCATGATGTTTGAAATATGGATATTTTTCTTACAAAAACGAATGGATTCGCTACAGGAGGCCTTTATTCACCCCCCGAAGCCGGGTGAGGCACATTTTATTACGGATGTGTGCACTTTATTTAATGTGTTTTGGACTGCTGAACAGAAACACCCACCCACTGCAATGATTAAGATTCGAAGAGCCAGGGTAATTTTTAATATAACTCGTCTGAAAGAAGAAAGTCACATACATCTTGGATGGCTCGAGAGTGAGTAAAACACAGGCTAATTTTCATTTTTGGGTGAACTAACCCTTTAATAACATATTGGCTGTTTATTAGTGCTTATAAAGCATATATTCTGCATGGCCGTCTTCTACATCTCTAATCCAACCCAATACCTAAACTTAACAACTACCTACCTATTACTAAGCAGCAAATTTGTAGTTTATTGAGGCAAAAGTCATAGTTTGGTTTTTTAATAGCAAGAATTGATACTTAAAGTGTGACCAAAAATGATTAAAATGATAAAAATAGTCCATATGACTCTTGTGCTATAGTTAGAGGCTGCTATTATTGTTGAAAACAATTCTGTTTGTCCTCTAAACCTAAACCTGCTACAAATAGCTGAATGTCAATTCAAATTATCCAACAGAATGCACCAAACCCCTGCTTTTAGGTAAATATTTCATAAATGCCACTGAACTGAAGTGCTTTCCATACCAGAGGACATGGACAGAACAGAGGATGTCAGATTTATTTTTAAATGATTTTACTCAAATATGCTTCTTAAAGACATCCATTGATTGTGTGCAGGTCTGGCTATACTCCAGCAGCCCATCAGCAGAATGACAGCAGACTAATGAATACCTTTTGGCAGGTATCACTCACCCACTCTGAGGGAGAAAAGAGAGAGCGGGACACTGAAAGGTTATAGGTATAGGTGACTTGGAAACACACATTAAGTAGCATACTCAGGTGATCTGCACTTAATGTCACGAGTACTGTAGCTTAAATACAGTGAGATAACAGAAATGTCAATTTATTGTACATTGTCGATTTATTTATTTTTTTCTTTTTACTCTTTCCCATTTCTGAGAGAATGTGATTGAGTGAGGTTGGGAGGTTCAATGGATGATGCAAAAAAGAGGAAAAGCCTCTTGGCCAATAAATCTGTTTTGCTTGATTGATTTTAGATTAGCAGTTAAATGAAAAAAGACAGTGTTTGGAGAAAGTGCTCTGCTGCTATCACTCTATCAAAGGCACTGTCTTGGAGGAAGCAATATCACTCTGTGCTCCCATTAGACAAGGCAAAGAGAAGGTAGGACATGCTGGGCTGATAGCAATTTCCCCTCAGACAGATAATAGTACAATTATGTTGTTCTCCATCGCAGAGAGTATTTGTTTAAAGGACGCCCACAATGGCACACAATTAAAGATTAACACTCGTACCCATGTGGAGAGGAATATCCTGTCTCGTTGTTTGTGTGCGTGTTATGGTGCTGCATAGTTTAATTGTGTCTACATGCTGAGAGAGACACATTCTGAGTGTTTAGAAGAACTGTAGTAGCCTTTGTGTGTGTGTGACATTCAAATCCAAACCGCTTCAGATAACCACTATCACTTTACATTTAGGGTTCAATTTTTTTTAAAGGATAGTTAACCCCAAAATGCTCATTTTGTCTTAATATTCTCACGTTGTTCCTAAACTGTTTGACTAACTTTATCCTGTGCAACACAAAAGAACAAAACAAATATTAATATAATAATACAATAATAATTATGATTTAATAATATAATAAATATATATATATATATATCTTCTTGTTCTTTTCCTCCTCCTCCTCCTCTCTCTGCTTCTTCTTCATCTTCTTTTTCTGCTTTTTTCTTTTTCTTTTTCTTCTTCTGGTTCTGCTTCTTCTTCTCCTCCTTCTGCTTCTTCTCCTTATCCTTCTGCTTCTTCATCTTCTTTTTCTGCTTCTTCTTTTCTCCTTCTGCTTCTTCTTTTCCTCCTCCTGCTTCTTCATCATCTTCTTTTCCTTCTTCTGCTTCATATTCTTTTTCTGCTTCTTATTTTTCTCCTTCTGCTTCTTCTTTTTCTACTTTTTCTGCTTCTTCTTCTTTTTCAGCTTTTTTTCTTCTTCTGCTTCTTATTTGTCTTCTTTTTCCGCTTCTTCTTTTTCTGCTTCTTCTTTGTCTTCTTTTTCTGCTTCTTCTTTGTCTTCTTCTTCTTCTTCTCCTTATACTTTTTCTTCATCTTCTCCTTCTGCTTCATTTTCTTCTTCTTCTGTCTTCTTTTTCTTCTTGTCCTCCTTCTGTGTCTTCTTTTTCTGCTTCTTTTTCTTCTTCTTCTGCTTCTTCTTCTTCCCCTGCTGCTGCTGCTTCTTCTTCTTCTTCTCCTCCTTCTGCTTCTTCTTTGTCTCATTTTTCTGCTTCTTCGTCGTCATCTTTTTCTGCTTCTTCTTCTTCTTCTCCTTCTGCTTCTTCTCTTCGCGGTTTGGAATGAAATGAGGGTGAGTAAATGATAACGGAATTGTCTATAGCTTTAACATTAGTTGATGCATTAGGTTCATAGTTGTTCCTAATTAATTAGTGTGATATTTTAATATTCATTTGTACAACTTAAAAAAAGTTTAGAGACTTATAATTAGGGCACATTTAAAGAATTTAAAAGCAGAAATGTGAAACTTCTGAGCTGTAATCCTGTTTAAAATCGTAATTTTTTCCCTACACCAAAAATGTCTCGGGTTACTTATGTGACCCATGTTCTCTGAATAGGGAACGAGACGCTGCGTAGCTGATGCAATGGGAACACCCCAGGTGTGATGATTGTCTGAAACCCATATAGAATCACGCCAATTCATTGGCTGATGGCGCGAGATACCGCCCCTATGTCATACGTGATTGACATTACCCCTCAGATTTTCCTGTCTGAGAAGCAGGTCAACAGCGTGAATAGCTTGGCAGCGGACGCCGCGTCTCGTTCCCTATTCAGAGAACATGGGTTACGTAAGTAACCCGAGATGTTCTCTTTCATAGTTTCACTCAACGCTGCATAGCTGACGCAATGGGAATGATATACCACACGCCAAGCTAACACGCTGCCAAGTCTGGCCCATTACAGACCAGGGCCCGTATTCTTAAAGATTCTAAGATTCCTCTCAGAGAGCTCCTAATTTAGCTTAAACATTTCTAACTAGGAGTCTTAGCTTAAGAGGGATTCAGGACCAATCTAAGAGCAACTCTGAACAAGGAAAAGACAAAAACTTTTATCTGAGTGAGGAGGCGGGGCTGACCCCGTTGCTAGCTATGACACAGTCTTTTGAAGACTGTGATTGGTTGGTTGTCCAAGAAGGAAATAAAAGAACCCTTTTAAGAGTAGCGTCTATTATAAGCCTTCACTTTGAAATTACAGGCGTAATTTTTCCTGTTTTACCGTACTCACACACACACACACAAACACACCCACACACACACACACACACATTATATATGTATATATTAGGGGTGCACGATAAATATCGGGCGATAATTAATGCGCATCTTGTCAGTAAAGCCGGTTCTCTAATCAGCGGTAAATTCCAACACGTGCGTGATTTCACATTGAGCAGCATGTACTACACAGAGCCGTTGTTCACTGACAAGCTGTGCAAATCCATGTTCATTATCAGCATGGTTTTGCGCAGCTTGTCAGTTAACAACGGCTCTGTGTAGTAAAACTCCATCACTGAACCAACTAGGCAGCTGACTGGGTCCACAGCATGAGCCAAGCACCAAGATTCAAAAACCTTCCATTTAGAGGAATAGAGCCTCCTAGTGGAAAGGGCCCTGGCACTATTAATGGTCTCACGGACTCCATCCGAGAGATCAAAGACTATGGGCAACCTCTGATCGGCTATACCCACAACTTCCAGATCACTGGACGTGGGTGCCAAATTCTGCCCTGGAGCTGTCACAACAGGTCTTTTCTAATTGGAATCTCCCACGGATTTCCTTCCAGAAGGGAGACTAACTCCAAGAACCATATCTGGGAAGGCCAGAATGGGGCTACTAGGAGAAGGTGGACTCCGCATGTCTTCACCCTGCGCAAGATTGCTAGGATGAGCTTTGCCGGAGGAAAAGCATATAGTTTCATGTCCGGCCAGGGGTGCGCTAGCGCATCTATCCCCAGAGAGGTAGGGTGAGAAAGGGAGAGCCAAAGGGGACATTGGGTTGACTCCTGAGACGCAAAGAGATCCACCTCTGCTGCGCCGAATCGCTCCTAAATCTGAGCCACTGTCCGACAGTTCAGTATCCATTCCGTCTCGACAGATTTCAGATAGGTTCAGGACCCCTGGGACATGGACTGTTCTCAGGGACAAAAATTTGGCCTGTGCCCAAAGTAGGAGTTGGCGCGCATGCCTGTCCAGGGTGCGTGACCGGGAGCCTCCCTGGTGACTGTTGTGTGACACCACCTCCATATTGTCCGTCCTGACGATGACATGAGAGTGCGCCAGGAATGGAAGAAAGTGAACGAGAGCCAGATGAACCACTCTCATTTCCAGGCTGTTTATGTGCCAGGGAGGTACTTGCCCGTCCAGACACCCCAAGCTGGCCTCCCCTCAAAGACCACACCCCATCCTGAGAGGGAAGCATCTGTCGTAATCATCTGTTGACGGCAGACTACTCCCATTTTCACTCCTTTCTGGAGAAAATTGGGGTCCCGCCACACTGAGAGGGCATGGAGACCGGCGCCTGACACTCTTAGTAGGTGGAGAGATGGCCAGGAGGGATGAAGGAGGGATGAGGGATGCAAGCAAATCAGTGTGTAGCCAAACTGGATCATACGAAGAACCCAGGGCGACACTCCCGGCAGGTCCCTCCAGGCATGGAAGAAGGCTGACAGAGGTAACAGAGTTGAACAGTTTAAGGGGGATGCCAACAGAGGGTCCCCGCTCTGAACATCGTCCTGAAGGGAGGGACATGTGTCTGACTGAAGCAGAGGAAAGTTCAAAGCATCTTCGTGTGTAGATGCGTGACCTGATGAGGCCGTAAAAGCAAGGGCAGGAGAAGCTGACGCGGCGGGAAGGCGCTAGGCATCCCTTACCATGCAAACAGTGCCTGCAGCATGCAGCAACCCTGAGGGGAGAAAACCTGAAGTGTCACCAACCTTCAACGATCGCAGAAGAGGGGAAGTGGCCTGCGCTCCTCGAGACGCATCTAGCGGCAAGGACAGCGCAGTCAGTGGAGGAGAGCGTCTCGTGGATGGACAGTTACGCTTTAGCGGTCTGTCGTAATCCAACGAGGTTGGTGAAGCCCTCCTCTTCCCTTTCTGGGGGCTGGGCGCTCCCTGGAGGACAAGGCAGTGGCTGGCTCACGCGCACGGCGTGGCATGAACTGCTTAAACGCAGCTGACTGCCTTTTGGCAGCTCTAAACTTATCGACGACGACATTAACCGTGTTGCCGAATAAGCCAGAGCTGGAGACCAGGCCATCGAGAAGGAAAACCTTCTCCTTCTCCTTGATCTCCACAAGATTCAGCCACAGGTGGCGCTCAGTTGCCACCAAACCTGCCATACTGCGTCCAACTGCCCACGCTGTGTGCTTAGTAGCACGAAGGGCCAGGTCGGTAGCCCTACGAAGCTTTGTAACAGCTTCGGGGGTTCCACCGTCCATCTCCTTCAGTACCTCTGCTTGGTAGGCCTGATTAGGATGGCCATGGAGAGCCGCGCCTGCCTGTCCCGCCGCCATGTAGGACTTACCAATCAAAGCGGAAGTGGTCCTACAAGGCTTAGACGGGAGGAGAGGGAGGGACTTCCACGATGGGGCGGAGGTCGGTGAGAGGTGCGCAGCGAACGCGTCCTCGACCACCGGGACTGCAGCGTACCCCTGCTCCACAGAACCAACAAGGTTGGTGAAGTCAGCGGCTGCCGCATTAGAGGAAACGCTCGTCAAGTTTGGATGACTGGGACTCGTGAGGCTTGTCCGGCCAATCTAAGCTCAACTTCTCAGTGGCACACGACAAAACGTCCACCAGCTCTGTATAGGTTGGGGAAGGCTGCACCTCCCGGCCTCTAGGCGGGAGAGTATTGAGCGGCACGACTCCAAAATCCTCGGAATCGGAGGCCGCGGTAAACAAAATATCCTCCAACCCGAAGGAAACGGCTTCCCATGCCTCCGGGCTGGGCGCAGGACATCCTCGAGAAAACTCAACCAGAGAATCCGCATGGTGACGCTCGGGCAATGGAGGGAGAGAAAGTGGAAACTGTTCACTCTCCATAGCCTCGAGCTCTGGATCCTAACTCCAGGCCGCGACTTCGCAGAGGGAGGAGGCCTCCGGAGCAGCGCGGCGGGAGAGAATGACGAATTCACAATCAAAAAGCGCAAGTCTAGCGTGCAAGGTTTTTAGAGTTAAATTCTCGCAGCACTTGCAGTTTGAAATGCCAAAGATAGCGTTTCGTGCATGGGCCAGGCCCATACATCTGACACACTTACCGTGCTGGTCGTTACTCGTGATGAGACGAGAGCACAGCAGCTGGCATCGACGAAAGTCCATTCCACTCACCGCTCTGAGAATAATATTCCACTGATGTGGTCGCTGAAGTGGAAAAGAAATCCAAAACGCCGCAGAGAAATAGGCCAGAAAAACCACGAGAAACGAACACTTCTGAAGAGAGGAAAATCTGAGGGGTAGGATGGCGCGAGCGCCGGTCTATGTCAATCACGTGTGATGTAGGGGCGGTATCTCAAGCCATCAGCAAATGAATTGGCTTGATTCTATACGGGCTTCAAGACAATCGTCATACCTGGGGTGTTCCGAATTGCGTCAGCTACGCAGCACTGAGTGAAACTATGAAAGAAAACATGTTAACAGACATATTGTCTATGCCAGGTGTCTTTAACCTTTTTTCTGGAGAGCTGCAGAGTTCAGCTCCAACCCCAGTCAAACAAACCTGAACCAGCTAATTAAGATCTTAAGATAAACTTGATAATTACAGACAGGTGTTCTGCAGCAGGTTGTAACTGAAGTCTGCAGGAAGGTTGCTCGCCAGGAGCAGGGCTGGAGGCTTTTCACTTCCATTGTATGTGCCTCACTGTAGCTCAGATTTTAGGATTTTTTTTTTAAGTGGAAGGTAAAATTGATATTTGTGTTAATGAAGATTATGTTACAAGTGCTGTCAGTTTAGCTTAAATTGTACTGAACTGAGAATATTTTTTAATTAAGTGTTGTAGAAATATTTATTTCTAATGCATTAATTAATGACAACTTATTGTTATTTATTACTGGATGAATGCATTTACCAAAGGAATCAAACGTGAGTTATGAAAACTACGAACATGGTGCTAACAGTCTTAAACTTCATAGGAAGCATAGACTGATAAACATGTATAGGCCTACTGAAAACCACTGTCAATTGCTTTAGATAAAAGAGTCAGCCAAATTTAAAAATGTTACGATGATAATGACAGTTTATTTCAGTGCAGAGAGTCAACCCAAATATGCAATTATGTGTTTGATCAGGACTGCATGAGGGCCATACGAACGGCCCCACAGTTTGCATGAAGCAGTGAGAAAAATGTCATTGTTGGTTTGGTGTGGGTCTGTCGAGCCAGCAAACCAATCTCCTGAATGGAGCACAGCCAAGACAGTCCAAATTCTCAAATCACCACATTGCCAGACATTAAGTGACATTTTGCCTGAGACCTGGAGGGATCAGAGTCTGGGAGAAGCCCAGAGAACCCAAACAAATGGGCCCTGATCTGGATAATCTCCTATGCTTCCCTAACAAATGGGTCCAAAGCTGTCCGAAAGCCCTGTGCCTGTTGCTCCCATGGCTGTGGATTTGGGCCTTACATGCCGTGTCTTCATAGAGAGATATTGGAAGACAGTGAGAGGCTTACAGTCTAATGGCAGATGCATTATTTCAGTGATTTTAATATGTTTCCTACTGAGTTTGGCTTTCTTTTGCAATCTTACATTATGTGCATTGCAGAAATAATTTTTGGTTAGTGATATATAGTGTTTCCTTTTCTCTGTAGGGGTTATATGACACTGACTGTGTCTAGCTTCTCTCCTTATTAATGAGCTTTTTGCCTTTTTCACCACCAAGCGTGTGATTTAATGAGTCCTGCTGCAAAGGACGACGCACAAATAGAGAATTTCATAACTTTGTCTTAAACACATTGTATCCAATGAATAATTTTACACATCTCTGTGATTTATATATACAGTTCTGGTGTTACATATGTTTATAATTATTTGCAGATAATCAATGCCTTTAATGAGGAGGCAAGGCCACATTTACTCTGCAGCTTATTAAAGTCTCTTTAGATCAGATTCCTCTCTTCCTCTGTGAACAGGGCCACTCCAGCTTGTCATTCTAAACTGTTTTCTTTGAGACTTGTTTAATGTGTAATGTTTGTCACCATCAATAAATAAACAGAAATCAGAGTTGAGTGGTGCTTCAGAAAGAGCTAATTTATTATTTACATGACTGTCTGAATAAAACACATACTAAATGGTTTTATCAGCTTCACAACATCCATACCTGCAGAACTCAGCTCAGTGCGTTAGCTTCGTAATCTACTCAAATAGATTTTCAGCAGGTCAGTGGTTTAGTGATTTTTGTTTAATTGTTTTGTAATTATTAACCCTGTGAAGGTCTAATTACCTTTTTTTTAATTAGCTTTTTGTAACCATTTAGTTACCTGATTTTAAGGAAAAAAATGTTTGACTTCAACAAATATGTCCTACCATAAGTTTTAGGAATTAAAACAGTGGAATTAACGGCATAATATTAAATTTAAGATGTTCATTAAAAATGTAATCAAAGATTGAACAAATAAATTTAATCACTCTGGACTGGAAAATGAACTTGGGCTCTGTTTGACCTTTAATATCAATATTATGTTGTCATGGATGTATGGCCTCTAAGCGACTAAAATACTAAATACTTTTTTAAAAATAATATTTTTAAATCAAAAGTAAATATGAATATAAAGTAGGTATTTTAATGCATTTTAAATTGTTATTTTGTAAATAAATTAATAAATCAAATCATAATATATCAAACTTACTAACACCTGCATCAGAAAGTCATGTAACAAATCTGCATACTGCTTTCCTGTTTTGTGGCATAAATTGATATTCAGTGGATTCACTGGATTCACATTTTGTAGTTTTATATATTTTATATCAGGCGGAGGGCCATTTACATCCAAATAGTATTTAATTTACACAGACACAAACGTAAACTTTAGAATATAAACTGCTTAAATGTCTATTTTCAGTAAAATTGACTAAATATAAAATGTTTGTGTGCCTGCCATTGTGCGTTTAACTTAACACACCCAACAGATGTCTGTTTGAAAGCAGTGGGAGAGTAATTCACTTCTTGACTTGTTTAATAAAAGCCTACTGTAAGATTACATTGACAAACATGTTTACGGTGCATTATTTTGTTTAGCACAGCCCTTACAGGTAATTTGCATAATGTATTTGGTTTGCTTGCTAATAAAATCACTTGAATATGGTACATGGAGTGTGAATTTGTAGGTTTACTATAGAAAAGTGTTTAAAAGGCTTGATTTGGCTCCCAAGTTTAGATGTCAAACTATGCCCATGGTTGTTATATTGGTTTAAATGTTTTGTTTAGATGTGATAAAGCAAAACAGAGCAAAGCAAAATAACTTTGGTAACTCCATGTGCCCTATATTATTTCTCATTGATGCTGATGCTGATGGTAGAGATCAGACATGCATAATGATGCCCATCAGGATTAAAGAACCTGGAGAGATCACATGCCTCAACCTGCCAGCTCAGCAACTGGTTCTGTAGGAACCACAGATGGCAACACAGGAAAAAAGCTGTTCCAAATGCCTTGTTATCAATTGCACTGATTATCCATTAGATCAAGTGTGACCCAAGAGATCTATGGGTCAGACAATTTGGCTGGATGAAAGAATAGGATCATATTTACATGACAGAAACTGTGCTTGCTAGAAATATGATCTCTTTATTCTGTGCTAACACAGCAGAACCAACTAATCTCTGCTGATTCCTCATTATGGATTATTTGGTAAATTCTACATTCTTATTGCATACTAATTTTAGAATGGCACACATACGAAATTGTCATCTGTAGTATTATTTAAAATTTTTACTTAAAATATGCGCTAAGTAGCCCAGACATTTGTAGTGATATTGTGATAACATTTATATGATTATACTGTATATACCCTTATTCGTAGCACATAACTGTGTTTGACCCAGCAGGCAATTTCAAAAGATTAGTCTTAATATATTTGGTCAAAGCCTAAATGCATCTTACAGTGAGCACTGCAATGAAATTCCCACAATTTTTCTTCCTCCTCTCCATGGTGGCGATCGATCTGTGAAAAAGCACCTCAGTGTCTGCAACATCAGACTGGGAAAATCCCATTTTTCCTCAGCAGGGCTCTATCTCATATCTCAACAACCCCTCTCATTGATTGGTATGAGAAAATGCCTCTCTGAATGTCTTTGAAAAGCTTCAAGGCCCCTTTACAGACTCTGCTCTGTCATTTTCTGCACACACTGTAATGGAGTCAGTGATTCCAGGCACACGCGCGCCGACTGCGCCACTACCCAGGGCCAGAATTATACTAATAATCACAAATCGAACATGCATCTTGTGCGACAAGCGCACCTGTTGGCCAAAATTGCAGATGATGCTCTGTGCACATGGTTCAGTGCGCTGCATGTTCCTCCGTCAGGTTTGCCGTGTGCACAGTTGTTTGTGTTTTTGGTTCCATATGTTGCTGTTAGTCACCACCTGCACCCGCAGCACTCTTAGGCTGGAGAGTGTATGAATATTCAGAGAGCTTGTCAAAACTGCATAATATTTAATGTAGGTGTCCTCAAACTTCTAATTCAACAAAAAGGACTGTCATTAAGTTTCAGTTCATTGAGCGGTATGATGGTTTCTGTTGCTCCTGGTTTGCATGATAAAGCTGTGCATCTATATATACTGCAATGCAGTGTTGGGGTCTAGCTAATTAAATGCAGCAACTGATGTATGCTTGTATTACAGCATTACAGCCAAGTGACAGCAAATGTTTTCTCTGTCTCTCATGTAGTGTTAGAAAGTGATTTGTTGTATAGTGAACTGTTCTAATTTTTTATTTATTTTTTATTTTTTATTTTGCATTTGTGAGATACTCTGGCATCAGTAAATGCTGTTCTTTTGAACTTTCTATTAAAAAATAATCCTAAAAAATGCATCAATGGTTTCCACAAAAATATTAAGTAGCACAACTGTTTTCAACTGTGATAGTAAGAGAAAATGTAATATGCCATATCAGCATATTAGAATCATTTCTGAAGTATCATGTGACACCGATGACTGGATTAATGGCTGCTGAAAATTCAGCTTTGCCATCTCAGGGAAAAATTATATTTAAAAATATTTTAAAATAGAGACGTTCTTTTAAACTGTAGTAATAATTCTCAGTATTACAGTTTTTACTGTATTAATTAAATGAATATATGAATAAATGCAGACTTTGTGTCCATAAGAGACTTCTTTCAAAAACATTAAAACTCTGAATCTATAAACTGAATCACCAAATAACCAGTTCCACTTAAAAATGGCAGCATTGCTAAAAATACAGTTTTTGTTATCTGCAAGTACCAGAAAGAAAGTAGTGGAACTCATACTGAGAGTCTAAAGATTGCATTCATGGAGTTTGCATTCCTAGAAAATATAATTGGATTTGCCGTAGCATCCTTCGACTGATTGAGCTGTATTTTAAATTCTCCTCTTACTCTCCTCTTGTCTTTGTATAATTTCTGTGCAATCATGAATCAGTTTTTCCCCAGGTGTGAAGAGAAAAAAAAAAATTACAAGACTCTGTCAATATCACCTGTGTGCTGGCAGGTTGTCATCCCTCTCAGGTGTACATTTCATATTCATTATTTTTAAATTTGTAAATATTATGTAGTCTAAAATAAAGGCCCGTTCACACCAAAGGTGATAACAATAAATATAACTTAATGACCTTGTTCTGTTTAAGCATGCTCTGCAGTTTTGTCATCTGCTGCTTTAAATGCTTGAGCATCAACTGAAAAAGAAAAAAAAAAAGAAAAGTTTGGAAAGATTCCAACAATATCTTTCCTCTCTGACATTTTCGTTATAGTTGTATTGTGGACTCTGCTTTCCTTTTGAATTTAGAAAGATTTTACAATGTATATCTTTATAGTTATCTTTATAGTTATCATTCTTGGTGTAAATTGACCTTAATTCCTACAAAAGTCATTGTGCCGCATCCCTTTTTTAATGTCATTTAAAATATCTTGTTATTACTGATGTGCTTCCTTTCAATTTGTTGATGAACTTTTTAGTCGAGATCTACCAGTTAACTTAAACTGGTCATGCAGTTCCAATCAGAGGTCAACTACAGTGGTATGACATCCAATAATTCACCCAAAGGCTATTTCATTTAAGCTTCAGTACCTTTAAGAGAATGGTCATACTTTAGGTCGAACTAATGAATGCCAAGACATTTAGTGGTGACATTTTTGTATATGTATTTTCGTAAGTGCTTTTTAAAAAGTGTTGCTTTGATACTAACAACATTTATTTAAAAAAAAACACTTTATTTTTTTAACATTTGAGGAAAACATTGTCCATAGAGGAGCAATTACCCTGCCCTTAATCAGCTACTGCCCATATGTAGCCTTCTCACGAGAACACTGTACAGAGAAAATACTAATTGGGGTTCTGGGAAAAATGCCAGCAAATGTTGTGGGTGACTTGACTGTAATTTTACAAAGATGGAAAGCTGTTTTGTTTATCTTTCATATTTACTAAGATACTATAGCTGCTTATTCAAGGTACTAGCATCAGGCAAGATTTTATTTATTTATTTATTTTTTTATTATTTTTTCCCCTGCAAATGCAGAAGCATGAAAATATCTTTATTTGATCTTTATCCAAAAAAAATATTGGTCATACAAGGTTATTTTAACATTTTGTTAACAAAGAACCTATTGTTAAGTTGGTAATTTAAAATGAGAAATCTTGATTTTACTTGCTTTAGCTTATTTAAATGCTTGGTTTGCCTTTAAATCATTTGAAGTCATCTTGAAATCCCCTTGGAAGTTTGCTGAGGGCCCCTAGTGGACCCTGGCCCCCTGACATTGTGTACTTCATGTGCATTTTAAAGTTGCAATGCGTGATTTCTGTGTAACAGAATAGCAAAATAATAACTGTTTTCAAACCGGTTTCCCAAACAATCTTTACTCGTCATTCTGAATAAATTACTCTGAAATTAAATGCTATTTTATTTTTTATTTGTATTTTTTTCCTCCCTAAAGTTAAACTCCATGAGCGAGCATACATGCAGGTGGTTGTAAAAGCGTTTATGGGGTATAGGGTACAAATTCAGTGCAAACTCAAACAATAAATAAGCACGCATCAGGAATTAGCCTTTCAGTAAATGAAATGCAGTAAACCGAGAGAGGCAGCAAATGAGCTCTGTTCCACTGATCAGTGTGATCTGCAGTATGTAAGCTCAGATTATTGCTGCCAGAAGCAAAACACCCAGCTCTGATTCTCAAGCTGCTCATGTGAAAGGGTGAAATGCCCCATGAAGCACACTTTATGAAATGAATTGCTCAGAGACAGTGTGGGAACAGTATTTTCTTTCATATGTTTGTTTAGATGTGCAACTCGTCTTATACACATAATGGGTTTTACATGCCGATTAGACAAAGAATGTGCTGGCTGAGGCAGTCCGTGTCGGTTGAAGGCAGATAGTTCACTCTGAGCTTCCTGAAACTCTGGGGTGCAATTAAAGGATTTCTAATGAATAAGAGATGCTAAGGGGGAAAACAATCTGATGTGTATTTAGCTCTACTGCACATGTCTCATTTCAATTAAGGCCAAAGATAGGCAGGAATCAAGGTGAACAAACAGAGCAGTGGGGTTGTTACTCACATGGTAACTGCCTGTGCCAATCAAGGATTGGATCTATAGACAGGCATAATAACTAATCAAATGATGGCACATGGACCTTAACTGGACCTGTTTACACTTGGCAGGTTTGCTTCAATTAAAACGAACTTTGGTGCAATTGTTATGTTAGTGTGGTTTATCTGAATAAGTTTGAACGCTGCCATCCAAAACATGGTTCTTCATGGTTCGAGCGATGTTTCCCAATGCAGTTTAGTACATGTGTTGTTTCCGCCTCTGTGTTCAGTTAAGTACACTGTAAAAAATAAATAAATAAATAAACAAAAAAATTAAAAATTCAAAAATCCTGTTAATTTACAGTAAACTACTGGCGGCTAGATTTGCCTGCATAATGCTGTGATTTTACAGTACACCTACTGTAATATGAAACAACAGTTTATTACCGTAAAAAATATTACAGTACTGTGCTGTAGAAAATATAAGATGTACAGTATGACACTGTAGGTGTTTGGTTGCCATTATACTGTTTTAGTATTCCTACTGTAATCTCATAAACTTTATTACTGTAAAATGTATTAAAATACTGTAGAATGTGATTTTTATGTTATTTATGATTTAAAATTTACATTCTAAAATTAAAACCACAGAAAATTACTTGAACACAAATGGCTCTGACAAAAGATGGCTTCAAATCTTTTATTAAAGCCAATAATATATA
This sequence comes from Spinibarbus caldwelli, assembly GCA_039654775.1. Lineage (NCBI taxonomy): Eukaryota > Metazoa > Chordata > Actinopteri > Cypriniformes > Cyprinidae > Spinibarbus > Spinibarbus caldwelli. The sequence continues at coordinate 27,276,894 of CM077220.1, read as the reverse complement.
AAATGCATTGTTTCTACTGCACCATTGCGATTGAACAGAACACAGTGCTCTGACTTCACTTGAAGATGTGGTTACAGAACAGAATGCAGAAAGTTTACAGAAAGATGTAGTTGCAGAACAAAGTGCTGTGATTTCACATGAACACTGATTTGCAGAACACTGCATTGACTTTACATGAACATCTGGTTGTAGAACAGAATGCTGTGACTTCACATGAACATCTACTATAGTTGCAGAACACAACGCTCTGACTTTGCATTACTAAACAAAGTCCCGCTCAACGTCCAAAAGGTTTTTTATGAGGGTTGCCACATGAGGATTCACAGTTGAAGCCTTTTTATGGACAAGTTTCCCTGTCTTCTTGGATACCACCTTCACCTGGCTGGCCTTTGTTCCTCTCTCAGGGATCAATCTAATGAAGCACCTAAAAAGCAATATAGAAATATGAGATATTAGGCTTGGTAAGTAAAGATGAATTGCATTTAAGACAATTCTAAAGCCCAGAACACACCAAGCTGACGGCTGGCCATCGGGCAGTTTTTTTTTCTTTGGCCGACTAAGTTTTCTTAGTGTGTTCTGGACTGTCGGCTGAAGTTGGTCCTCATTAGATTTTTTTTCGGCCGATTCGACATGTTGAATCTGTGTCGGAGCTCATCGGTCAGTCAGGCCATCTGATCATTCTGATTGGCTGTTCAGCTGGCAAACCAGTGTGCGAGAAAGGCAGAACAGACATGCTACTTGGCCGTCGGGTGTCGAGCGTCGGCTTGGTGTGTCAGGGCAACTTTGGACCCAGATGCTGCCGACGTGAGCCGACCCCGCAGTTTGCTTTTGTCTCCACTAGTTCGTTGGCGTCGGCTTGGTGTGTTCCGGGCTTAAGATGTTTACTCATGATAATGACCTCTGTATTTTATAATTATCAGAGAATGGTCTCATTCCAGATTACCCCGACACCTGAGAAGGACTGACACCAACCCTGTGAGGACTTAAAATTATGGCGACCTTATATTATTATTATCACAACATGTAAATATTGATTTAATGTGTTTCAGATTAGCTGAACACATGACGTTTAACTAATTGCTAACGTTTGCTAACGAACACATGACGTTTAACTAATCTTAGAACTGTACATTTCTGCCATATAAATATTACTTTGATACAATAAGTATTGTTAAAGCACTATACAAATAAACAAGATTTTAATTGAATATTCACAAACTATTATCCTTAAAGGGTTAGCTCACCCCAAAATAATAATAAAAAAAAAATCTGTCATCAATTACGTACACCCATAAGACTTTTGTTCATTTTCAGAACACAAATGAAGATATTTTTAATCAAACCTGAGATTTCTGTCTCTTCGCTCTATTCACCCAAAACTCTGACCCTTCAAAACATTCAACATTCAGATTTAACTTTAGTTTTTATTCACTTATAAACATCCCAAAAATGGAGATGTGCCAAATTATTAAGCAAGTTGATATTCTGGTTATATTTTTTTCAAGAACATTTTACCAATTCCAAACCATATCAATCTTAATAACTACTATTGACTTTGTATTTAATCATTTATAAGTGATATATAATTGTCCATGAAGGCTGGAAGTAAAAAAAAAACTCCTTATGTTCAGGTGTGCCGAATTATTAGGCAGGTTTTTTTTTTTTTACAGATAAAATGAGCCAAAAAAGAGATTAAACTCAGACTAAAAGTCAAAAATTATTAAATACCCATGAGAAGGATGCAATACTAATGCAATAATAGAATTTGCAAAGTTAGGGTATGACCACTGGGCAGCAAAATGCTCATTGGGTCAGTACGGTCAGAAAAAAAAAAAAAAAAAAAAAAAAAAAAACAGGTGGAGAACAAAAGACACGTTAACTGCAAAAGAATTAAGAATAATTAGGTGAAGAATTAGGTGAGAAACCATCAGGAACCATTTAGTCTCCAGCGCCACCATTCTCCAGAACTGCAACCTTCCTGGACTCTCCACAAGTGCAATGTGTCAGGTTCTCAGAGACTTTGCTTGGGTAAAAAATCCTAAAAAATGACCCTCGCTTAATAAGAATAACATGTTGAAGTGTTTTGAAATACACTACGACTGATTTTTCTTAGGCTGTATGGGCAGATAAGTTTTTAGTGACTCTTGAAGAACCAGCACCACATCCTCTTGTACCACTGTTTGAAGAATTTATCTTCCAGAATTTGGCAGTAAGTTTTAGGAGCTCATTTTTAGTCCATCTCGTATCCTGAAAAGTCTGTCTTGCAGAGATTGACTAAAATGAGCTCCTAACTTACTACGGTAGCGCTTTACAATGTTTCAATTTGTTAACATAAGTGTTTTAAATTCCATGAGCTAACATTAAATGGTTACTTTTTTGATATTCTACTTTAGACATTCTACTAACTATAAGTAACCTTGAAACTATGTCAAGTAGCTCATTATTTTGCAACTACATGTCAACTATTAGAGTTAGAGTATTAGTAAACTAACACATTCTCACTCCCAACTCGTCACATATTGACGCTTGGTCAGGACTCTTTGACATCACTTTTAAAAGCACAGGCTACCCATTGTCACGAACGCTGGAGCCAGGAACGAGGAGACACGGCAAATACACAAACTGGGAGTCTTTAATCCATATAGGGAACATGGAACACAAGAAGACATTCAAAGACCGACAAACACTAACTGAAAGGACTGGGGCTTTTAAAGACGGGACAATCAAAGAACTAAGGAGACACACCTGGAGCAAATTAATACAATCAGACAGGGGAGAAACTGGGTCACAAGGAACACATGGGGAGCAAAAACTACAACAAAACAGTCCAGGGGCGTGACATTACTCCCCCCTCCCGGAAGGTGCGTCCTCGCACCGTGGAACAACAGAGGGGGGGGAAACGGGTGGGAACAATGGCGGCGGCTCAGGAGGAGGACGGACAACCGGGAGGGGGCCGGCAGACAGAGACCGGGGAGGTGACGAAGGAGGGAGGAGCCAGGGAGGAGACAGGAGGGACTCGGAGCAGGAGGAGCCTGGCAGGACCCAGGCCACAGCCATGATGATGGCCCATGGTGGAGCCGACGGAGGGAGGAGCCATGGAGGAGGAATGGCCGCCGACTCCAGGGGGCCGACCAACGGAGGCGGAGCAGGTGGAGGAGGAGCCCGAGGTGGAGACGGAGAGCCGACGAGTCAGGGTGACGCCGAGGATCCGGGGGGCCAGGGTGGAGCCGAGAGCTCTGGCGACCGAGGCAGAGGCGGAGCTCCGGAGATCCGCGGCGGAGCCAGAGCGACTGAGGACCAAGGTGGAGCTGGAGGGAGGAAGGAGCCCAACGGAGCCGGTGGGACGGAGTGACGAGGCGCAGCCAGAGGAGAGGAGTCCCGAGGCGATGGCGGGTCGACGCCCGACCAAGGCGGAGCCGGAGGGACGAGGGAGCCTGGTGGAGCTGGTGGATCGATGGATGACGGTGGAGGCGAGGGAGCTAGGAGCCGAGGTGGAGCCGCTGGGTCTACGGACCGAGGTGGAGTCTGGGCCTCGGAGGCTGGAGGTGGAGGTGAGGGATTCTCCAGCCACGGCGATGGAGGATGGCAGACCCGCGGAGCTCGCACCGCATTGATGGAGGGCTGAGGGCGAGCAAAGGGGCTGCCAGACGACAGCGGTGGAGGAGGCAGGAGCGGGTGGGAGGGTGGGCATTTGAGATCCTCCGGGCTTCCAGGGGTTAACTCAGGAATGGGAGCCGACACTGTGGGGCACTCTGGAGGACGCTTTCGGGAAGCGGGCACAGGGGGGCGCTCGGGAGGAGCGGAGCTGGCTGGAACCAGCGGAGACGGAGAGAGGATAGGGGAAGCGTCGACCTCCAGATCATGTTCCCAGTCTAACAGATCCCCTTCAAAGTTTAGCAGCCCCAGATGTATCATCAGCTCACCCTCAGCCGCGGTGCAGGGGGCGGAGCTCCACTCCGCGCTCACACCGTCCACGGCTGGCTCCCACGTGATCAGCTCTCGCACCTGATCTGACGTGTTGGGCTCAACTTCCAGGACGATCTTCCGCTCAGTCGCTCGGCTTGGCGCTGGCTCGTGGATCGTAGCGGAAAATGGCTCTCCGTCATCGGTGGGCTCGGGCTGGTGCTCCGCACTGTGGGGAGTTGGTGGGCTGGGCTCTGGGTCAGGAGTGGCACTGGCGAGATCCCCCTCGGCACAGACGGTGAACGGGGATCCGTGCCTCGCCAGTGTCCACTCCACGAAGGCGGCGAAATCCTCTCGAGGACCATCCTCGGACGACAGCGCTCTGCACGCGGTGTTCAAGCTTGCGTTATAGAATGTGCAGAGCGCGCCGTCCGGGTAGCTGGTGGCGTTAGCTAACATCAGGAAAAGTCGTGTATGGTCCTCGAGAGATCGGTCCTCTTGCTCCAGCAGGAGGAGGAGGAATTCGGGCCGGACGTAGGGATCCATGGGGCAACACAACGGAAACAAAAACACTGATAGAAAACGGAAAACAAAACGGAGGGTGGACACGGAGGTAACTGTTTCGGTCGGTCTTTCTGTCACGAACGCTGGAGCCAGGAACGAGGAGACACGGCAAATACACAAACTGGGAGTCTTTAATCCATATAGGGAACATGGAACACAAGAAGACATTCAAAGACCGACAAACACTAACTGAAAGGACTGGGGCTTTTAAAGACGGGACAATCAAAGAACTAAGGAGACACACCTGGAGCAAATTAATACAATCAGACAGGGGAGAAACTGGGTCACAAGGAACACATGGGGAGCAAAAACTACAACAAAACAGTCCAGGGGCGTGACACCCATGTAGTGTCATTTTTTCGGTGTGCAGGGTACTCGGTTGCTTTGAATTAAAAACCACGTGCATCAAAATGCTGACGCGAAGGGTATGGGAATTTTATCATCATGAATAAATTATATATTGGTTTATAATTTTGTCATTATTACATTTTGGGGTGTGATTTTCAATTTAAACAGTCACAACAATTTTATTTACATTATATTACAGTATTTATACCTTTTTGAGCATGTAACCCAGCCCCTACCTCTAAACCATTTGTTAATATAAAACACAGGATATATAAGGCAGATAAAACTACAGCCAGAATTTATTAAAACTGCATTCATATTCCAAGTCTTCCAAAGCAAAACGCCATAGGCTTTTGTGTGCCTTATGACCGATTTTATCATGCTTATGTCTGGCAGTATCTTTTGAATAAGATATGACCACATTAATAGAGCGGGATCATTTTCAGCGATTAAAACCTTATGTTTTTTTTCTGTTCTTTGCATAAAGATATTGTATGGCTTCAGAAGACTTGGAATGCAACATGACTTGTTTGTAATACCTTTTATATGGCTTTTTTTGGGCAGTTTGTGCAATAAATACATGTGACTGTATTTTTATTTGCCTCTTACATGTTTTATATGGTTGAGAAGTGGGTAGATTTAGGGTAGGGGTGGGGTGGGGTTAGGTACTCCAAAATATCTATGAAAATATAATTTACATAAAATGCATGCAAAGAATTAAATTCATCTTGATCTGACTCATAAGGCATACAACTGAAAGCAACGGAGTACCCTGCATGTCGAAAAATGACGCTAAATGGGTACTCGGAGGTGACGTCAATGGTTCCTTACCAAGCGTCAATATGTGACGAGTTGGGAGTGAGAATGTGAACAAAATCAAAGAAGGACTTAAAGAAAAAAATAAGTAACTATCATTGTGTGTTAAAATAAATACCAAAAATGGTCCATTTCCACGTAGCTGTTCTATACCTGTGTAAGCATGTGGATTTGTGTCTTCTTTTTTTTTTTTTTTTTGTAGGTGGCTGTGCTCTCTTGGACCAATGACACAATCAGTCAATATTTATTTGCTCAGTCACAGAGAGTGTAGAAAAATCTGAAAGAGGGATTATTGGCTGTTGTCCAATGTTGATGCACCTTCTTCTCCATTTCCAGAAGTCTCTTTTTATATCAGTTGTGTAATGTCATAATCTGCTGCAGTCTTAAAAGAAGAAATAAGATAAACACATGCTAGCAAAGAAGACATTGGATCAGAATAAGCCAGAACAATTTAGGCAAACTCTGCTATATAATTTACTTTCTATGTAGTGATCATGGATCTTTTTTGGTCCCCATTATTATTGATCAAGACATTGTAATAGAGTTTTGAGCCAAACTGTCACAAGAGATCTGAGACAGAAATAGAGACAGAAGCAGTAACAAGATCAAGAGAGGATATATAGTACACAATGCTTAGAAGATTAATAAAATTACTGCAGTAGAGTAGATCTATTTGTATTAAGTTTTCATTACTACTACATGGAATGACGTTTTTGAGAAAATGGAAATTTTTCTTCATGGAAGACAAAAGTAGTCAAGAAAAGTCAGGATAATTGTGTAAAATTGGTTATTAAATTAAAGCACACTTTTAAAGCAAGATACAGTTGCATACCATTTTATATTTGTATCTTTAAAATTACTTCGCTGGCCTTTGAGTTGCACATAGAGAGGTCTTCAACCACATGGAAAAAATAGAAATCCCATTTACACCTCTCCTGTACACCTTATCCCTATGTATCCAGACAGTCAAGGCAGCTGACTTTCTGAGCTGTGAACATCTAAATGAGAAATTCCAGTCTTCCATTCAGCAAAAGCCTGACAGTGGAATTTTCTTTTGTTATCAGGGGCTTCCGTCTTGGCTGTGGTTACCTCCATGTGTTCATTTCACACAGTGCTGCTTTTGTGGGAAAAAAAAAAAAAAAAATGTTAACAGAGTTCCATAATGTGACAGCTGTGTCCCAAGGTATAGCAAAAGGCCGAATCGGAGCCAGAAGTCGTGTCCTTGCCCACAAAGCCTTCTACAGTAGCCTACTGTAGATTTAAGTAAATATACTTTAACAAATAATAGTGAAGACAATGACAATATTAAAAAAGAAGTAATCGTTATAGCGTGTTCACTTCAAATCTTCGGTATAGTTATTGCAGGTTTTTGTATGGAAACAGTCATGTTGTAGCCATTTTTTGTTTTCCTAAATAAATTTATTGTCATTTATGGAAAGATGTTTTGATCAATTTAGGGGATGTTTACATGACACTTGTTTTCAACTAAAAATGGAAACCCTTTATGCGCTCATTTACATAAAAGTGTTTTGGGGGCCTGAAAATAGCAACTTTAGAAAACCTTAGAAATAAAATTAAATGTGAGATTGATGGTTGTTACGTCCCTATATGTGACGCTGAGTTGTTGTTTGAGTATTTTTCCGGTTTTTTTTTTTGCATTCTTTTTCCGGGTTTTCCTTTTTTTTCTTTGCTGCCCTCTCGTTTTTTCTTTCTCTCTCTTCTACTTTCACTTTCGCAGGTAGTGTGTGGATTGGTTGACTCGCTTATCAACAGTGTTGGGCACATTACTTTAAAAAAGTAATTATTGTTACTAGTTACTTCTCACAAATAGTAACTGAGTTAGTAACTGAGTTATATTATTATAAAAGTAACGTCTCGGTTACGTATGTAACCCTCGTTCCCTGAAGGAGGGAATGGAGACGTCACGTCGGATGACCGACGAAATTGGGATCTCGCCAGAGAGACCAATCCACTTCGAGTGTAACTAAACGAGCCAATGGACATTGGCATGCGATTATTGCATCCAGCTGCCGCTGATCACAGCGTGAGCATAAGAGGCAGCTGATGCACCGCATCAATTATGTTTTCGCTGAGGAGCCGAGCCGGGCGACCCGGCAGCTCAGCGGTGGTACAGCGACTGTGGCGACGGGACGTGACGTCTCCGTTCCCTCCTTCAGGGAACGAGGGTTACATACATAACCAAGACGTTCACCTTTCAGTCGGTCACTCCGAGTCACGTCGGATGACCGACAAAATTGGGATCCCTACCAAAGCGCCACAGGAGCTGCCCCTTCCAGTGCCCTGTGTAGGCCTCCTGACCCTTCCTATAAGGCAGACGATAGGACCGGGCTCTACACAGAGAAGGTCAACTACTGGTGTTCCTTGAGCAACCAAAACAGTAGGACTAGGATAACACTGGGAAGCGGAGTCACCTCCTCCCAGAGGGGGTTAAGTGACATTCAAACATGTGAAGTAACCCCGAAGGGCCCTATTGCACATGGAAGTCTCTGAGATGGCTCAGGCTGCATCTTTAGAGATGGCAGAACGTGGTCCGCCAGGGGAAACACGGCTCTAATAAGAATACCGTGGAACACACATATGGGATCCCGACAGGGTCTCTCATATGGGCACTAGCCTCGCACCAGATTTCAAGAATTCATTGGCTGAAGGCCTGGCACCGGATGCCCCGCCGCGTCCAGACGCCGGAGTGCTGGAGGACTCAACAAGGTTTGCCTGGTTAAGGAACTCTCTGGAGAATTAGGCGTAAGGACGCCGCAAGCCGACTCTGAGCCGGCCCTCTCAGTGCCACTACCCGTTTGAGGTGAGAACACAGGAGGAAACCGGTTCGACACGTAGGCTATAAAACCTAGCGAACGTGTTGGGAGTCGCCCAACCCGCAGCTCTACAGATGTCTGCTAGCGAGGCACCACGAGCCAGCGCCCAGGACGATGCGACACCCCTAGTGGAGTGAGCACGCAACCTGAGTGGGCAGGGCACACCTTGTGCTTCGTAGGCCAAGGTGATAGCATCCACTATCCAGTGGGCCATCCTCTGCTTGGAGACAGCCTTCCCCTTCTGCTGTCCTCCGTAACAGACAAAGAGCTGTTCTGAGGTCCTGAAGCTCTGAGTTCTATCCACGTACTGACGCAGTGCGCGTACAGGACAGAGCAAAGCTAGGGGCAGCGCTTGCAGGCTCACTACCTGGTCCCTGAAGGGCGTGGTAGGAACCTTGGGCACATAGCCGGGCCGGGGCCTCAGTGTTGCACTGGAGTCAGCCGGCCCAAACTCAAGGCACGACTTGTCGACCGAAAATGCCTGCAGGTCCCCCACCCTCTTGATTGAGGCCAATGCAGTCAGGAGTAGGGTTTTCATAGAAAGAAACTTACACTCGACTGACTGCAACGGCTCAAAGGGGGCAGTTTGTAGGGCTCTTAGCACCAAAGCCAAATCCCAAGAGGGAAGGGAGGGAGGCCTCGGAGGATTTAACCTCCTGGCCCCCCTAAGAAACCTGACGACCAGATCGTGCTTCCCCACCGACCTCCCCTCTATGGGGTCGTGGTGGGCAGAAATAGCAGTAACATATACTTTAAGGGTGGAGGGGGACAGCCTACACTCCGGCCCTTGTTGCAAAAAGGAAAGCACGGCTCTGATCGAACATCTCCGGAGGTCCTCCTGGTAAGAGGAACACCATTCGACGAACAGGTTCCACTTCAGCGCATAGGCCCGTCTTGTGGACGGTGCTCGTGCTGAAGCGATAGTGAGCGCTACCTCCTGGGGCAGGTCACCTAGAACCTCCGCGTCCCGTCCAGGGACCACACATGAAGTTTCCACAAGTCTGGACGCGGGTGCCAGAGGGTGCCCCGTCTCTGGGAAAGCAGATCCTTCCTCAGAGGAATCTGCCAGGGAGGGGCTGTCGCGAGGAGCATGAGTTCCGGAAACAAGGTGCTGTTGGGCCAATATTGAGCCACTAACAGGACCTGCTCCTCGTCCTCCCTGATCTTGCACAATGTCTGTGCTAGCAGGCTCACTGGGGGAAACGCATACTTGCGCAAGCCCTGGGGCCAGCTGTGTGCCAGTGCATCCGTGCCGAGCGTTGCCTCGGACAGGGAGTAGAACCACTGGCAGTGGGTGGTTTCTGGAGATGCAAACAGGTCTACCTGAGCAACTCCGAACCGACTCCAAATCAGCTGGACCGCCTGGGGATGGAGTCTCCACTCCCCAGGGAGTGCCGCTCGAGACAGCTCGTCGGCCGCCTGATTGAACACTCCTGGGATGTGGATGGCACGAAGGGACCTCAGATGCTTCTGACTCCAGAGGAGAAGGTGGCGGGCGAGTTGCAACATGCGACGGGAGCGCAAACCGCCTTGCTGGTTGATATACGCAACGGTCGCAGTGTTGTCCGTACGGACCAGAACGTCCCTGCCCCGAAGGCGCCCTCTGAGGCGGCACAGGGCAAGGCGTACTGCCAGCAACTCGAGGCAATTGATATGCCAACGCAGAAGGGGGCCCGTCCAAACCCCTGATACTGCGTGCCCGGGGTACGTGGCACCCCAGCCGGTGGCTGAGGCATTCGTGAATACCACAGCATGCCTGGATACCTGCTCCAGGGTCACTCCTGCCCGAAGGAACGAGGGATCTGACCACGGGCTGAAAGTCTTGCGGCAGGCCGGTGTAATCTGAACCCGGTGAGTACCGCGTTTCCACGCCCACCTCGGGATTCGTCCATGGAGCCAGTGCTGAAGCGGTCTCATATGGAGCAGACCGAGCGAAACTATGGCCGCAGCTGTAGCCATATGCCCCAGGAGCCTCTGAAAGAGTTTCAGTGGGACCGCTGTCCTGCCTGATAAAGTCTTGAGGCAGTTCAGCACCGACTGAGCACGTTCCTGGGTGAGGCGTGCTGTCTGGTTGACCGAATCCAACTCCATGCCGAGAAAAGAGATCCTCTGCGTTGGCACGAGTTTCCTCTTTTCCCAATTGACCCGAAGGCCCAACTGGCTGAGGTGCCTGAGCACCAGGTCCCTGTGTGCGCACAACAGCTCTCGAGACTGTGCAATTATGAGCCAGTCGTCGAGGTAGTTGAGAATGCGCACACCCTGTTCTCTCAGGGGAACAAGGGCCGCCTCTGCGACTTTGGTGAAGACATGAGGCGAGAGGGACAGCCCGAAGGGCAGGACCTTGTACTGATATGCCCGACCTTCGAACGCGAATCGCAGGAATGGCCTGTGCCGCGGAAGAATCGAAACATGAAAGTACGCGTCCTTCAGGTCGATCGCTGCAAACCAATCTAGGGGACGGACGCATCCAAAAATGCGTTTCTGCATCAACATCTTGAACGGCATCTTGTGAAGTGCACGGTTCAAAACTCGCAGATCCAAGATCGGTCATAACCCACCGCTTTTCTTGGGCACAATGAAGTAAGGGCTGTAAAACCCCGACCTCATATCGGCTGGAGGGACCGGCTCTATTGCATCCTTCGCCAGTAGGACTGCAATCTCCGCAAGCAAGACAGGGGCATCGACGGCTTTGACTGAAGTGAACCGGATGCCCCTGAACTTGGGGGGACGCCGGGCGAACTGAATCGCATAGCCGAGTCTGATGGTCCGCAGGAGCCACCGGGACGGACTGGGGAGCGCTAACCAGGCTCTGAGAGACCGCACCAGCGGAACCAACGGGGCCACCGACGCGCCCGCGGTGGGGCAGCGAGGTGGAACACAGGGACCGGCCCCAGGGCCTGTGACGGCAGGGGGCGGGGTCTGGGTGTGTAGTGTAGCACTCACCTGATTTCTCCTCGTGTGAGAGGGGACACAGGAACCCGGCTTGAGGCTTGTGACAGCCCGGCGTTTGACGACTTGAAGCGGGGACTGGAGTGCTACTGCCCTTACCTGCCTCCACGAATGGGCAGGAGGGGTGCTCTTGGGCAACCACCCGCTGCCTACTGGCGAGAGAGGAGGAGGGAGGCGAACACATGATGCACGGCACACCCCTCTTCTCCTCTTGAGACCCAGAGATTGAGGAAACCGCTCTTTTACTGATGTTTTGGGTACCACTGGCTGCTGGGCCAGCGGCGGAACAAAAACAAACTGAAACACAGGATTCTCCACCCGGCCCTCCACCGGGGGAGGGAGTGGTGCGGTCACCATCTCCCGAAGAGCAGTCTCCTCCATCTATGGGTCGCCCGTCTCAGGGCCTCTTGCACTTGCGCTTGCCGCCGGGTTTGGCGGGGGCCTGGACGGGCTGGGCGTCCTGCCTGCGACCGGCTCCACGACGCGGCCTGGTGGAAGGCTGCTGCGGCTGCGCGGGAGCGGGGGCGGCCGCAGGGGGGCGCCCACGGCGACGAGCAGGCTGAGGGGCTGCAGCCGGAGTGGAAGCAGCAGGTTTCCTTCGGCGCATGATGTGTTTGATCGCCTCAGTCTGCTTCTGGTCTGCCGAGAACTGCTGGGCAAAGCTCTCGACAGCGTCGCCGAAAAGGCCGGTCTGTGATACGGGAGCATTCAGGAACTGTACCTTCTCCTGCTCTCTCATGTCAGCAAGACACAGCCAGAGATGGCGCTCCTGGACCACTAATGTGGACATCGCACGACCCAGAGACTGTGCGGTCACCTTCGTCGCTCGAAGCGCGAGGTCCGTCGCAGCACGCAGCTCATGTAGAACCGCCAGGTCGTGACCACCCTCGTGCAGGTCTTTCAGTGCTTTGGCCTGGTGGACCTGCAGCAACGCCATAGTGTGGAGGGCGGAAGCCGCCTCCCCACAGGCTCTATAAGCACTGCCAGTTAGACCTGACGAATACTTAGAGGCCCGTGAGGGGAGACACGGATCACCCCGCAGGGTGGAAGCAGCTGTTGGACATAGTTGCATGGCCACAGACCGTTCCACCGGGGGGATGCCCGCATACCCCAAAGCAGCTCCACCATCGAGGGTGGTGAGAGCGGAAGAACTACAAGATTTGTTTCGGGCAGTGAAAGGTACCCTCCACGATCTTGTCAGCTCTTCATGCACTTCCGGGAAGAATGGCACCGGAGGGGGGCGCTGAGAACCAGCGCGACCCCCACCGAGAAACCACTCGTCCAGCCTCGAAGGATCGGGACGCGGTGGTGGATTCCACACGAGCCCGACATTCTCAGCGGCCCGGGAAAGCATGGCCGTCATCTCTGGGTCTGGCTCGGACAACGCTACCACACCCGAAGGGGGCAGCGCAGCCGAGTCGTCATCCCCAGAGAGAGAGGGGCCGCCCTCCGATGCAGTGATCGACATCTCGTCGTCAGAGGGGGCACCGAAGGAGATGCCTGGTGCACCCCGAGCAGAGGGCCCAGCACGCTCCTTCGGCAGCTCCACCGGCTGCGGAGTGCTTGAGGGGTTAGGAGCTCCACTTGGGGAAGCCCTCACTGTAATCCTCAAATTACCTCTGCCCCCACCGGATCCGGCGGCGCGCACGCCGGACCGCGGCAGAGGCAGAGGGACTCCGCCATGTTTGACATAGTGGAGTCTAAGACGCAACTCCGAGATGGTCATGTCCCCACAAGAAGAACATGAGCCATCCACGAAAGCCTCCTCAGCGTGCTGAATGGCCAGACACGTGAGGCAGCAATCGTGACCGTCCTGAGGCGCCAGGAAGCGACCACACCCAGAAACGCACGGGTGATAAGACATCTTTATAAAGACGCGATCACCCGTGTACTCTTTTAGAGAAATTTGCTCTTAGAAATGCTCTTTTTTAGGTGCTGAAGCACGCAGGGGAGCTTAGCCACCGCACACTCCACGTGTGGCTGCCAGCGGGAAGACGATTCTCCTCTCCCGGACACCGTGACCACCGCTGCTGCACCGTAACGCCCGCAGTCGTTCAGGAACACTTCTCAGGAAAGGGAGCAGTAGCTTCACTACTACCGCTCGGCTCCGAAGCGAAAGGATAATTGATGCGGTGCATCAGCTGCCTCTTATGCTCACGCTGTGATCAGCGGCAGCTGGATGCAATAATCGCATGCCAATGTCCATTGGCTCGTTTAGTTACACTCGAAGTGGATTGGTCTCTCTGGCGAGATCCCAATTTCGTCGGTCATCCGACGTGACTCGGAGTGACCGACTGAAAGGGGAACTAATTACCATGGAAAGTAAATATTGCGTTACTTTAAAAAAAAAAAAAAAAAAAAAAAAAAAAGTTCAAATGTCAAATAACTTGGATGCCCCCAATATTAAATGTTACATGAATGAAAGGGACTCTAAATAGAATAAATTATTATTATAAAACATTGTACATTAATCTACACTATTTATCCACTGACACTTAGCATCAGTCAGTCAAGCATTATAATATGATATTATGATCATTTAGCATTATATGATGATAGAACTTTAGTAATTAGAATAACCAAGAATGCATATTTGTCATGTTGACTGAACTTAGGACTGGTGGGGGGGGGGGGAATTATAAGATAACAAAACTACTACAAATTCTACTACTAATAACAATATAAAACACGCTAAGGATTAATAAGCTGCTGGGTTCATGAATATTAATCACGTAGTCTGCGTTCGTTCGAATTGATTTGCTGAAATCAAAACAGGGAAGATAATAGCTGAACACCAGCCAATGAGATTGTCGTTTGCCCACTTCCAGAGAACCCAGCAGTTCTTAAAAGCTGAAGAATTCCAAAGGAACTCCATTATTTTGACAGGAAAATACAACAAATAATATTGTTTACATGTAGCGCTTCAATTCTGCATGTTATGTAAGACTCTCTCACTCTGTATCTTTCTTTGTGCGTGTGAGACAAAGCGACGGCGAGCTGTGCGCCTTCACACTAGAGTTTATGGTACGTCAAATACAGCTACACTGCACATCCATTCAGATGAACTGAAAAATAAAATTCTAATAATATTTTAATAAATTGTAGTAACGCCGCATTTTATTGTCAGTAACGGCGTTGTAACGGGGGAAACAGTAATTTATTTGATTACTCGTTACTGAAAAAAATAACGCCGTTAGTAACGCCATTTATTTATAACGCCGTTATTCCCATCACTGCTTATCAATCATTCAGGACGAGTTGATTGGGTGTGATGACGTGAGGGGTGAGTGTTCTACAATCGCGCTTGCTGATTGATGTCCAGCAGTGCTATAAAAGGGAAACGCCGGTGTATTAGAGCAGCCGGTCTTTTGTGAACCTGTGCTGTGATTTTTCATTTTGTGTTCTTTTGTTTGGTTTAGTTTGTATGGTTTAGTTCATAATGTGCTTTGACAGCCATGTAAAACATCTTATCTATTTGCTGTCCTGAAGCCTTTGTCCTTTGACATTTGAAAGCCTTAGAAAGCTTTTCAAAAGTTCTGTTAAAATTGGATTGGAGGTGAAGGGGGTAGGTAAGTTATGTCACTTGACTTACATGGTGCACATTTAGGTTTATTTCGTTGTCTAGACACCCTAGGTTAGGGATTTGTGCCACTTTCTGTATGTTTTGTTTGGTTAGGTAGTGTAGTTGAGTTACGACGTCTCGGACGTTGAAGATTTTCTTTTCATATCTTTCTTTTCTTAGTTCAGAATTAGATTTAAATGGGTTAGTAAGATTTCTTTTGGTTCTGTTACTTTCTTTTTTTTTTTGGCACGGTCCAGGCTCCCTTCATTCTCCCCAGTTCTCCAGTAGGCTGAGGTTGCCGGTGTGTCCAGTTTTTTTTTTTTTTCCTTTACATATTAAATTCCTTTTGTGCAAATAACTGTCACAGTCTTTAATAATAAAACAAGTTCGCTTGATTTTACTCTCTGGTGTTAGTTACTCTCATTCACACACATGGACTGTAATGCTGACAGTGGTCCGATTTGGTCTAATGTTCCCCTTCTTAGTCCCTAGACGTTTAACAATCAAAGAAGGGTCGTAACATCAATGGGGGCTCGTCCGGGATCAGAATACATTATTCTGAGGTTGATGATTCCTGGACTAATACAGGCCAGTTCGTGGCACTGTCGCTATTTTTCATTGGTGTGTGTTGAGAGTTAGTATGTGTAGCGTGGTAGCGTCGTAGGTATGGCTAGTTTTGATTTGAAGAAGTTTTTAGGAAATCCCTTGTTAGAACAGTTAGACAATTGCAAGAAGGATGATTTGCTGGCGGTAGCAAGTCATTTTCAGATTGTGGTAGGCAAACAGGCTCGTAAAGCGGAGATTAGATCTGTTGTGTATAATAGATTAGTTGAGTTGAATGTACTCGGTTTGCCAGCAAAGGAGAGCGCAGTGGTGGGCAGTGTGGTAGTGGGTAGGGCATCTGTTGGGAGTGAGAATGAGAGTGAGGAAGATCTGATGCCTGCGGCGGAGGTGGAGGCCGATGTTAGGGCAAGGTTACCTCCCTTTGAACCATTCTCTCCTGTGTCGACAGGTTCAAAAGGGGATACGAGACTGAAAGTCCGTTTGGCCCGCTTGCAGATTGAAGCGCAAGAGAAGGCGCAGACTCGGCAGGCGGAAATGGATTTGCGATTGCAAATTAGCAAACTTGAGATCGAGACGGAGAAGCAGGTTAGAATGCGACAGCTGGAGCTTGAAGCAATGAGAATTGTGGGAGGCTCAGCTGCGCAACCAGATCTCCCTTGAGTTGCCGCCGCTGTTGTCCCTGCTCCCGTTGTTTCTTCTACTCCCACTGTTTCCCCTGTGTCTGCTCCATCTGCAGCAACCGAGTCATTCGATGTGAGTAAACATATCACGTTAGGGCCACTTTTCCGTGAGACTGAGATAGACTCCTATTTTAGTGCTTTCGAGCGCATTGCCACGTCCCTTTGTTGGCCAAAGGAGCTTTGGGCTCTTTTGTTGCAATGTCGTCTGGCGGGTAAAGTGTTAGAGGTCTTTTCTGCTCTTTCTGTAGAGGACAGTTTAAATTATGAAACTGTGAAATTAGCGATATTGCGTGCCTACGAACTAGTTCCAGAGGCATATCGACAAAAATTTAGAAGCCATAAAAAGAATTCGTGCCAGACATTTGTAGAATTCTCTAGAGAGAAATCTATGTTATTTGATAAGTGGTGCAGTGCAACTAAAATCAAAGACTTTGACTCCTTAAGAGAATTAATTCTGCTTGAGGAGTTCAAAGGGTGTTTGCCTGAACGTGTGGTGGTCTATTTAAGTGAACAGAAGGTTAATTCATTGTCGCAGGCTGCTGTCCTAGCAGATGAATTTGTGCTCACTCATGAGGGTGTATTCTCTGTGACGCGTACTGAAAAGAACGTGGCTAGTGCTCCATCCCAAAGTCAGAGTGCTCGGATAAAATCTGTTACGTCGCAATCAAAGGAGGTAAGAGACTGTTTTTATTGTCATAAGCATGGACACTTGATTGCTGATTGTCCCGTGCTTAGGCGTAAGCAACAGGCTCAGAACCCTAAAGTGCTGCATTGTTAAAGACTGTGCCATCGTCTGAGCTATCGAGTTGTACCGATGTCCTTCACACAAGTTACAAGCCTTTCGTTTTGACCGGGTTTGTTTCTTTGTCTGGCAAGGAAGAGGATTGGAGAGAAATTTCCATTCTTCGGGATACTGGGACTATGGTGTCCATTATGGTGTCTGATATTTTGCCTTTTTTTGATGGGTCATATTGTGGCTCAAATGTTTTGGTCCGTGGGATCGAAATGCAAGTAGTACCTGTCCCTTTACATCGTGTGCATCTAGACTGTACACTGGTGTCCGGATTTGTGAGAGTGGGAGTTCGTAGTTCACTTCCTGTGAAAGGAGTAACTTTCATTTTGGGAAACGATTTAGCTGGAGGTAAAGTGCTGGCAGTGCCAGAGGTGACTGACGTCCCGAGTGTTTGTTTAAATTCTAACGATGTTGCGCTCTTCCATCCTGAGGTGTTTTCTGCTTGTGTGGTTACTCGGGCTCGGTCAGCTAAAGCTGTGGAGCAAGTTGATTTGGCTGATTCATTGGTGGGGCATGTGTTAGCAGAGGATGAGAACGTTTTTGAAACCAAGAGAAATAATACACGAGGTTCTAATATGAAAAGTTCGGAGGGTTTGCTAAAAAGTTTTCATTCTTTGGATCTGCCTATTTCTCGTTCTCAGATTATGCACAAAAGGATGATCCATCTTTGAATAAATGCTTTTCAGCCGTTATTAGTCCCGAGGCTGCTAAAAGAAGAGCCACGGCATACTTTGTAGACGATGGTTTGTTAATGAGGAGGTGGTGTTCTAGGGTCGAAGAGGATCTGGATTGGAACATTATATACCAAGTGGTAGTTCCCAGCAGGTATCGTTCCTATGTATTGTGTCTAGCTCACGAAAATGTGTTTTCTGGACATTTGGGGGTAACAAAGACTTACCATCGTATTCTCCAGCATTTCTTTTGGCCTGGGGTGAAACGAGATGTTGCTAAATTCTGTCGTACTTGTCATACTTGTCAAATTGCAGGTAAGCCAAATCAGGTAATTCCGCCCGCTCCGCTGTCTCCTATCCCGGTTATGGGGGAAGCGTTTGAAGAAGTACTGGTTGACTGCGTCGGACCTTTACCGAAAACGAAAACAGGTAATCAATATTTGTGTACCATAATGTGTAGAGCGACTCGATTTCCTGAAGCTGTCCCATTACGCAACATAAAGGCTCCTGCTATTCTGAAAATTTGAAGTTCTTTTCCATCTTTGGACTTCCCAAAGTTATTCAAACAGATCAAGGCTCGAATTTTTTGTCGCGAGTTTTTAATCAAACTTTGAAGTCTTTGTCCATAGCACATCGAGTTTCTAGTTCATATCACCCAGAAAGCCAAGGTGCAATCGAGAGGTTTCACCAAACCTTAAAGACCATGCTTCGAAAATATTGTATGGAAACGAGTAAGGATTGGGATGAGAGAATCCCTTTAGTGTTATTTGCTGTGCGTGAGAGCGTGCAAGAATCACTCGGGTTTAGTCCGGCCGAGCTGGTTTTCGGACATACCGTTCGCGGCCCATTAAAGGTTTTGAAAGATAAAATAATGGAAAGTAACACAGAGAATAGAACGAATGTGTCAGACTATGTCACTCATTTTAGAGAAGAACTTCACAGTGCTTGTGAACTTGCTCGTAACTTTCTGAAAGGTGCTCAGTCTGGAATGAAGGATCGATATGACAGGCAAGCAGTTGCACGATCTTTTCAGTCCGGTGACCAGGTGTTGGTATTATTACCTAGGTTCAGCCCTGACAGCTCGATATACTGGTCCATACAAGGTAGTCAGGAAACTTAGTGATACGGATTACGTTGTATGTACTCCTGAAAGAAGGCGCAAAACCCGCGTTTGTCACGTGAATATGCTTAAAGCGTATCATGATCGTGAAAAAGATGAATGTGACAAACAAGTAATTGATAATGCAGCAGTTTTAGTAAAGTCTAAAGTTCTGTCTGTTGAAAAAGATGTCGCAAAAGCAGATGAAGATGGTTTGTCACTCAGGAATACTCCTCAACAATGTAGTAAGTTGAATAACTCCGTTATCCTAACAAAGTTGACTTCTCATCTTGCTCACTTGCCCAGTGAGAAAATGCATGATGTAATAGAACTCATCACCTCATTTCCATCTTTGTTTTCGGATGTTCCGTCCCAGACTAGTGTGTTACAACACGATATTGATGTTAAAGATGCAAAACCAATAAAGCAACATGCTTATCGAATGAATGCTGTCAAAAGATCTGCTATGAAGAAAGAAACTGACTATTTGCTTGAAAATGGTTTAGCTCGTCACAGCTATAGTTCTTGGAGTTCCCCGTGCCTTTTGGTTAACAAACCTGATGGTTCTTTTCGTTTCTGTACGGATTTCCGTAAAGTAAATGCTGTCACCGTGCCCGACTGTTATCCACTCCCTAGAATGGAAGATTGGTTCTGCTAGATTTGTTAGTAAACTCGACTTGCTCAAAGGATACTGGCAGGTACCATTAACACAGCGTGCGTCGGACATCTCCGCATTCGTAACTCCGGATTGTTTTTTACAAAATAATGTTATGGCATTCGGGTTGCGAAACACACCTGCTACATTTCAGCGATTAATTCAGATGGTTCTGGCTGGTGTACCCAACTGTAATGCGTACTTGGATGATTTAGTGATTTTTTTCCAATGATTGGGAAGAACATTTTTCTTTATTGCGCACTGTGTTTGAACATTTGGAACGTGCTTCCTTAACCCTCAACCTAGCAAAGTGTGTGTTTGGTCAGGCCACTGTCACCTATCTGGGAAAACAAGTAGGACATGGACAGGTAAAGCCGGTGGAAGCGAAAGTTGTGGCCATTACTGAATTCCCTGTACCTGTTACCTGGCGAGAGCTAAGACGATTCCTAGGTATGGTTGGCTATTATAGGAATTTTTGTAAGAATTTTTCCACTGTGGTAACTCCTCTTACTAATCTCCTTAGCCCCAAGCAAACCTTTGCATGGACTAAAGAGTGCCAATTGGCATTCGAAAATGTTAAGGCTTTGATGTGTAACAGTCCAGTTCTCGCTGGCCCACAATTTGAGTGTGCTTTCAAGTTAGAGGTCGACGCGAGCGCAGTTGGCGCTGGAGCAGTCCTTCTTCAGGAGGGTGCAGATGGTGTGGACCATCCAGTGTGTTTTTTTTTTCTCATAAGTTTAATAAACATCAAGCAAACTATTCTACGATCGAAAAGGAAACCTTAGCTTTTCTATTAGCGTTACAGTTCTTTGAAGTTTATTTGGGTTCTTCCAACTTGCCTACAATCATGTACATTGATCATAACCCCCTTGTGTTTTTGTCTCGCATGTATAATGCAAATCAATGACTTATGCATTGGGCTCTGTTTATGCAGAGTTACAACTTGGAAATTCATCATAAAAAGGGGACCGAGAACATCCTTGCTGACGCTCTTTCTAGAGTTTAGATATTGTGGGTGAATTTTGTTTTTTGTATTTTACAAACAATATGTTTGTTCTTAAATGTTGGGGTGTTACGTCCCTATATGTGACGCTGAGTTGTTGTTTGAGTATTTTTCTGTTTTTTGCATTCTTTTTCCGGGTTTTCCTTTTTTTTGTCTTTGCCGCCCTCTTGTTTTTTCTTTCTCTCTCTTCTACTTTCACTTTCGCAGGTGGCATGCGGATTGGTCGACTCGCTTATCAATCATTCGGGATGAGTTGATTGGGTGTGAAAAAAAACTATTAGATATTACATGTAGTAAGAAATATATATTTACAATGTTCAGCATACTGAACATTTAAATTTAAATACATGAATTCTGATATTATTTTGATATCAAAATAATATCAAAATTCATGTAATTAAAACCAAATCCACTATGTTGAACATTGTAAAGTAATTATTGCTGCATATATAATACTGTAGTTCCCTCTCACACACAGTAAACACAAATACTGCATTTTGCTGTTTATTATGGAGCAGCTACATATTTTCATATGTATTTTCGGTAACACTTTAGAATAGGGACCACTTATTCACTATTAACTACGACTTTTCCCTCAATAAATTCCTAATTTGCTGCTTATTAATAGTTAGTAAGGTAGTTGTTAAGTTTAGGTATTGGGTAGGATTAGGGATGTAAAATAAGGTCATGTAGAATAAGGCATTAATAATTAGTAATAATAAATGGCTAATATTCTAGTAATATGCATG
Organism: Spinibarbus caldwelli; assembly: GCA_039654775.1. Lineage (NCBI taxonomy): Eukaryota > Metazoa > Chordata > Actinopteri > Cypriniformes > Cyprinidae > Spinibarbus > Spinibarbus caldwelli. The sequence continues at coordinate 27,255,704 of CM077220.1, read as the reverse complement.
CTAATAAGCAACTAGTTAAGATACCCTAAAATAAAGTGTTACAGTATTTTCTTATAAACAAATAAGAAAACACTTCAGCTGAAACAGCAGTTGCACCATTATGTAGAAATCATTTGTAGGCCTTAAAATGGCGATATTTCAATTACAGATTCACAGAAGAGCTGCTTCACGCTGCTTACTGACTCCATTTGCAGATAACTCTGATAACTCATTATCATTGACGATTGCTTTATCATCACTTGTGCTGTCACTCTTGAAAGTTGTTAGACCCTCCATAATTCTCCCTTAGAAATGTGGCTGTAAGTATTCTTATATTGTTCCTCGTTTTCATGTTGTGTACTTATGTTTCACGTAATTGTACTGTAATGAATCAAATACAAATAAAGACAATTATTATTTCCTGTAGCACCAAACACTGCACGCTCTTATGCAGAGTTATTCTGATGAAATAAATTCTATTAGGATCACTATTTGTCTGCTAAGTTTGCCAAATAAGAGTGGTTGTTCAAGTGTGAAGAAAGCCAATTAAACTAAACTAACAACTGTAAACACAGGTTACTCGTCCCTCTGTGAGAAATGAAATTAGAGTATATATATATATGTATATGTATGTATATTACCACCAGGGTTTCTTGAGGCTACAGTGGAATGAATGAAATGCTGCCACATACTTTTAATGCAGTGAAACAAGCAAAGCCTATGGCAATTACTTGTGTGTCATTCACCATCTGGAGTGCTGATTAGAGAAACTGATTGGCAGAAAGCTGCACTATTCCAACTTAACATTTGATACATACTCAGCACCCTGAGGTTACCTTCTGACACTTCTTAAAACAGCAAGACTCTTTTTACATTCTGTATTTCTCAATTTAATTTTGCCTAGAGTTTCTTTGCCCCAGAATCACACTCAAAATAGAGAATCAGTGAGAAAAGTACACACTGCTTCAGGAGCTCTCTGAGGGTGTATTTTTTATTCCACTACTCTCACATGGTGGGAATTTGGCAGGATTCATGGTGGGAACAGGTGAAATTGTGACCTTTTGACATTTCATAATATTGGATAGAGAAGTACTGTACACAATGTAGTGAGAAAAGGAGTATGATTCTCACAGCAGGGAACTAATAAAATAGCAGGACCTGTCCTACTAAATGAAAGTCAACCTTTCGTTTAGTAGCACAAATCTTGAAAACTACATTATCTTTATGTTTTTTTTTCTTTCCCTTTTAAGATGCTAAAAAGAAAAAGTAACCCTATAACTGGAGAGCAGTTTTTCCTGTTAACCTTCCCTCTCAGCTGGTTTAATTGATCTGAACATCACTGAACTGAATTTCAAATGATTTAACCTTTTTTGGTGTTGGTCTTTTTGTTTATTTATTATTTACTGTGTGTGTGTGTGTATATATATATATATATATATATATATATATATATATATATATACAGTGGTGTGAAAAATTGTTGGCCCCCTTCCTGATTTTTTGGCATGTTTGTCACATTTTAATGTTTCAGATCATCAAACAAATTTAAATATTAATAAAATATAACACAAGTAAACACAGCATTCAATTTTTAAATTAAGTTGTTTTTTTTTTTTTTTTTTTTTTTTTTTTATGAAGGGGAAACAAAATCCAAACCCACATGGCCCTGTGTGAAAAAGTGTTGTGCAAAAATGGCCTGCATGGCAGAGTTCCAAGACGAAAACCGCTGCTGAGCAAAAAGAACATAAAGGCTCTTCTCAGTTTTGCTAGAAAACATCTTGATGATCCCCAAGACTTTTGGGAAAATACTCTGTGGACTGACGAGACAAAAGTTTAACGTTTTGGAAGGTGTGTGTCCCATTACATCTGACGTAAAAGTAACAGAGCATTTCAGAAAAAGAACATCATACCAACAGTAAAATATGGTGGTGGTAGTGTGATGGTCTGGGGCTGTTTTGCTGCTTCAGGACCTAGAAGACTTGCTGTGATAAATGGAATCATGAATTCTGCTGTCTACCAAAAAATCCTGAAGGACAATGTCCGGCCATCTGTTCGTGACCTCAAGCTGAAGCGAATTTGGGTTCTGTAGCAGGACAATGATCCAAAACACACCAGCAAGTCCACTTCTGAATGGCTGAAGAAAAACAAAATGAACACTTTGGAGTGGCCTAGTCAAAGTCCTGACCTGAATCCTATTGAGATGCTGTGGCATGACCTTAAAAAGGCGGTTCATGCTCGAAAACCCTCCAATGTGGCTGAATTACAACAATTCTGTAAAGATGAGTGGGCCAAAATTCCTCCACAGCGCTGTAACAGACTCATTGCAAGTTATCGCAAACGCTTGATTGCAGTTGTTGCTGCTAAGGGTGGCCCAACCAGTTATTAGGTTTAGGGGGCAAGCACTTTTTCACACAGGGCCATGTGGGTTTGGATTTTGTTTTCCCTTCATAATAAAAAACTTCATTTAAAAACTGCATGTTGTGTTTACTTGTGTTATCTTTGATTAATATTTAAATTTGTTTGATGATCTGAAACATTAAAGTGTGACAAACATGCAAAAAATAAATAAATAAATAAATAAATAAATATTAAAATATATATTGCAACAGAAGTATCAGAAAAGAATGAAAAAGATCTTAATTAGGATAATAGTCTCAATCTTGAAGAGTTAAATTTAGTAAATACAAGTACAAATCTGACTAAATTACATTTTTATAAAGTAGAATGAAGTACATGTGTAGTGAACTTTACACACTTCTGCCTATCTAACTTGTTGATTTATTTGTCAAAAAAAAAAAAAAAAAGGAAATGTGACATTAAATAGTATTTGGAAATACCATGTTACTGTTTTTATTTTTTTTTAAGGTCTCAGGACTTAAAGGGATACTCCACCCCAAAATGACTATTTTGCCATTAATCACTTACCCTCATGTCGTTCCAAACCCGTAAAAGCTTCGTTCATCTTTGGAACACAATTTAAGATATTTTGGATGAAAACTGGGAGGCTTGTGACTGTCCTATTGACTGCCAAACAATTTTCACTGTCAAGGTCCAGAAAAGTATGAAAGAATAGTCCATCTGCCATCAGTGGTACAACCTGAATTTTATGAAGCAACAAGAACACTTTTTGTATGCAAAAAAATAAAATAAAATAAAATAAAAAAAATAACGAATTTATTCAACGATTCGTCTCCTCTGTGCCAGCGTAGCGTAGCAAATAGCGTACAAATAGTGTACGCTCTTCTGTGTCAGCCGCGCCTCACGGATGCGCTGTTTTCCTTCAAATCAAAGCATAAATACACGTAGAAGACGTATCCATGCGGTGCGGCTGACACAGAAGAGCGTACGCTATTTGCGTCCAGCGGATATTCTCCAAAATGGCGCTACGCTGGCACAGAGGAGACGAATTGTTGAATAAATTCGTTATTTTTGTTTTTTTTTTGCGTACAAAAAGTATTCTTGTAGCTTCATAATGTTACGGTTGAACCGCTGATGGCAGATGGACTATTCTGATGACTTTTTTCATACTTTTCTGGACCTTGACAGTGAAAATTGTTTGGCAGTCAATGGGACAGTCACAAGCCTCCTGGTTTTCATCCAAAATATCTTAAATTGTGTTCCAAAGACGAACAAAGCTTTTACAGGGTTGGAATGACATGGGGGTAAGTGATACTGTATATGACAAAAAATTTCATTTTGGGGTGGAGTAACCCTTTAACATACCAGTTTAGACCTTGATCCCAGTCAGCTGCTGATAGTTTAAGAGCTGCTTAAATTCTCTGACTCTTCAAAGCACTCAGAACCACAGGCTCTTCTACGCAGGTGTTTAGATAAAATAATGATTCTAGTTTCCATCATCCAAAATGGATGTTAAGATGAACTGTCAATGTCAAGGCAAGATCTGAAATAGCAAGAACAATCTCCAACACAACTGTTGGTAGACTGGACGGGAATATAAAACAAACCTCCATGTCACTGCAAAGGTCGTGCAGGAAGGTTTAGCAGGCACAGAAATAGTGTAAACGTACTGCATGGAAGGGTCATCAGGAACAAAACCTTGCTTGCAACCTCATCCTAAAACCATTCATTAAAGTTGCATTTGGACTAAAGTTAGACTAAAACAAGCAAATGAATGGTAGCTGCATTAAGATTTGCAGAAAAATCACATTTAGGGGCAGAGTGGGGGAAAACGCCCCCATGGGGTAAAACGTCCCCCTACTATTTTTCCCAAAATAACCACAAGATAAAGTCAAGATAAATTTTTATTGTAACTATGGACTACGTTGACGAGTGATGTAGAAGTTTTCACGATGAAGCTTACACTGGTGATGTACCGAAGAGAAAACGTATTTCACAGTAAATGATCTAATTTTTAGCAGTAAGAAAAAAGGGTTTTAAATCTTGTTGTTTTGTAGAACATCACAGTTATATATGATATGAGAACAGCTGGGCCTGTAGATAGGGAGTATGTGTTATTTAATAAAATATAATTATATTTTCAGAATGACATAATATTTTTTTTTCTCAAACATAGTCAGTGGGGTAAAACGCCCCCAGGGGGCAATGGGCAATTACTGTAGTTATTCTGATCTGAACATCAAATCCTTTGTTTTCCATCAAATGTATATACTTGGTTGAATCAAAATATTTGGACTTTGTATTTAAAAATGACCAAGTTAGCAACAGGTAGCTAGTTAGCTAGCCAGTTAGCATCAGCTAACTTTTTTTTTTTTTTTTTCAAATAGGCTATTATAATTTTGTAATCCATAATTACTGATTATATTCTTTTTTTTTTTGTGTTTTTAAGCTAAAACTGCATGTACTCAGATTTTGCTGTAAATGTTTAAAGCAAATTGCTTTGTTTGACTGGGGGTCATTTTGCCCCATAGGTGGGGTAAAACGCTCCTTTGGTACAAATTTAATTTTTGTTAAAAATCTAATAACATGAAAACTCTGGACATTTTTCATACTTGGTTTATAATTTATGTCAGTGTCACTAAAACTATGATAACTTTTCTGAACACATTTAAACCTTTGTTTTACAGAAAAAAAATTACACAGTCCTTAAGGGGGCGTTTTCCCCCACTCTACCCTACCTTTTTTTTTTTTTTTTTTTTTTTACTGCAGAGTTTGTATTCACTTCTTTTTTACTTTTTTTCTGGGGTGCTCAAACTTTCAGATAGCTGTAGAAAAAAAGAAAATCAATTTATTCAACCAAGTCAGAAACATTCTGTAATTACCATGCAGTGATACAACTCAATGAATCATTGTTTTGTATGGTTCTTTTACACGAACTGTCTGAATGAACTTAAACTTACTTAAATGAATTGCATGAGAGTTTCAGATTAACAAATTCAGCAGAATGATTCATACTTATGAGAAAGAACTGTTTAGACAAGCACGTTCGACTATTTCCTAACAGCTCACTTGGCAGTAAAGCTGCATGCACAAAGTGACATTACAGTTTTTCTCATTGATTCTCATGATTTTGAGATCCATCTTTTCACACTGAGGACAATTGAGGGTCAAACATTCACTGATGCGCCAGAAGGAAACACGATGCATTAAGAGCTGGGGGTGAAAACTTTTGAACAGGATGAAGATGTCCAAATTTTTCTTATTTTGTTGAAATCTTTTTTTTTATTATTTATTTATTATTTTTTTTTTTCCATTTAGTACTACCCTTTGGAAGCAACAGAAGATACTTGCATGTTTCTCGGAAGACAAATTAAGTACAATTTACATTGATCTTCAAATTTAAAAAGTTTTCACCCCCGGCTCTTAATGCATCGTGTTTCCTTCTGGAGCATCAGTGAATGTTTGAACCTTTTTTAATAGTTGTGTTTGAGTCCCTCAATTGTCCTCAGTGTGAAAAGATGGATCTCAAAATCATACAGTCACTGCTGGAAAGAGTTCAAATATGCAGAAGATGCTGGAAAACTGAAGAATCTGCAGGACATGGAGGATTTTTCTGAAGAACAGTGCTCATTTTAACTGTTCAGAAGAAACAAGGGACTCGTGAACAACCATCACAAAAAAATAAATAAATAAATAAATAAAAAAAGTCGTAGATCATCCAGGTAACCACACACAGTATTAAGAACCAAGGGTTCCCAAACTTTTGAAGGGAGTTATTTTAATAATTTCAGCAATTTTTTTTTTTTTCTGTCTTGTGTACTACATGTAAACATATTTTGTGTAAAGTATCTTACTCAGGACAGTACTAAATAAAACATAACATGCATTATGTATGATCTCTCTTATTTTGTTAAAATTATTCACATTTTCACAGATTCTGCAAGGGGTTCCCAAACTTTTACATAAAACTGTAGTTTTCTGTGCAATTGTTTTACCCCTCAAAACATCATTAGTTCATCGTATAAGTCATTAAATGCTAAATGGTTGATCTAGTCGTCATAAACTGTCAAGCATATTTTCTACACATTTCTATTACACGTTTTGTGAATGTGCTATGAATTGTGCAAGTGAATCTTGACTTTCACTAATGAAGAGAATATAGATCAACCAATTATAAACTAGTTCTCTGAAATAGCTCAAAGGTGCATCTCGTGAACCTTCAATTGGAGAGTATACATAGACAGAGGACAACACAAGATTACAAATTCTGACAATGGATGAACATCCAGAAAACGATCAGAGTCAACAGCTGAGAGGAAGAAGAGGAGTAAGGATGCATGGTGGAAAGGTACAGAGGCAAAACAGAGGAAGAGGCCAAGGACAGAGGCGCATATCAGATGAAATATGTTGTCAATCATGGCCTTACAATGGCTGAAGGGTGCAGCTAAATATTGGGAGATCGACCATATCCTCAACAATTCAAACATTTCGAAACAGTCTCTTCAATCAGTATCCCACATACAGTAATGTGTAAATTTGTACTTTTGAAATGGATATATGGCATACATAAGAAGTGCAGCCTTCTGCATTTCAATACAGTGACTGTCATCCAAACTGTTGCCATAGTTAGTTTAATACTAACAGAGTGCAGTGTTATATTGACAACATGACTACGCATTGTGACTATCTTGTTTGTGAACAATGACACAAGGACGTTTCATTCTGATGGCACTGATATGTTCATTGACATAAATACTTTTGAGAGATAAACTACAGATTTTGAGTAAGTTACAGGCTTTTGCAGGAAATACATTGTGTGGTGCTGTTTGTGCGAAATGTTTTGAGAAATGCACATACTTTGCAAATATTAAGGACGATTTGACAAATGCACCAAAGCAAATGAGAAAAACTGTAAAAGGAGAGATGTGACTTTCATCGTAGGAAAAACCTACACTATTTTGAAAGCAGATGAAATTACACTCCAGCATTGCTGTCTACATATGAATATGTGAAACAGCAGTATTTATCCCTATTTAGGGCAATGTCAAATTTTCTGTTTTGGAGTGAGAGACAACCACAATGACCAGTTAACCAGTTGACCATACATATGCCTACAAGCATGCTGGCTCTGTTTATTGGCTGCTCATTCATGGGTTCTTTACTTTGGTACCCGGGGGGGAAAGAAAAAAAAAAAAAAACTTTTTGAATCTTTTTCCACCTGTCCCCCCTTCAAAACCTGTGAGAATCCAAATGTGCAGAAAAATGGAGGATGACAATCTGAGAAACAGACATACTGTAATAGAAAACAATTTTGTACCATTGTTCACAGAGCCTGCAGTAACAGTACACCAACTATGCAGATGAAATCCATCATCTAATTTATGGTTTGGATCAAGAAAGATTCTCTAAGGATTATGCACAAATAAAAAAAATAAAAAATTGAAAGTTTTAGTAAGCCTCTGAAAAATCCATAAAAAAGAGACATTAAATTTGATGTTGCATATTTTTGTGAACTTGATGGTGGAGGTTGATTTTAATCATACCACTCCAGAGGTTCAGTATTGACGTTTATGTTATTAGCTGTGGCCCAACATTTCTCTCCTTATTGGAAAGGCTGGTGCTCCTCAACAGGAGATTAGCTACTCATCGCTGAAATGAGATCTTTCCCCACGAGGCTGCTCTTCACTTTTCATTAGTTTGGGGTTTGGACAATACCACAATAAAAAAATAAAAAATAAAATAAAAAATAAAGAGAAAGAGAGAGAAAAAAGGAATAGGAAATATGCAAAATTTATTTGGAAAGAACAAATTTGTAGTGCTAATTACTGCTGTCACATGACTGTTAGAGGAATGAAAAGGCTGTTAAAGGCTGTTGTACAAATTTACGTATGTCTGACTAATGTCCACTTTCTTGAGCAGTGTGTTTCAGGCAATGTATGAAAGGACTGATGCTGAACTCTGACTTACGAACTGTTCCTTCATTGGAGGCTATAAGTGCTTCATTTAGTACTCTAAGAATATAAAATGTAACTGTTTTTTCTTCATTGTTTAAGAGGAGAGAGGTCTAGACTCTTCGAAAGTCTAGAAAGGGGAAAACACACCTGTTGTATTTTTTAGTTCTTTGACTATCAGCAGCGTTATTGACAAAGACTGTTTTGAATGTGTTGGGTTGTTTGCACTGAGTTGGCTCTTCAATCACACAGAATTCACTATCTCTCTCAGGCGATTGTGACAAAGGTGTTTAAGCAAAGACGATCTTCCATTCTCAAGCACACTGTTTATGCATTATCTAGGCAAACTTCAACTATTAGGAGCAAGTCTAAATTACGTTTCTATATGCAGAGGGGGCTTTGTAAGGACTAGTGATTTGTTATGACCATGCACGCTCTGATGCTGTCTCTCCCATGCAAAAGCAGGACATTTGAATCTACCTTTGGTATGTGTTCTGCAATGAACAAAGTGGCACCGCTGAGGTTGTTATCTCAGATCTATAGTATTTTGTTACGTATGAGTGGAGAAGATCGATGCACACACATTTGTTGGCTGCTTCTGAAACTCTTGTGCCTTTCTCTCTGTCATCTCTATGATGCCTGGTTTTATGGGAGCAGGGAAATGTACTGCTTCGTACCTCTGATGCAGAAGTCTTGAGTGGGCTGAGGAGTGACTGCTCTGATTGCTTTGAGTCCTGGGTTCACTGCAGATAAAAAACAAAAAATTAAATAAATGTAGGGTTGGATACTTGACTGGATGCCAATTTTATAATGATTTAGAGTTATACCAATATATTTACAATTTATAAACAGTATAAATCAATGTGAAGCCTTCTTTCTTTTCAGTGTGATGCTTTCTTCAACTTAAAGGGTTAGTTCGCCCAAAAATGATAATTCTGTCATTAATTACTCACTCTCGTGTCATTCTAAACCCATAAGACCTTCGTTTATCTTCGGAACACAAATTAAGATGATTTCCGAAGGATCGTGTGACACTGAAGACTGGAGTAATGGCTGCTGAAAATTGATAAAATGATAAAATATGTACAAATAGAAAACAGTTCTTTTATGTTGTATTTAATATTTTATGAATGTTAAAAGCATTTAAAATAATCATACATCAACTTTTTAACAATAGTGTAAATGTATTACATCACTGCCAAAGAGAATTGGTCTGACATAACCATAATTATTTTCTGTACTCTCAAGTGAGTATCAAGTAAAAGTTTGGGAGTCTATGAGAACATTTTGATTGCACTCAACCCTTTTATTTATTGATTTTTATTTTTATCATTCATCATGTTAGAAGATTCACAATACTCTTGCAGAGATAGTTTGGAGTGAGGATGAGAGGCAGGACATGGTATGACTGAATGGCAGCTTCACTCTGCGTGAAATGGAATGAAGTTCTGTTGTCAGCGAAACAAGCTCTGATTTCTCATGGAATTCTTTGTCCTTGTTTTTTTCTTGTTAGATTCGAGCTCATACAATTCAGTTGTGACCTGTTAAAAATAAATAATGCATCACCAAAACAATAAGAAGAAATAGGAAGAAATGCTTATTTTTATTTGAATGCTACTACTGATTTTGCCCGATATTTGCATTTATTTTATATTAGGTGTGAACTTTTAATTGGATGATCAGGGGGAAACATGGAAATATTTTATGTAGCTTTTGAAGAGCAGTAGTAAATGGGGGGGGGGGGGGGGGGGGGGGGGGGTTAATGTTATTTAAACAATATGAGAAAAATGTACACATCATTGTGTTCAAAAGTTTACACTCTTTAATACTACGTACAAAGTTACATCTCTTGCATTGTGTTGCCTTCTTGAGTATCAGTAAATATTTTCACCTTTCAGTTGTCATCAGAGTGAAAGGATGGATCTCAAATTCATAGTCATTGTTGGAAAATGGCATTGAATATTTTCTGAAACATGTTTAGAAAATCGAAAATAGTACTATGCTTTTTTTTTTATCATTTTTTTTATCATAGGAGTTGTCACACCTTCTTTGGTTCAAATGCATTTTCCTACAGAACAGCAATCCAAACTGCTGTCATTTCTATACCTACTACTACACACTTTTCTACACTACAGCATTTGTTACAACAACGCAGTGCTATTTGGACAGATGGACACAGCTCTTATAGAAAGTAAGTCACCGGAGTAATAGATGCATTAATATTATGCATTCCTTGCTAGATGCTTTTTTTTTTTTTTTTTCCAAGTCTGAGAACCTGAAATAAGACTTGCAGTATAGAGTGACAGGTAACCATTTGAGACAACATTTATTTAGCTCAGTGATACTGATTTCAACAGTGAGGAACTATTCTCACCACACCTGGGGGCATTTTGTGTCATATTGCTTTTACTTGGAAACAGGTCAGTGTGTGATATACAGTAAAACTGTATGCTAAAATTATTCTCAATAGGTTGTTGTTTGGTTCTATCTAGACCATGCAAGAAAAAAAAAAAAAAAAAAAAACCGGTGACACTCCACATACAGTACTGTTTGCTTTTGAAAACCAGGCTTTCATATAATTTAAAGTGTGTAGTTATTATTAACAAATACAACTTAAAACAAAATACTTAGAACAGGACAGTAGCTAAAGGTAGTTCAATACATCTCTTTGTGGAGAAGATGTGCAGAATTGTCCATTGTTTATTAGCCCCACTATCCTCTTCTATGTCATTGCCTCCAGTCAGTCCAGGCTGAGTCTTATAATGGATCTGGCATTCCTGACCAGTTTGTTCAGATGCTTTGACCCCCTGGGCTGATGTTATTCCCCCTGCAGACAACTATAAAGAAAGAAAAGCTGCCAACCACACATCAGTAGAACATCTCTCTCTGCCTTCTGCACATTCTGACACACGTAAGCCACTTTAAAAAGAACAGCATGCTCTGGCCTTTTGGTGTATCTGGTACTTGTAGGACCAAACTGACAAGCGCTTGAATCAGGGCACATAATCAGGTAAAAAATTTAATTGGAGTCAGTTTTGCATTAATAGCCCCAAGTGTTAGTTGCTGATTTTAGAAAGAGAGGTCACACTTAATTTTAAGGTCCAATTCTCACTATTAACAAACCAGTAACTACGACTTTTGCCTCCATAATTTGATGCTTATTAACAGTTAGTAAGATAGTTGTTAATTTTAGAAATTGGTCAGAATTAGGGATGTAGAATATGGTCATGCAGAATATGTGCTTTATAAGCACTAATAAACAGTCAATATGCATGCTAATAAGCATCTAGTTAATAGTGAGAATTGGTCCCTATACTAAAGTGTTATCAAAAGAGAGAGAGGGTGAGGGGGAAAAATCTTTCCCATATGGCAAGTTACATTAACAAGCTGGGAGGTATTTCATAACCACCTTTTAATGTCCTGTCAAAACATCCACCTACAGGTAATGATAGGTTAAAGCAGCAACTATATTTTAAAACTAGAATATGTCACAATGTCAGAAACTGTTGAACTTCACCAGCTTTGTTTTTATTGGTATAGCTAGAATTTAAATGACTTCCTATTTCTTTCATACTGTCTGCCCACATGCTTTCCTTTGCTGCTGAAAGGTTTGTCGGATCTTATTGACAAAGAACTACTAATGTCTGTCTGTCTGTCTGTCTGTCTGTCTGTCTATCTATCTATCTATTTATCTATCTATCTATCTCTCTATATACACTCTAAAAAAGGGTGCTAAATAGCACTAAAAGTGATTCTTGGGCTCATAATCATAGCTGAACCACTTTTAGTGCTATTTAGCACCTATTTTTAAAGGTGCTATATAGCACCTTTGTCAAATGGTGCTATGTAGAACCATAAGAGGTGCCATATAGCACTTTATTGCTTCAACGAAAATGGTGTTCAACAGTGGTTCTTTGGCTTGTTATCATAGGGGAACCTCTTTTGGTACTATATGGCACATATTCTTAAAGATAAGAAGCATAATAGCACATTTGTCAAGATGTGTTACACAGAACCATTAGGGGTGCCATATATGTCTACCATAGATGAGCCAATTTGCTTCTACATGACACTTTTACTTAAGATGAATAATAACTAATCATTTCTTAACAAATTGCAGCTTTAAAGATTCAAATTTCTGTACTAAATGCTTACTGAGAAAGAAAATACATCCCACTTTCAAAGCATTTACATTTATTTCTTTCAGCAGCAAATAAAATGAGTGCTGACAAGCCTGGGAATACACATAATATATACAACATCACAATATACGGGGAGCTGTTGTTTTATGCAAAATAATGCAACAAGCTTGAAATATGTAAATTTTTAAGAAGAGAGAGTCCTGATTTACACATATACATATATATGTATATATATATATATATATATATATATATATATATATATATATATATACACTGTAGCCCTGTAATCAGGTAACTTTTTCACCTACGGTCTTAGGCCTACATTAGTTCTTTACTTTATTTGGAAAATTTAGTCTTTTAACATTAATAGTGAGTGAGTGAAAATACTGAAAATTAATAATACACAACCACTTGCAAACTAAGTTGTACATTCTGAAGTACTGCAGTATCTTTCACTTTTTCCACTGTTAACAGTGTGCTAACATTTTTGTAAGTCCTTCAGGATTTAAAAAACAATAGAAACTGCAGCTAGACCTAGAAGAGGCCAGAAATAGAGAATATTGACTTACAGTGACAGGAAGTAGTGTAAATCTGAATGAATGTTCCGTGCAGGGACAATGTGTAGGGACCATGTCAGTCAGAGCACAGTTCATTCATGGAGCTCTTTTCTAACGAGCTCATGATCTGAATCAGGTGTGTTAAATAAGTGAGACATGCAAAACGTGGGGGCAGGCCACCAGGACTGGAATTGAGAACCGCTGCTTTAGGATACTGGATTACAAACACAAAATATACACACAGGAGGAGTCCCAGTACCGTCGAGATGCCCTCGCTCTCCTCTGTAATTAACTGTCCATTCAACGTGAGCACAGTGTGGTCATACTGCATGAGATGACCCTCCCTACAGCCTTTAAGCTTCATCTTAGGTGTTGGGATGGGCTGGTCTGAGAATGGCCCTGGGGAAGAGGGTATTTAAACAAAATAACCTCATTAGTTTAACATAACATGGTGGATGCTTTTACCCAATTTTTTGTTTTATTTATTTATTTATTTATTTATTTTTGACATCCATTAGTGTGTGTAAGACAGATAAATGCAGGAAAGAAGACAGGTATGATCTCAGGCTGAGTGGTAGGGTGTCAGTCAGTGGTACAATGAAAATCTAAGCAGTAATGATTTAATTACCTTTTTTCAGTCTGCCATCTTCCCAGTCATCAATCATGCATCTGAACTTCTCCTTCAGTAGAAGAAACTTGAAGGACTCGGGGTGTCATTACAGAGAGCTGTGTGAGAATTTGTTGGTCCACATTACTGACCCGAAAGGTGCTTATGTTAAGAGGAAGGCAAAGGAGGAAAGACATGTATTAAAATATAGTCATAACTCATACAATTAAATGAGGCAATTAACACACAACCGTACTGAGCATTTTGTCCAGTATGAAACACAAGAACTCAGAGAGAGTCTCCTCTGTGCTATATTTGGTCACAAAATTTGTCCGATAGCATTTTATCAGCGCCATCCTTTCTTTGAGGAGCTCTGTTTGGTCTAAGCTTCTCTGTTTCCTCCATTACACGCAGATGTTCCCTGATGCTTTGTTAATTTTCTCCAGCATCAACCTATTGGGGCAGTTAAATTGTTAAAAATGGGGACTGTCAATAAAATGTAAAAAAAAAACAAAAAACAAAAAAAAAAAAACAGTCTTTAGAAAATCTTTAGTCGAGGGCAGCCCTACTAGAATGAGTCCAGACTTCTAATTATTATTAGGCAATTAACAAATATTAATGATCAAAAAGTTATGCATGACAATCAATAATCTTAAATATGGAAATGTGGCTTACCCATGTCTGTTGTATGTGTCCTAAAAATGTTAACAAGTGCTCTTTTCATCCAACTTGACAATGTACTGATGATTTTATACTCAAACACATTTCTTTTTGATTTTTCAGTTATTCCAGCATGAACCATCTGTAACAACATTAGAGGAATAATTTACTCAAAATGTAATTCCAAACCCATATAACTCACTTTTGATTAACACAAAACACAATCTTAAAAAAAAGCACCCACAAAAACTTGTTAAAAGTAGCTTATGTAACTCATGTGTCATATCTTGTGAGGTGACAAAATCACTTTAAAAAAATAAAAATAAATTAACTCAATATATAAAGTTTGAGTATACTGAAAAGAGTTATTTCAAATGAATATTCGAAAATAACCAACGACTTATATTACCATTTAAAATTTGGTGAGTTTACAATGGTTTGATTTGTCAATATGATGTTACAAAAAGCATTGTAAATGAGGTATAACACTTACTTTAGGTCTCTTGTTGATAATTGTAATCTCTTTGCCTGCTCCGCATCGTGAATCAAAGCAAATGTCTCTGAGAAAAGTTTAGGAGTGCACATCACATAAATATCATTGTAAAACAATATGATGTTATAAATACATATTGTGAATGAAGTAAATCACTTACATTTGGTGTTTTCTAAAAAGCAACATCTTTGTCTTCTCAGTGTCATGAGTCAAAGAAAATCATGTCAATGAGAAAAGTTTAGGACTGCACAGCACAAAAATACCATTATAAAATAATATAACGTCATAAAATACATATGTAAATGAGACTAAACTTTCAGTGTTGTCTCTGTTAAAACCTCCGTGTCTGCACCGTGAGTCAAAGGAAATGTCCTCTGAGAGAAAAGTTTTGGACCGTTTAAACGCACACAGCATATAAATATCACTATAAATCAATATGTTATAAAATACATACTGTAAATGAGATAAAACACTTACTTTCAGTGATTTCCTATTAAAAAAACATCCTCCTCGTCAGCTCCGCACCACGAGCCGCACACACAGCACATAAATATCGTTCTAAAACAATGTGATGTTGTAAATTTGTGAATAAATAAATACTATTACTGTATTTTCCATCCTCGTATGATGTCGCGGGTCAAAGAAAATGGCGACTGTGAGAAAATATTTTTTTATTTTTTTATTAATGCCAAGGTACCAAAGATACAAGTACAAAAAATATCAACTTTACGTATAAAAGAGGTGACATTACATGCAAAGCACCGTAACAATAAATTAGTAATACAAAACGAAAGCTTTAACAAAATAAATTAAAAAGATGAAATAAATTAACCGTTTTAAGAGCTTTAAGATTCTTGGAAGATTAAATAGTTTGGATATACTGTTGAACCTCTTTTTTAAAAACAATGAATAAAGGATTTTCATGAGAGAATTTACTGTGGTGAATATGAAATTTTGCAAGAAATAATAATAGATTAATAATAAAATATTCATTCATATTATATTTTTGTATATTAAAGAAGCCAAACAGTACATCCTTAAAAAGCAAAGAGAAACCCTGGAGCACATTGCGATTGATAACATTAGAGAATTCAATCCAAAATAGCTGTGTGTGAGGACAATCCCAGAAAATATGCATTTCAGTTTCATTAGGGTCACCACAAAAAGAACAGCTTGTATCTATGTCTGATTTAAACCTTTTCAGAAACACTTTAACTGGGTAAAATCTGTGTAACAATTTGAATGAGATTTCTCTGACCTTGTTAGTTATTATGTATTTCAAAGACAGAGTCCATACTTTTTTCCAATCAATATGATCAACAACATTCATCCAATAAGACACCACATAGCTGTTACAAGCTCCTTTTGAAAGAGCGATCTAATCTTATAGTTCTGTGATGAAGGATGTGACAAAAAGCAGTTTTCCTACTGGGATTTCAAATGGGTCCAAAGAAATAGGTAAAGTACTGGTTGATCTAACAGAGTCCCTTAAAAGCATGACAGCTCCTTTAGGAATAGCATCCATGACAATGGAGAATTCTTTGGGAGTTACTGGAAAATCAAATTTACATAAGAATTCTTCATAACTTAAAATAAGACCTTCTGAGTTAAATAACTGGGAAACAATCAAAATGTTTTTTCTCAAACCAATTACTAAAAAACAAAGATTTTCTCTTATATACAATGTCTTGATTGTTCCAAATAAAGTACCGGTGAGGGGAGAAATTGTACTTAAGCCGTGCTTTCTACTGCTGCTGTTTTGCTAACTTCCTCTACTGACCCACCTCTACTTAAGGAGCTCATTTAGATACCATAGTACCCCTACCGGTGGAGAAGAAAACTACAGATAAAAGCCTTAGTACTGGCTTGTCTGTTACAAGAGACACACACACACACACAAAGACACATGAACTCAAACTTTTGTACATTCATATGCAAACACATGCAACACACATGCTGTACTTTTCTATCACTTTTTCTACACCTGTCCATCATCCTAATTCATCCATTCTCTTTGTTCATTTTTTCTTTATTCCTTTTTCTTGCACATATAAATGCTTTGGCAATAAAATATAATTGGGCATGTCTATAAAACTGATTTGAATGTGTGAGAGAGAGGAGTCTGCAGAAATAGATGGAGCTTTTATTTTCTAACTGTAACAATACCCTAAACTTAGCCTTAGATAAACAAAAAATCGAATGAAATAAGCCAATATTTTTAAATGGCACCACATACACATTACAAAAATGTATCTCTTTAAGATGCCTGCAATATACAACAGTTACTTCTGCTGATTTTAACTTAATAGGCTGATCGGTGTTCCAAGAGCACTGATATACAGTCAGACAGCACTGGACCATGACACAGGCTGTCAATATATTAGTGGTGGGGATTTTTAGTCACTCGTTCTGCAGATGAGTTTCTAAATCATTCAACCGATTTATTCAAAACACTGATTAATTCAGAAAATTTCACTACTGCGTGTTGCTCAAAGACACCAATGGTTAATTCTGCTGTGGCCTCGTTTGAAACTATTTTGGTCCGTAGAGCAAAAGTAGAATAAAAAGCTTTTGTGTCGAAAAAGGTACTCAATATTATCTTACTGAATTGTTGTAGAAATGCAGAGCCACACACAACAGAATAATAATCTTAAGAGAGTAATTTTCTTTATCTTAAATGGTAACAGAACTTTCATTTTTAGGTAAACTATCCATTTAATTCTTTCATTAACATTCATTATAGTTTGTGCTCCAGCCTTGAAATGTAAAGTCAAGACAATGCACAACGCTAATGGCAGATTCAAGCTTTAAATCCTGGTCTAACACAAAGTTTTACTTTTCTTAGTGCAAGATACATGAACACAATAATGATAGATGGTATTCTTAGTGTGCTGAAGCCTCTTTCAGCTGCAGTGATGAGAAGCCAACAAATGTTTAAAAATGGCTTGAGGTGGAGTAACAGAGTGCTGCTTTCAAGACCAAAAGTTACTACTTCACCCCAAAGCCATACCTTAACCAGCTGAAATGTTAAAGGCAAGCCATCAATAATGTAAAGCCAAGATAGAGGGAGAAAAACAGTCTGGGTTATAAAAACTTCTGATGAAATAAAATGCTGGATTGGCTTCATTAAAATTAGGTCATCTTTTCAATTTTGGAACTTGACTGTGGCAAGAGACCGGGCTGGTTACACACAGGTGAAAATGAAGTTTGGACTGTTTGAGCATGTTAACCATTTAACATCTATCTTTTCCTCCTCTTGCCCCACTTCTGGGTCAGGTGCAATGGGGAAAGGTGACTTTGTCAGAATGATTCATCTTGCTGCAGGCTCCACCTGCATGGCAGACACCTGCTCGGATGAGCTCCATGACCCCTTTATTTATATATTTAAATCAGGGCAACATTTATTGCACGGCCTGCTTCAGTAACAGGTGCTGACAGGCTGCCCTTCTATGTTGCTGCTTTTACCTGCATTAGATTAATAACCAAGGACTGGAGAAAAATGAGAAAGAATCATTTTTAAGAATTGGCTGAATGACCAAAATGATCATGACACATTGTCCACTTAATATTTTCTGTGTTATTAACAATTACGAACAATAATTATATGAATGAATGAAGAAATAAATAAACCACAGAAAACATGTTAAATAATAATAATAATAATAATAATAATAATAAAAATATTGATAATAATACACTGAATGTCCAAAATGAACATGATGCATTTGTTACCTAAATATTATCTGTCTGATTTATTTATAATTGTTTACAATGCATCACAGCTCTTTTCAATACCACTTAAGGGGAAACAAATTGAGAATTAACATTCTGTCACAGCTTGGTTGCAAATAAAGTTGAGAGATTGGATCTAAGCACAGCAATCTAATTTTATTCAAACAAACTCCAACAATGGAAACAGGAACAGAACAGCCGTGATGCAATGAGAACTGACCATGAACAGAAGAAAACACAGGACTTAAAAAGACAGAAACAAACTAATCAAACAGGTGCAGACAATAATCAAATTGATGAGTAACTAAGGTAACAAACTAATGGTGGAAAAATAAGGACAAAGGAAACAAGGTCGAACAAGAACAAAACAAAAACAGACCATACACATGCTTTTAAAGCCACAAAGAGAGTCAATCACCATTAAAAGAACACAAGAATATTAAATCAACAAATATTACATCTTTGTTCCAAGTTTGCAGACTTTTGAAACTTCTGAAAACTCTCTGACTGACACATATACTGGTGCATCTAACACAGTTTTCAAATGCCCATGCTTTACTTTTGTCAAGAAATAATAAAACATCATAATCTCTGTTCACTTAATTCATGTTCACTGCATACTAATTATGTAAAAAAAAAAACAAAAAAAAAAAACTTTTGTTAAGCTATTGGGGGAACACGTCAAAAATGTCATTGCCTTTAAATCTTTAATGAAATTGTTCGGCTAAAATAGTGCTTACAATAAAGGTTTACTCAATTATATTGTTACGGTGCCTGTTCCAATTAAAAGAGAAGAGAAAATAGCAATTACAAAAACCAAGCACATGATGAGGTTAATTTGTAATATGCTCAATGAGTGGTTGATGTACAAAAAACACAGTATAACATTTCCGAAGACAAAACCTTAACATAAACTACAATTACTGATGTCCCTTGTCTAAAAACATAGGAGTGCTTAACTAAAAATTCAATCCCTTATCTCTGAATCTCAAACCATATATCAGCCACTTAAAAAAAAAAAAAAGTGGAAATGCATTAGTGGATTTATTAAAGCCTCATTTCACTACGGTCTTTATAGTTATTGATCAAGGTGAGAGAGAGGCCACAGTATTGATTAGAGGTTTGTTTAGAGACTGCTAAGGGAGCAAGGTCACCTGAACTCAAGAGTCAGTGCAACTTTTGTGGTTACAGCCTGACAGTCTGACAAAGTCATGAAAATGTTGTGAGAGTCTGGGATCTTTTCCATTCTCGTAGCAGGATATCACAAGCATTAATTTGTCTGTAAAAAAACATAAGAATTTCATATATTAATATTTAAGTATTACTTTACATTTTATTAGAAGTATAAAATAATTCACAACTCAAGCTCTAAGGGGCAGGTGGTAACTAAGGAGGAGGCCCAGGAGGAAGACGGGCACCCGGGAGGGGGCCGACAGACAGAAACCAGGGAGGCGACGAAGGAGGGAGGAGCCAGGGAGGAGACAGGAGGGACCCGGAGCAGGAGGAGCCCATCTGGATCCAAGCCACAGCCATAATGTCAACCCACGGTGGAGCCGACGGAGGGAGGAGCCATGGAGGAGGAATGGCCGCCGACTCCAGGGGGCCGACCAATGGCGGCGGAGCAGGTGGTGGAGGAGCCCGAGGCGGAGACAGAGAGCCAACGAGCCAGGGGGATGCCGAGGATCCGGGGGGCCAGGGTGGAGCCGAGGGCTCTGGCGACCGAGGCGGAGGTCCGGAGATCCGCGGAGGAGCCGAAGCGACTGAGGACCAAGGTGGAGCTGGTGGGAGAAAGGAGCCCAATGGAGCCAGTGGGATGGAACAACGAAGCACAGCCAGAGGAGAGGAGTCCAGAGGCGAAGCCGGGTCGACGCCCGACCAGCCGGAAGGACAAGGGAGGCGAGGGAGCTAGGAGCCAAGGTGGAGCCGCAGGGTCAACGGGCCGAGGCGGAGTCCGGGCCTCGGAGGCTGGAGGCGGAGGTGAGGGATACTCCAGCCTTAGCAACACTGGAAGATGACAGTCCCGCGGGGCTCGCACCGTACAGATAGTGGGTTGAGGGTGAGCGGAGGGGCTACCAGACGACAGCGGTGGAGGAGGCAGGAGCGGGTGGGAGTGCGGGTATTTGTGAGCCTCCTCTGGGCTGGACATGGGGACCAGAGATGAAGGAGGGCTGGATGGGACCAGCGGGGACGACGGAGAAAGGAGAGGGGGCAGATCGATCTCCAGATCAGTTTCCCAGTCTATCAGGTCCCCTTCCAAATCCAGCAGCCCCAGATGTATAATCAGCTCACCCTCAGCCGCAGTGCAGGAGGTGGAGCTCCACTTTGCGTTCACACCGTCCACGGCTTGCTCCCTCGTGGTGGGCACTGTCGCCGGCTCTCACACCTGGTCTGACGGGTTGGGCTCAACTTCCAGGGCGATCCTCTGCTCAGTCGCTCCGCTTTGTGCTGGCTCGTCAACTGCAGCGGGAAATGGCTCTCTGTCATCGGTGGGCTCGGGCTGATGCTCCGCACCGCAGGGAGATGGTGGGCTGCGCTCTGGGTCAGGAGTGGATCTGGCGAGATCATCCACGGGGCAGATGGTGAATGGCGATCCATTTCTTGCCAGAGTCCACTCCACGAAGGCGCCGAAATCCTCTCGAGGACCATCTTCAGATGACAGCGTTATTCAGACTTGCATCATAGAATGAGCAGAGCGCATTGTCCGGGTAGCTGGTGGAGTTAGCTAACAACAGAAACAGTCTGGTATGGTCGTCGAGAGATCGGTTCTCCTGCTCCAGCAGGAGGAGGAGGAATTCGGGCCGGACGAGGGGATCCATGAGGAAACACACAACGGAAACAAAAAACTGAGTAAAACGAGAAACAAAACAGAGGGTACAAACGGAGGCAACTGTTTTGGTCGGTTCTTCTGTCACGGTTCTCTGGGAGCACGGGACGATTTCACACAAAGAGAGTTTGTGTGAAATCGACTGTGTGGAGATTTCACACAAAGAGAGTCTTTACAACATGGAGTAACATTTAAGAACCGACAAACACTAACTGAATGGACACAACTTTAAATACACAGACAATTACGGGACTAACAACTAGACACACCTGAACCAAAAGACAATGAATGGGAGACAGAAACTGGGTCGCGGAGCAAATGGGGAGCAAAAACACACTCAAGACAGTCCAAAACCCTGACAGCTTTAATGTTAAATATTAGCAGGTCTGCACTCAGCCACACATACCTTTAACCACGGTTTTGGGTTAAGTTAGGCTCTGATAGCTTGGCACATCAGTTTATTTTTTTATGTACGTATTAGGGATGTGCATCTCCATAACCGAGGCCGATCCGATACACATCTCGATGCATAGCCAACGATACGATACATTGAACATACATATGAAGCAGCTAGCGATGCGGTGCGGTGCGATGCGATACGATACGATTCACCCCTATTACGATGCAGTGCGATTCGATTTCGATTCGATTCAACACAATGCGATTTGATGCAATACGATGCAATTGAAAAATATGATCGCTTTTATTTCTTTGGTTCAGACAGACAGCCAATCATAAATTGACTTATGCGACTTCTGACTTCTAACGCCTCGAGGCCTGTTTCATAAAACAAGTTTACCAAATAGGCCAAGCTTATTTCAGTTAGTCTGACTCACTGTCAAATGATTTGGTTCCATAAAGCAAATTTAACAAAGATCAACCTCAGTCACTGTGGCAACTTATGCTGGAAAGCTAACCTGGACCAAGGCAGGCAAACTATCAGGCTAAGCTGAGCTCACTGACCAATAGGAATGCAATGATATTACCACTGACTCTCTCACATACTAGCCTTTCTCTCTGGTTTTATAACAGCTGTACCTTTTATAGTTAGAACAGATAGCATTAAAGCATTACAATCTAACATTGCTCTTTAAAGCATTATAGCAAATCACTAAACTAAAAGTTAAAATCACTAAATTAAAACTACATTTTAACTGGTATAAGAAACAAACTCATCTGAGCTTAGTAATTAGGACTGTATTAGCTTACATTTTATTTACCCATTACAATAGTCCCTTTACACTTACTGCTATCATGGAATGCATATTTGACTCAGAATTATTGCACTGTCTGTTTAGCACGCATTCGTGCAGCAGCGCTCGTCCACTCGCGTAAGCCCACTCCTGACAGCAAAATGAATATATTTGCATGACTTTCTAACATTTACAGATGAAAAATATACTCGTGACATGTAAGTTATGCACTGAGGAAAATAACGTCTCAAATGCATTAAACAGCACAGATATATTCGCTGTTTACCATAGTGGATCGATTAGATCCATGATCGACATTAAGGGCTGCTTAAGTATAAGACTGCGGTCAAGCCAGCCGCCACTCCGAAATGCATGGTCAATCTAGCCGCCGCGATGTTTTCTTATTCGCGCATATACAATGCATTACGGCGATCTTCCGCCGGTCTTTCGCCTGCATTCATTCAGTCAATTTTTTATTTATTTATTTTTTTTTTTACTGCTTAACTTATACATATAAACAAGAACAGGGAAATAAGAGTAAGGGTAATATATATTAAGAAAATTAATTATACTAATTAATAAAGTAATATCAGATTAACTGTCTCTAATATTATTATAATAATCTCTAAAAAACATGTATTTAAAATAGGCCTTATAAAATGAAATTGTCTAAAAGTGTTAAGTGACAGCTTAATAATTAAGGTTCAAACAAAATTATATCAAAATAACTGATGTTGCATTACAAAATAAAACTAGACTAGTTTGTGGTAACAGAGCCTTGCCTGATTTTGGGTGAGTGACAACCTGAGAAGGTCTACTATCAATCTGAAGTGAAACTAGTCTGTGGTAACAGGGACTTTCCTTTTTAGAGTTATCTGAAATGCCAAGTAAAACACCCTTTATATGAGATTTTGGAGGGCTTTTATTTTGTAATGCAACATCAGACTTGCCTGATTTTGGGTGAATGACAACCTGAGAAGGTCTACTATCAATTTGAAGTGAAACTAGTCTGTGGTAACAGGGACTTTCCTTTTTAGAACTATCTGAAATGCCAAGCAAAACAGGTTGGATATGAGATTTTGGAGGGCTTTTAGTTTGTAATGCAACATCAGACTTGCCTGATTTTGGGTGAATGACAACCTGAGGTCTACTATCAATCTGAAGTGAAACTAATCTGTGGTATCAGGGACTTTCCGTTTTAAAGCGATCTGAAATGCTAAGCAAAACAGGCTGGATATGAGATTTTGGGGGCTTTTATTTTGTAATTCAACATCAGTTATTTTGATATCATTTGTTTGAACCTTAATTAGTTCTTAATAAGTTCTTAATATACCTTAATAAGGCCTATTTTAAATACATTTTTTAGAGATTATTATAATAATATTAGAGACAGTTAATCTGATATTACTTTATTAATTAGTATAATTGATTTTCTTAATATTACCCTTACTCTTATTCCCCTGTTCTTGGCTGTATGTATAAGTTAAGCAGTAAAAAAAAAATAAATAAAAAAACATTTGGCTGAATGAATGCAGGCGAAAGACCGGCGGAAGATCGCCGTAATGCATTGTATATGCGCGCATAAGAAAACAGCGCGGCGGCTAGATTGACCATGCATTTCGGAGTGGCGGCTAGCTTGACCGCAGTAGAATAAGCGTGCACAAATTAGTTAGATTGTGTGAATTTACATTGTCGTTTATAGTCGCTTTAGCCCCGATTGATCTGTTAGGTTATTTCAAGTTTTGGACTTTAATCCCCGTTTTTCCTAGGTCTCCTCAGTGTTGTGATTCGTCATATTCACGCAGCAGCTGTGATGAGAGAACGCGCTTGAGAAACAGTTTTCGAGAGGAGAAATCAATCTACATATAACATATTGGTCACAGATTATTGGTCACTTTCTAATAATAAAAGTGCAGCGCATCCACTAGTAATTATATATAAATAAATCGGTTTTTACCGATGCAAATATGTTAGAAACGATGCATTGCGATACAAATTCCAATTTGTATCCGATGCACACTTTTTTAAACCGATGCATCGCATCGTTAACTTTTTTTTTGCCGATGCACCGTGCGAATCGGGGAATCGTCCCATCCCTAGTACGAATGTATGTATGTACCGTATGTATGTATGTATTTATTTATTTATTTATTTAAAATAAAATGCTATTAAAAAATAAAAAAAAAAAAAATAAAAAACTCCAGTACATTTTAGAAAAACATGGCTTATCATATGTCTACTTAAAATTTATTTTGAGAGAAATATTATTTTTTCTATTTTTACTCAAAATAGGATGGATTGGACATTATTGAGTACTATAAACACATTTAATGTTTGTTCCATTCATACTCGACCCCGGAGGCCACCCTCACACAGAAACTACACATATGCACCACAGAAGTAACAGAACTCAAGACTAGGGGTGGGTGATTTGGTAGGGCTGCAAATTTTGGTATCAATCTAATACCAAGTAAATACAGGGCCAGTATCGCTGATACTGATACCGATACTTTTTCTTATTAATAAAAAATATTTAATATGGTGTAATAGAGGAAGACAGTGATATTAAAAGACCAAACATGCTAAATTACATATTAAACCTTTTACTCTCATAGAAAACCATTTTAATTAAAACATTTAAAGTGGCGTAATGCATTAACCCTTAAATGCATGAATGTTTCGCCAAACAATTACAGAAGAATAAAATAAAGCATATTTTGTTACCTTTTGAAGGTAATTTTGTTACCTTATTAAAAGGGTTCAATTTTGAGCAGATGATTTTACCATTGCTGTCATCATCAGAGCGCACTTCCACAGTACATTCAGCATCTGCCTCATATTCACGATCTCAACCATATTCTCAAAACGATCATTTTCAATGACTTCATATTCAATATTTTGATCACTGGCAGCTTATTCACCACATCCAGCATCAAATGGCAGTGACATTTATATTTCATTGAGTATAGTAATTGCTCTGCAGTAAAGCCATTCAAACCAGTTCAATTTTTGCTTATGATATTCGTTTGTTTTATGCCTGCAGTAATTATGAATGAAACATCACGTCATTATTGTGTATCAAACAGTGCCACCTCGAGGAATAAAGATGCATTGACCGTATTGAGTCATCAGATATGTAAATATAGTTACGCAGAAAAAAACAATACTTACACATTTACATTCCTCGGGTCTCTAGCGACCCTATATCCTTTTTTACAAAAAAATTAATCAGAAAACAGGCATTCTTTTATATTTTACTTTTTTTTTTTTTTCTTGTTATATTGTTCATAATGAATAGATTGAGGAATACTAAGAAAGTTGATGTCTAACTTTAAAAAAATGAAGGAGGGAGATGTACCGGGTCGCTAAAGAACCGAGGTATGGATTTAAGGGTTAAGAAAGTAATATTAAAAGGCCAAACTCAGCATACACCTTACTGATGATGCAAACTATATACAGGCAAGAAGCTCAGGATATGAACGCAAAGTGCATGCATTTTAAGCGTTTTCCTCTGATAGACAAACATAAAGAAAATACTTAAAACGTGGATTCATTGTTGAAGACAGTGATTCTGTATAAAAAGGCTGAATTTGGTATACAGGTATATACACTATGTACTATGTGAAGGATTTCCTTCCTCCCCTTTTCATTTATTTTGTAGCTCGGAGTTCTACCGTTCCATCTCTCACTGTAGCCAAAAGTACCCATTTGTGCTTGGAGTCACGAGATGGCATAACAACAAAACACAACATAGCAGGGGAGGAGCACCAATGTTTGCATATGGGATGTGAAAAGAGAGGCATAGACATGTCTACTCTTTGTTTAATATATTAAGAAATTTAGTAAGTGTAGAGGAGAGAAACTTAACCTAAAGAATGAATTTCATCAGGCTAGTATCGATCCGATACCAATACAAACGTTGGTATCGATATTATCGATATTAGGATTGATCTGCCCACCCCCACTCAAGACACTCCAGAAAATCCCTAGTATGGACAAAGACATTCAGCAATCACTGTAGCTGAATAACAAGTATAGAAATGCTTAAACTCAAACTTAAAGACAATAAACACTCTACTGCAACAATATATAGTTCATCTGGGTTTATCAAGCCATCTTTGGTATTTTCATAATTATGTATATTTACAATCCATTGCTAATCGACAGTATAGACTATATTTATATTTATATATTTACTGCCTCATTCTGTGATAGGAAGCCACTTTGGATCACAAAAGGAAGTTATTTCAAACACTTAACTGATGTTGTGGAGTAAAACACTTATCATTACAAATCATAATAAGGGGAGATGTGTGGCTTGGAGTAACTGAGAAAAAATGGCCCAAATCGAAAAATACTGCTGACCTGTGCAGGTATCAGTCACTGCTATTTTCCCACCGCCAAAGCATTATACTATCACAACAAGATCAACAGCACTTCAGACACTCAAAAACTGCTCAAGACATTCACCTCTCTTTTTCCACCTCCTATTGGCTTATGACTTTGCCATTTTTTCACAAACAAGATAAAAACCTTCAGGAGTCAATTCGCACCACCGCAAACTCACAAACACCTGTCACCCACACACAAATATTTGCTCTTTTTTTTTTCTCTCAGAGGCAGAAGTTTCTAAACTTCTCTCCAAACGGCCAACTACTGGCCCCCTTGACCCTATTCCCTCCCATTTTCTCCAAGCTCACACAAACACACACACACACACACATCAACACATCTCTCATCAATCGCACTTTCCCTACTATGTTCAAGCAGGCTCGGGAAACTCCACTCTGAAAAAAGTCTACACCCTTTACTAGTGGAAAATTACAGACTGGTCTCTCTCAACAAGTTCACAACAGACTTTCAATCAGGTCTCTTCTTTCCTCTCAAAGAACAGCCTGCTTGACCAATCAATCAGGCTTCAAAAGAACAAATTCAACATAGACCGCCTTTCTGTCTATGTCCGAAGCCTTGTGGCTGGTGAAAGCTGCTTCAAGATCCTCTGACCTCATTCTACTGCATCTTTCTGCAGTTAATAATGCAATTCTCCAATATCTATCCTCTTGACAAAGGGAATTTCTGTTTTTTTTTTCTGACTGAATCACTCTTTCCTTAAAAAAAAATGATAATTTAATTTATTTTTATTCTCTTTAGTACCTAAACAACATGTAAACAATATTGCAGTGTACAGGCAAAATGTGTGCACAGCAAATCACAGTTGTATAGCAATGCAAAGTTTTCCAGAGAGATGGAGAGCATATATATATATATATATATATACACAGTGGGGCAAAAAAGTATTTAGTCAGCCACCAATTGTGCAAGTTCTCCCACTTAAAAAGATGAGAGAGGCCTGTAATTTTCATCATAGGTATACCTCAACTATGAGAGACAAAATGAGAAAAAAAAACAAAAAAAAACAAAAAAAAAAAAAAAAAAAAAAAATCCAGAAAAATCACATTGTAGGATTTTTAAAGAATTTATTTGCAAATTATGGTGGAAAATAAGTATTTGGTCAATAACAAAATTTCATCTCAATACTTTGTTATATACCCCTTGTTGGCAATGACAGAGGTCAAACGTTTTCTGTAAGTCTTCACAAGGTTTTCACACACTGCTGCTGGTATTTTGGCCAATTCCTCCATACAGATCTCCTCTAGAGCATTAATGTTTTGGGGCTGTCGCTGGGCAACACGGATTTTCAACTCCCTCCAAAGATTTTCGATGGGGTTGAGATCTGGAGACTGGCTAGGCCACTCCAGGACCTTGAAATGCTTCTTACGAAGCCACTCCTTCGTTGCCCGGGCGGCGTGTTTGGGATCATTGTCATGCTGAAAGACCCAGCCACGTTTCATCTTCAATGCCCTTGCTGATGGAAGGAGGTTTTCACTCAAAATCTCACGATACATGGCCCCATTCATTCTTTCGTTTACACGGATCAGTCGTCCTGGTCCCTTTGCAGAAAAACAGCCCCAAAGCATGATGTTTCCACCCCCATGCTTCACAGTAGGTATGGTGTTCTTTGGATGCAACTCAGCATTCTTTCTCCTCCAAACACGACAAGTTGAGTTTTTACCAAAAAGTTCTATTTTGGTTTCATCTGACCATATGACATTCTCCCAATCCTCTTCTGGATCATCCAAACGCTCTCTAGCAAACTTCAGTCGGGCCCGGACATGTACTGGCTTAAGCAGGGGGACACGTCTGGCACTGCAGGATTTGAGTCCCTTGCGGCGCAGTGTGTTACTGATGGTAGCCTTTGTTACTTTGGTCCCAGCTCTCTGCAGGTCATTCACTAGGTCCCCCCGTGTGGTTCTGGGATTTTTGCTCACAGTTCTTGTGATCATTTTGACCCCACGGGGTGAGATCTTGCGTGGAGCCCCAGATCGAGGGAGATTATCAGTGGCCTTGTATGTCTTCCATTTTCTAATTACTCCCACAGATGATTTCTTCACACCAAGCTGCTTACCTATTGCAGATTCAGTCTTCCCAGCCTGGTGCAGGTCTACAATTTTGTTTCTGGTGTCCTTTGACAGCTCTTTGGTCTTGGCCATGGTGGAGTTTGGAGTTGGACTGTTTGAGGTTGTGGACAGGTGTCTTTTATACTGATAACGAGTTCAAACAGATGCCATTAATACAGGTAACGAGTGGAGGACAGAAGAGCCTCTTAAAGAAGAAGTTACAGGTCTGTGAGAGCAAGAAATCTTGCTTGTTTGTAGGTGACCAAATACTTATTTTACCGAGGAATTTACCAATTAATTCTTTAAAAATTCTACAATGTGATTTTCTGGATTTTTTATTTTTATTTTTTCTCATTTTGTCTCTCATAGTTGAGGTATACCTATGATGAAAATTACAGGCCTCTCTCATCTTTTTAAGTGGGAGAACTTGCACAATTGGTGGCTGACTAAATACTTTTTTGCCCCACTGTATATATACAGGTGCATCTCAATAAATTAGAATGTCATGGAAAAGTTCGTTTATTTCAGTAATTCAACTTAAATTGTGAAACTTGTGCATTATATAAATTCAATGCACACAGACTGCAGTAGTTTAAGTCTTTGGTTATTTTAATTGTGATGATTTTGGCTCACATTTAACAAAAACCCACCAATTCTCAACAAATTAGAATATGGTGACATGCCAATCAGCTAATCAACTCAAAACACCTGAAAAGGTTTCCTGAGCCTTCAAAATGGTCTCTCAGTTTGGTTCACTACACAATCATGGGGAAGACTGCTGATCTGACAGTTGTCCAGAAGACAATCATTGACACCCTTCACAAGGAGGGTAAGTCACAAACATTCATTGCCAAAGAAGCTGGCTGTTCACAGAGTGCTGTATCCAAGCATGTTAACAGAAAATTGAGTGGAAGGAAAAAGTGTGGAAGAAAAAGATGCACAACCAACCGAGAGAACCACAGCCTTATGAGGATTGTCAAGCAAAATCGATTCAAGAATTTGGGTGAACTTCACAAGGAATGGACTGAGGCTGGGGTCAAGGCATCAAGAGCCACCACACAGACGTGTCAAGGAATTTGGCTACAGTTGTCGTATTCCTCTTGTTAAGCCACTCCTGAACCACAGACAACGTCAGAGGCGTCTTACCTGGACTAAGGAGAAGAACTGGTCTGTTGCTCAGTGGTCCAAAGTCCTCTTTTCAGATGAGAGCAAGTTTTGTATTTCATTTGGAAACCAAGGTCCTAGAGTCTGGAGGAAGGGTGGAGAAGCTCATAGTCCAAGTTGCTTGAAGTCCAGTGTTAAGTTTCCACAGTCTGTGATGATTTGGGGGACCATGGTGTTGGTGTGCTTGACTGGCCAGCAAACTCACCAGACCTGAACCCCATAGAGAATCTATGGGGTATTGTCAAGGGGAAAATGAGAAACAAGAGACCAAAAAATGCAAAAAAAGAGCTGAAGGCCACTGTCAAAGAAACCTGGGCTTCCATACCACCTCAGCAGTGCAACAAACTGATCACCTCCATGCCACGCCGAATTGAGGCAGTAATTAAAGCAAAAGGAGCCCCTACCAAGTATTGAGTACATATAAAGTAAATGAACATACTTTCCAGAAGGCCAATAATTCACTAAAAATGTTTATTATTATTATTATTATTATTATTTTTTATTGGTCTTATGAAGTATTTTAATTTGTTGAGATAGTGAATTGGTGGGTTTTTGTTAAATGTGAGCCAAAATCATCACAATTAAAGGAACCAAAGACTTAAACTACTTCAGTCTGTGTGCACTGAATTCATTTAATACACGAGTATTTATGCATTTAGCAGATGCTTTTATCCAATGCGACTTACATTGCATTCAAGTTACAGTTTTTACATTTTATCAGCTCTTGCTTTACCTGGGAATCGAACCCATGATCTTGGCATTGCTAGCGCAATGCTCTACTATTTGAGCTACAGGAAAGCTCAATTTGGGTTGAATTATTGAAATAAATGAACTTTTCCACAACATATAATATATATATAGTGCCTTGCACAAGTATTCATACCCCTTCCGTTTTGTTATGTTGCTGCCTTATGTTAAACTGCTTTAAATTACTTTTTTTCCACATCAATCTACACTCCATACACCATAATGGTAAAGCAATAAACAGGTTTTTAACATCTTTGCAAATTTCTAAAAAATAAAAAAAACTTGAATGATTCCATTGCATAAGTATTCATTCCCTTTTCTGGGACAATTTAATTTTAGCTCAGAACCATTCATATTGCTTGTAGACGGTACTACACTTCGAGTGAAGTTAACCAGTGGCAAATTCAATTGAATGAGTATGATTTGGAAAGCCACACACATCTTAATAAAAGGTCTAACAGCTGATAAAGCATATCAGAGCAAAAACCAAGCCCTGAGGTCAAAGAACTACCTGTAGAGTTCAGAAACAGGTTTGCGTCAAGCCACACATCTGAGGAAAAGTTCAGAAGCAAAAATTCTACTTCATTGAAGGGTCACAGAAGCATGTAGTCTCTGTCACCCTTAATGGAAGAAGTTCGAAATAACCAGGGCTGCGTTTCCCAGAAGCATCGTAAGCTTAAGTACATCGTAGACCCATTGAAACCAATGGAGCTACGATCAACTTAGGCTTACGATGCTTTTGGGAAACACAGCCCAGGACTCTTCGTAGAGCTGGCTTCCTGGCCAAACTGAGCAATTGATGGAGAAGAGTCTTGGTTAGAGTGGTGACCAAGGGCCTGATGGTCACTGTAGTTGAGCTCCATGATCATATGTGGAGATAGGGGAAATCTACAGAAGGACAAACTTTGGCTATGTTACATGGCTAACTAACAACCCAGGGTTTCTCTCATCTTCTCTTCATTCTAGTACAAACATGTGAACCACTCTGCATTGGAGTGTCAACTGTACGTAATCATGGCATATTTTGGCTGTCTTTCAGAATACTAGTGTCTGTTCATTTACCTATATATCGCTATACATGTTTAAAGATTTTTAGATCCCAAAACAACTATAATGAAAAAGAAAAGCAATCCAGCTGCTGCTCTGTTAGGAAATATTGTTTCTTTATATAAATACATTACCTGTGGAAGGCAACCTGTACTTACATGACACACGTTAATTCTCCTAGCATTCAACTTCTAGAAGTGCCTTTGGAATCGGGCGGTGTTATAACAAGGTGAGGTAGCCCCTCTTGCACAGCTTTGTGAGCAGATGGAAACAATGTTTTAACCCTTGGAGAGGAACATTTAATAGGTGTAGAAAAGTAGTTACCAGATTGTCCTCTGAGCATAGCTGTCAGGGAGTTTTCCTTCCCATCCAAGCTCAAGCCTCTGAGCTATAGCATCAATGTCATAGAAATCTCTGCCTGACAAACTAACTGCAAAGCTGCTCACCAACTCCAGGCACATAGTTACAACTCGTGAAAACCAAGGTGAAAAATATAATAGAAAAACCTTGCTAAGATTGAAGGTTCATAAATGATTTTCGGTGTTAATTTGAACTTCAAGGATTAGTTCTGCCTAAATCAAAATGTGTTAAGCAGTTCACGCTTTTTCAAAATGTTTCAGAACACGTCCTTTTATTTGCTCTTGAGATGTGAACAACTGTTGTGAACAAAGTTGTGAGATAAAAACTTTATGATTAACTGACTTAATCAGATTAGCCTAGGTAATCAAATAATGTGGCACTTGAGACATTGTTTTGTCTAGCATACAGCTGTCAGTGGAGCCAAGACGTTATTTAGTTCCTCATCTATCTGAAGAGAGTGCAATTATAATATATAGAATAATTATACACATCAGTATATGAAGAGAAACCACTCTTACTTGAAAAATAAATAAATACTTCAAATATTTATTAATGATTACCAGGATGGTTAAAAAAACAAAACAAAAAAAAAAAAAAAAAAACATCAAAGATAAGCCCATAGCAATAGTACAATTAGTTAGGGAGATACCAAGTTTCTTGTAGAACATACTCCAATAATCTGTTTAACTTCAAAATGCCATTTTACAGTGTACAGCAAAAGAAAAAGAAAAATCCTCTAATTATTTCAGCATGTACATGCATGCTTCTATGAACATTAATGTCATCGAATACATCAAATTGCATTTAAATTTATAATACTGTCATGCAGAAACAATGAACATGCAACTTCCTGAGGTGTATTAAAATTAGAGTCAAACTGGTCTCAGAAACAATGAACAATGAGCAGAAAGTCAGGGAGAAAAGGAGAGATGAGAGACATAAAGCACAGAAGAGCTTAGTGAAGCCCCAGGGGCGCCGGCAGTAAAAATAGCCCTGACAGGTTCTTGCTTCACTGGCTCAGGTTTGTCAGGGGCTCTGCAAGGCCCTCTATCCCCTGCATCCCCTCCAGATACTGGACATAGATGGAGGAGGGAAGAGGGGGAAAGAGCAGGAAGAGGAGGAGGAGGATTGGGTTTTATGGTTGGAGTGAAGTTATACCCAGGGAACAAGTTCATAGTCTAGTGAGGTAAACTGGTGAACTTCTTTCAAGCACTTTTACCTCTTTTCCAAAGGATGGAGCTGCTCACGCATATAGCTTAATTAAAAGAGGTTATATTATTATAAGGTCACTTAATAAATGTTACTTACATGTTTTGAGACAAAAACATTTTTGAGGCGTCATAATTGTATTTCTATCATGACAACTCTCAGAAGTTTTTAGCATGGTAATGGATATGACAATGTTAATGTATTTTGGTCTTGGTGGAACAAATCTGCTACATTGAATTGCTGCTGCTGTTGGTTATTGCTGTCGTTGTAGGTTATTGCTGCTGCTGCTGCAAAGCAAGTACAGAAACTTGCTACTGCCGATACATGCACCAATATGGGGCTGTGAATATTTAAGACATACTGCTGCTGAACAAGTGGCATATATAATAACCTGTAGCAGATCTATACAGGTGGAGCTGGGGAAGGTGGAGGGTTTCAACAAGCTTATTGGCTGCGTATGCAACATGAACCAATCAGTTTGTGAATGATATTAACACTGTGAATATCATCAGATTGCGTTAACGGCCCATTAGCCTGCACTAGGGCTGGGCGATTTGGCAAAAAAATAAAATCTAAATTTTTTCAGAACGTTTGACCGATTCTCGATTTTTTAAGATTTTTAACTAGTCAACTTAAAAATGTAACTATACAACATGATTCAAATAACTTTTTCTTTATTAATCCTCTAGCTAAAGAAAATTCTATTCCAAGTGCACCACACATGTTGCCAGCATGAAGTAAATGTTAAACAATTCACTTGTTAAACATCTTTGCAGAAAACTACAACTACATCCTGTACAAAGTTGTCTTACACGTAATGTTCAGAAATAATAGGCTACAATGAAAATGCATCAAAAAAATTCTCAACAGTCAATGTAATTCAAATTCAAAATGACTGACTTTATACACAGAATCCAAAAATTGCACATTTATAAACGGCACACTTGTAAATATATCTGTACATTCATTTAAACAGTTACATTTCTCTGTATTTCTGCTTCTGTATATCCTAGTGCATTATTTAATTTTCTGTTTTTTCTTATATTAGTGTTATACTCCATCTCTACTGTGTAATTCCTATGTCTGCTGCACTAGTTTGCACTATATCCATACTTTCTTCTGCACTGGAAGCTCATGCCACCAAGTCAAATTCCTTGTGTGTGTGTGTAAACATACTTAGTAATAGCTCTTTCTGACTTCTGAAGGTATAACACCAGTAGACTATTAACAATAAATGTTCTGTGAAAACAACGAACAGCAGCTTTCAACCTGTCACCATGATGCAAACATGAAATATTAGACATAGAGTAGTAGTTCTATTCAATCCGTAAAATCAGGGGAAAAAAAGTATTGTACTATTCAAACAATGTCAAAAATTTGAAATTTAAGAATAATTTATTTTAATAATTCACATTCTATTTCACACATTTTTCCTAACTGCTTCTTCTGACTCACCACTGTTTCCTAGCTGATGCAAATATGATCATTATGTGATTGAAAATAGCTTTTTCAGCTTTACAAAGTAAAATATTTCAAGTGATGTGCCCTGAAATAGAAAAGCTTAGATCAGAAACTCCACAATGTTAATAGCCAATATAACATTTTGTTTTCAACATTTTTATTTACACTGTATACTCTGCATTATATATGTATTTTGTTATCGTTACACTATACCTACGTATATATGACCAGTTGTCCTCAAGTATATATTTAAGAAAATCTGAGAAAAATCATTTCATGTAATTTTTGAGCTGCAAGAACATAACCTAGATATGTTTATCACATTTTCCACCCATGTTGTACTAAATCCAAGAGGTAAAGGACACTGTGTTCCCAGATCTTTTCAAATGAATTGAACTGCATTGGAGCATTTGCACAGCTAGTACCACCCCCCGACTTTGACATAGTATTTTCCTAGAGAATGACTCTATAAAGTATTAATGAAGTGTGTCATGCAGGCTTGAGAAGGGAGGTAGGTCGGTGGGATTCATACAGTGCATGCGGTGAGAAAATACATCCAGGGCATTCGGCATTACACCCTTATCATTACCCACTGCGCCTCCTCTTTACCTAGGTGGAACAACACCCTTGCAAATATCAGGACCAGGCCCCATTCCTCCTCTTCCCCTTTTAAATCCATCAATCTGCTCTGTCCCCACACCTGCCCCCATGGTGTTGAGAAGTAGGCCCAGACCACATGAGCTCTTTAAACAGTAATGAGCTAATAACAGTGGATGAATACAATGACTGGAGGCAAAGAAAGCTCCACATGGCATGGTGAGACAAAAATGACAATGGTGCAAATAGCGCAGGAAGAGGTCAAGAGACTAGGAGACTCTCCTTTTCTCTCTTTCTCTCTGCAGAGTTTAGCACAGTGGGCTGAGCAGGCCTATTGTTATGTGTTTTATGCCAGTTTCCACTGTCACTGGCACTCAGCTCTATTTATGGAACTTAATCGGATAAGTTCACCCCAAAAAAGAAAATTCTGTCATCATTTACTCAGCCTCATGTTGTACCAAACCTGTATTATTTTCATTCTTCTTTCACAAAAGAAGATATTTTGAAGAATGCTTCAAATGTTTTTGTTCAAACAATGAAAGTGAAAGTGTTATCAGCCACAATATTAAAACCTCTAACAGGTGAAGTGAACAACATTGATTAATGATTTACACTGGCAAATGTCAAGGAGCGGCATATGACTGAACAGATAGGCTATGTTCACACTGCAGGAAAATGTGGCCCAAATCCAATTTTTATTTTTATTATTATTTTTTTTTTTCTCACATGTGACTCAGATCTTTCTCATGGCAGTGTGAACAGCACAAACCACATGGAATCTGATCTTTTCAGTTCCGATTTGTGCCACTTCCATATGTGGTACTAAATCCGATACAGGTCAGATGTTTTGAAGTGTGACTGCAGTGTGAACAGTCATATTGGAATTCATGTGACTTTTACAGCACTCTAGATCAACATTCATCATGATTCTGCGCTCATGGGAGTCACTTCAAAGATTTTACATACCCAAAGTCATCAAGACAGTTGCAAAAGGTAGTCAGTGGAAGTGTGATCAGAAGTCATAAATATTACAGTGATAACACTATATACAAGCAAAACATAAGGGCTCATACATAAAGTTTCAAAACTCTTCTGTCACATCCTTGTCTTTATTTTTCATATTATCTGTGCATAATTTCACTGGCTTCTGCAGCAGATCACACTATAAATAAATGCATAATTGCATACTTTATGTCCTCCATGTTTACTTCCAAATGACGGTGCGGTGCGCAAGTGTTGCCAAGTCCACAGTTTTCTCATGGAATTGGGCTACTTTTTCACTGTTGCCGTGGGATGTTTTTCATCTCCGTGGGTTGAAGCAACCCCACTAACAAGATATTTACCCCCCGGAACACGATTGGGCTAGTTTTGGACATGTTTTGAGAAACAATCTGGGCGAATTTTGTTGTGAAAACATGGCAACCTTGTTCGTATTGTCTTTTTGCGCATGTGAGAGATTTCAGAACCATGATCTGTTCACACTGGAAATCTGATATTGGCCACATTTAAAACAACAATGTGAACAACTATACAAAAAATCGGATCTGAGGAAAAATCGGAATTAAGCACTAAGGCTCGCAGTATGAACATGACTTTGACAAGGGCCAAATAGTGATGACTAGACAACTACATCAGAGCTTCTTCAAAACTGCAAGTCTTGTGATGTGTTCCTGGTATGCAGTGGTTAGTACCTATCAAAAGTGGTGCACTGAAGGACAACCAGTAAACTGGCGTCAGGGTCATGACACCAAGGCTCACTAACATACATGGGGACAGGCCAGTGGAGACAGTGTTATGCTCTTGGCAATATTCTGCTGGGAAACCTTGGGACCTGGCATTCATGTGGAT
The DNA here is from genome assembly GCA_039654775.1 of Spinibarbus caldwelli. NCBI lineage: Eukaryota > Metazoa > Chordata > Actinopteri > Cypriniformes > Cyprinidae > Spinibarbus > Spinibarbus caldwelli. The sequence continues at coordinate 27,218,314 of CM077220.1, read as the reverse complement.
GTTAGTTTGACATGTACCACCTACCTAAAGATGGTTACATATTGCACGCACCGTTTCATGGCAATAGTGTTCCCTGATGGCAGTGGCTTCACTGCACAAATTGTTCAGGAATGATTTAAGGTGCATGACAAAAAGTTCAAGATGTTGCCTTCAAGATGTCTTAGTGTCCCATACCACATCTTGTAGAGTACTCTAAACAGAAGATATATAGTTAAGTCATTAAACTCTAAGGCAGTGGTTCCCAAACCTGTCCTGGAGGCCCCCTTGCCCTGCACATTTTGTATGTCTCTCTTATCTAACACACCTGATTCCACTCATCAGCTCATTAGTAGAGACTGCAAGAACTAAATTGGGTGTGTCTGATTAGGGAGACATACAAAATGTGCAGGGCAGGGGGTCCTCCAGGACAGGTTTGGGAACCACTGCTCTAAGGTTCAGACTGATAGGTCTTTTACATGCAATCTGCTAGAAATCACATCATTTACTACACATCACAAGCTGTTTGTTCTCTGCTGATTCTGCAGTTAACGCAATTGCTTGTGCAACATTTAAATAGTCTGTTTTAGTATTCGTTGTAAGTTGGTCTTTCAGTGGGCTATCAGAGTTTCTCTTAAACTTTCCATCTTCCCCAGCTCCACACAGATATACTATGGTTATCTAGTTATGCTTATTCATTTAGCAGCAGCAGCATATTTTACATGCTCACAGCAGAATATCAGTCCAGAGAGAGAGAGAGTAAAGAAATGCATACAGATTTGAAAGTATCCTCTTAAAGAAATGTTTAAATGCCCAGCCTGAGAGTATTTTTGTGAGAACACAACGTGTTTGTACATTCACAGTTTTGTTTTTCACACATATAATGTGTTTTCAAGTGTTCTCTTATAATGTGTCAGTGGTGGTATATCATGTGACATGCTTGACCTCCTACCAACAAATCTTTTTATGCAAATTGAGGCCATTTCCTCTCAATAGCATGAGATTATATACCGTTATGCTGTATTTGTGCCTTATTAGTAAGAAGACGCTGGGAAAAGCATACTTTCAGGTCACCTTTCTTTGTGTCTAAGAATTTCGTCTTGGAATAAACATAAATGTTGTCAAAAATGAAACGCATGTTAGATGTTGTCAAAAATGAAACACGTATCTTTATGCAGCTCTAAGAACTTGACAGCCAACCACCCGTACTAAACCTGCATTACCCACAGACTCTTAAAACTCAATCAGATTACCAAATGCCACCATCTCATATAACCTGCTGTCAAATTAAAGGGTAAAGTAAAAAAGAATAGGTGCCCAGTTATTTTCCACTGTTCATGGAACAATGACATTTTTGACAGCAGATATTTAAATGACCCGAGCCCCTTTATCTGGCTCGGATCCCATTCCTTTTCCTTTATGAAAGAGGTGGTGAATGCTAAATGGCATTAATCTCGCATGATGTTTCATTCAGTGGGCCTCTTAACGTCTGGAGTCTGACACTGATGCTCTCTTTATGTTTGTAACACACCAACCCCAGAGAGCTGTCAGTGAGAGACAGCGAAACACCAAGATGGAAAGGGCTGGTCCACATAAGAAAGCACAGTGACTTAAAAGTCACATCTTAGATTGGTTCCAGTGGTACCATCCATGTTTGTGATGAATCCAGATTATTTGCTCGCAGTGAAACAGCAGTGCAGTAGCATATTGGGCCCGAATCATAGCTCCACACCACACCTAATGGTGTGTAATGAAGAAATCAAACTTGTTACACTCTTCAAGGCTTCCTAACATAGAAGACCAGGCCGCCCATGGTGTGCTGGCAGAGTGAGTTTAGCCAGATCACAGTGCTGTTACTGTATGTTTGCCTCTAGCACTGGCCTTTAAGGTTCAAATTATCATTTAGTGCCTGCCCAATATTTTGACAGGCGCTGCTGACATCTTATTATCGTACCATTGCTCTCTGTCTACCAGGGCACGTTTTTTCTTGTGAACTTTGGATGCCAACTAATTAATATTTTAATTAAAATTTCTGTCTGCTCACAGGAGAGGTTTTCTTTCTCCTTTGTGGCAATACGTGTTTGTCAATAATGTCCACTTGTGGTTTTAAATTGCTCAGTAACCTCTAATTAAATTTACTCTATTGACAGAAGAGAATTAATTAAACTGTGATTAATAAGTTTGAGCTGTTTAATTTCAAAGAATCAGAATCAGAATCAGAATCAAGACTTCTAAAACATCCCGTCTTATTAAAAAATACAACTTTATTAGCAGAGAGACACTGGTTTGAGCTGTGACCCACATCTGAAAACCATTCTACACCTTTTTTAATCATAATATTTAATGTGAGAAATATTAATTTACTTCTTTTTTTTTCATTTCCTCTCTTTCTATGCTTGTTATGTATGTTGTGTACCAAAAGCAAACACACTCCAAAAGTGAGATCAAAGCATGTCAGAATCAAATGTATAATGGGATATTTCAGCATCCAAATGTGTGCACAGATGAATTTTCTCCTCAAATTCAGTCAACATTAATATGCTGGTACATCAGATACCTACAGGCATCATACTAGAACTGCCCTCTACAGTAAACTATTTCTGCCAGGTTAATGTATAAATCAAGGCAGACTACAGAAGTTTTTACTTCAGTGTTTCCCTGCATATACTGTATGCTAAACTAATCATTGGTCAAAACATCAGAAATGGATTGAGGTTAAGACTGGAAAAATGTGTGTGTGCAAATGTAAAGGAAACCCCAGAAGAGTTCCTTCCCTTTCTTTGCAAATAAACTACTGAAATTGACCTTGAATTTCTTAAGACTGAATACAATTTGTTGTATTGCTTTGAAGAGGAAGCACAGACACCGTCTGTCCATCTGTCTGTTTGTTTTGCAGTGGTTTAATCTTGTTTATCAACTGTTTGTCCTGCTTTGCCCTCAAACAGCCGAGTGTGATGATCTCCACCTGGTGTGAGTCAGATGTGACCTGGTTTCACTGTGTTGCATTACCAGCTGCATTCACATGATATGGCATCTCTTGACATTTACATAACAATACAATGTGCATTTGAACCACTTCAGTTTTGAAAGCAAGTACAATGAAATATCAGAACAGGAAATGAAATACTAGATGGAAAACACTATATAAGATGATATGAGGACATGTGTGAGAGAGATGGTATAGTCGTTCTAAATGTATTTGATGGGGGGGACTTCAGTTTATGCAACAAGCATCCATGAAAATGAGCTGCAGATATCATGTGTCCATATTTAAAAAGATGGAAAGGCAGAGAAAACAGGAAACGGGCAAGTAAGCTCACAGTTTGAAATACATTACACTGAAAGCTACTCATCTTGAAAAGGTAATTCAGTAAATTGAACAAAGGCACTTTGGCCACACATGGATGAATAAGATGCAACTGAATGGCTCACAGAGGCTATTACAACTATGGCCCGCATACAGTTTTCCAATCTTGCCTGCCCAAAGAAGTCCAACAACAGGACTGGAAATGTTAGCAAGCCAACCTGCTCTTGTTATGTATATAGAAATAAATGATGTATACTTGATGTCTGATCATTGCAGAGATATAGTTAACCCAAAATTAAACTTGGTCATTATTTAATCACCCTGAATGACTTCCACAGAAGAAAGAAAGTCATACAGGTTTGGAAGACATGAGGTTGAGTAAATGACAAGAGAATGTTAATATTTTGGCTGGACTATCTCTTTAATTTTGTGTTTTGAGAGACAAGCATCCGCAACATATATTTAAGACTAACACATTCAAATGCATACAAATGAATTTATTTGGCTAAATACAATCTATGGTACAGTATATCACTGTGAATTAGCAGAATGACAGTGCTTCACACTACCATTCAACATTTTGGGATCTGTAAGATTTTTATTTATTTATTTATTTATTTATTTAAATACATTTATATTTTTATCCAAAAAATACGCATTAAAATGATCAAAAGTGACAGTAAAGTATTTTACTATTTCAAATAAATGCTGTTGTTTTGAACTTTCTATACATCAGTGAATCCTAAAGAAAAAATAAGTAAAAAAGTATCACTGTTTAAAAAAGAAAAACGTTAAGCAGCACAGCTGTTTTCAACTCAGCTTTGCCATCATAGAAACAAATTACATGAATACTGTGTGTATATATACTCTAAAAAAAAAAATGGTTCTTCAGCATTTCTTTGGGGAGGTTGAGGTGCTATATAGCACCACTGCCATACATAAAGAAGCCATTAAATTTTTTAACTGTGTTTGCACTTGGATGGGATTAATGCAGAACACAAATTCCAAGTATGGGTTACCATACTTGCTCACACCTTACTTCATTATACTCCAAATTCTGTAATTGCAGTAAATTAAACTTAATTTACTAATTGTACATCAGATTATAATTTATAATATATATATATATATATATATATATATATATATATATATATATATATATATATATATATATATATATATATATATATCTCGTCCTGATACCTTGAAAAATATTCAGATTTAATACCTTGAAAAATATTCAGATTTAAATTACAATTACAAAATATAATCATATTTCCATAAGGATGTAAAATAATCATATTTCCAACAGGATGTTCCAAAAAGGATGTAAACCCTAGGAGAGGGTGTGGTCATGGTGAAACATACAAACATTTAGTATCTCTAAAAAGCCCTGAATGTGCTCTGTACAGGACATCCAGACTTAATACTGTGACGTGAGGTCTCAGAGAAATTTACTAAAATAGAATGTCCACTACAGAGGCAAAAACTCCATAGCTGGGTCTCAGGAGGATATATATATATATATATATATATATATATATATATATATATATATATATATATATATATATATATACACACACACACACACACACACACACACACACACAGACAAACACAATCTTTTTTTAATTTTTTTATTTAATGAACAATTTAATGAACACTCACAAAATAAAATGTCTCTGTAACTCATTTACACATACCATATAAAAGTAAAAATCAGTAAAGAGTTAAAGCTCTGGTGTTGAATTATCCACACATTTTTGTTTTTCCCTCAAATTTCAGACCCATCACCTATGTAAGTTTAATTTGACTTCCAGTACAATAGGTGGTGATAATGCTCTTAAGGAGTTATTCGTCATCAAACTAGAAGAAGGTGTTACATCCGGGACATTTACATACTTTGCACACCTAAACGGGCTGAAACTTTTCTCACAGTGGTCATTAATCTTTAACTGCATTCGTGCTATGTCCTTGTTGGGAAATGTTTAATTTCAAGCTCAACTTAAAGTAAGGATTTGTTTTCTTTTCTGTTATTTACAAATTAGCCTTGTTGAAGATGTTTGTTGCTAAGAAGTTATTGAACTTGTTTGATAAATGTTGAGCAGTTGTATCTGTGTATATACGAGATGTTGGGTTTGATGCTAAATGTTGATACCATTTATTTATATGTATTTTAGAAGGACCCTTTATTGGTGATTTTAACCGCATGTTGCAAGCTAAATATGGATGTAAAGCCCAAATGGATGTAAGCTTGTGGCTTCTGGCTTACTAATGGCTGTACCTGATTTAGAAAAGTCTGGAGCTGGAGATCTGTTATCGTTTGGAGTGAATTCATCACACATAGTTGGATTATTCATCGACTAAAGGACAGCTTCAACTTTGGGCATTGTTTGATGAACTATATGCCCTCAGATAAGACTCTTCCACACATCCATTTTCTCATTATTGAACTGTGCAGCCTAATGCCCATTTCTTGCAATGCACTTATCCATTACATTATTTTTTATAATGTGATTGATTGTCTTTTTCTTGTATTTTTCTTTTTTTGTGGTGACAGTATTTTTGATTTCATGATTATATAAAAAGAATAACATGCATTTATTTGGTGAGCATCTTTCCTTATTAAACTTCCGTTAGGCAAACTGAATCCCCCTTTTATTAAGTTGTATAACTAGTTTTGTGTTAGAAAAATACGAGACGGTTATACTCTCTCTTACACACACATTTACCAAGTTAGGACCTTCCATATTTTTCTATTGCTTTTAAATGCAGCTAGTTATAATGAATACTATGACCTAAACCTAACCCTATCAGAATATTTTCTGCATTTTTACAACTTTTATTTTTTACAAATGTGGACATTCACACAAGGAGTGCACAGTATTTAACTTCCTCCTTTTCTAAGCCCCTTATGTCATTTTCTTCATGTCTTATTCTCATCATTTGTTTCTCATCATTTGTTCTCCATATTCTTTCATTAGTTGGAGGCAATTTCCATTCAATATATAACCATTATTAATGTTGCCAGTGTGACATGTTTTCCTCTGTTGACCATGCCAGCAGATGTTGCCTGAGGGGATTGTTTTTTCTCTCCACACTGCAGTTTGTTTGTTTGTTTTCCTTTTTTAATTCATCCCCATTTCAAAGTCATTTTCTTTTGAATTTCATTCTCACTTGTGCTCAAAATGTTAAAATATGCATGTTGATGCCTGTATCCCATTGTTTGCAGTTCAGAGCCACCACGATTTATACAAGGATGTTTCTCATCAACCTTCTGGGGGCTTCATACTGTATGCAGACCCATTTTGTGATGTCGGTTCAGAGCGCTCCAGTATATTTCTCTTGACTGAAGAGATTGTAGTAGCATATGTGAAAATTCATATGATGCAAAACCTCTAACACCTTGGATCTCATTTGCCTAAAGGCAGAACATAAACCAATCCCTAACATTGGCAGAGTAAGCAAGATTTTCAAATCTAAACAGAACCTGAGAATGGAAATGCTAGAATGCAGCAAAAAGTCTGTACATATTTTTGATTGTCTTTGCAGTGTACATAAAACACACATACTCAACTCAGTGTGCTACTAATTGAACATTACATTGTACATACATTCTCAAAGAAAAGACTGTTATCTGCTTTTTCGTAATGTGAACGGAAAATCATCAGTCCACCTGCAGAATGACTTACCGTCTTATCCGGTTATTTATGGTAGTACTTTAGGGCAAGTCATTTACTTAAGAGTGATAAGAATTTCCCACCCACCTTCAGGGATCAAACAGAATGTACTTGCAGGGGCACAGAGTCATCAATCCCCTGCTACTGATAACACAGACCTTGCTGGACATCACTCTCTCTCTCACTCGTAAACACCTAAATAATTTAAATCCAGACCACTTTATTTCCACTAAATTGCAAAGCACTGTTGGATTCCACTGCTAACCTGCACTCTGGACACAGAAAGAAAGTGTCCCTCCTTCTCTCTCAAATAGTGCAAATCGTGCTGTTAGTGAAATACAGAATAGGCAAGACACTTAATCCCAAATTTGACTAAGGTGACTGTCCTAGCAATAAGTGCTTCCTAAAGTGCTTGAGTGAAAATAATATTCAATGTAATTACTTACCAGTCAATAACATAAGACTTTCTTATCCTCTCCATTTTACATAAGACCACCTTCTGCTTGTTATATATCCGATCAGCCAATCACATGGCAGCAAGGCAATGCATTTAGGCATTTAGACATGGTCAAGACGATCAAAATGAGGAATAAAGGTGATTTAAGTGACTTTGCATTATGGATGTGCAGCCAACAAATCTGCAGCAACTGCATGATGCTACAGTACTTCAATATATACCAAAATCTCTGAGGACTATTTCCAGCAACTTGTTGAATTAATGCCACAAAGAATTAAGGCAGTTCTGCATGCTATAGGAGGTCCAATCTGGTACTTGCAAGGTGTACCTAACAAAGTGCCCAGTAAGTGTTTTTTATATCTCATCAGCTGTTTATGAGCCATATTTTTATATATATATATATATATATATATATATACACTGGACACTTAACTGTCCCATGAGACTAATGGAGGGGATTTGTGAATGCAACTGATGCTGGTGGGTCACGTGACAGCAGTGGCAGGCCGTGCATTTCACACCTAGGCCTTCAGTGGTGTCCTACCTGAATTAATCCATCTCGTAATACCATCATTATGACATCACGGCAATAGAAACTCATCAACTGTTAAATTGCAAAGTAAAATAGAAATTACACTATTTTACACTTCAACGAATAACAATCAAATTTTACTTTATTTAAAAAAAGACATTCTTGATGATGTATGCAGACTACAAAATGAGACGCAGCGAATATTGTGCAGAAACACGTTTGAAAGGGATTGAAATGAAGGCAATTTTTTTTTTTTTTTTGCAAAAGAAAACTCATAAATGGTTCTTGAAAAAGCTTACCAACTGTTTTGAAGAATCAAAAGTAAAACATAAATCACTTTCAGTTGACAGTCTATGGTTCAAAGATAATGCAAAGTGTTTTTCAAAGGTTGACTGTATTAAAAAAGTGATATTATTCACATTATTTACATATTACAAATATTTACAAATATTATTTGTTTACTAAATAAAATGGATTAAACTCACCAAATTAGCCTACTGATTATTTGTACACAATATCCATCCTCCTTTCTTTCCTCAAGAAGAGTTCGATCACCCTGTTGTACAGGTTGTCTGTGCGTTTCAGTTCCAACAATAAATCCTTTTCTATCGCCATGGAGGCTAATGCTGAAAGTCGCCATCAAAACACTGTGCCACAACTTTATCTAGATCATATTCCTTCAAGAAACGGACAATAAGAGCAGCGTTATCGGCTCACTTGTTACTAGCGCGGTCAGACGTAGCGGCTACTCCGGGTCACAAAGACGGTGCTTTTACGTCTTTTAATGTCGTGTGTTCGTCTCCAAATAGTGTCTATTTACCGCTAATTCATAAGGAAATCACTCTAAAACACGTCTATGATTGCCAAAGTCTTTTGGATATCGGCAACGCATACAAACACCAACTCTCGACGGCGGCTACTGAGAAGCTACGAGGCCTTTGTTTGCTGCTGAAGCCGGACCTCGAGACTGCGGCCTCGCCTACTGACGCTACCCGCACAAGGCTGCGTCGCAAGTGGTGTGAGAGAGGACGGAAGCGTGGTAAGCGCGGAGGTATATGAGCTAGGCTAAGGGCTAACCCCACAAGACCGGCTCTTCCAACACTCATGCTCTCAAACGTTCGCTCTCTGGAAAACAAACTGGACTTAATTCAACTCAGTCGGTCTACACAGCATGAGGCAAGGGATTGTTGTGTGTTTGTTTTCAATGAAACATGGCTAAACGACAACATCCCGGACTCTGCCATTCAGCTGCACGGGCTAAACTCCTACCAAGCGGACAGAGACTCATCACTGTCTGGTAAGACTCGTGGGGGTGGCTTGTGTGTGTATATCAACAAAGAATGGTGTAACAATGCTGAGGTAGTATCAAAACACTGTTCATCGCCGGTGGAGTTTATGGTTGTGAAGTGTCGACCGTTCTATCTGCCGCGGGAGTTCACGGCCATTGTTATTGTCGCAGTTTACATTCCTCCATGTGCAAATGCTAAGAACGTGCTTCATGAGCTGTACAGCGCCATCAGCGAACAACAAACAAATAACCCTGACGGCTTCTTCATCAGAGTCGGTGACTTCAACCACGCAAACCTAAAGACAGTTTTGCCAAAGTTCTACCAACATGTGAACTTTGCAACAAGAGGAAACAACACACTGGACTTTGTTTATACAACAGAGAAAAACTCATACAAAGCTGAACCCCGCCCCCACCTCGGGTACTCGGACCACATCTCTGTTATACTAATCCCAGCATACAGACCACTTCTCAAACTTGCCAAACCGGTTCAAAAGCAGATCACGGTATGGCCAGACAATGCCACCTCAGCACTGCAGGACTGCTTCCAGGACACAGACTGGAACATGTTTAAAGAGGCGGCCACCTACAACAACCACACAGACCTGCAGGAGTACACTGAAACTGTGACTACTTACATCAAAAAGTGCATAGATAATGTGACAGTCACCAAGACCATCACCACACGTGCCAACCAGAAACCATGGATGACAGCAGAGGTTCGTGGGCTGCTAAAGACCAGAGATGAAGCATTCAGATCAGGAGATAAAGCAGCCCTCAAAACAGCAAGAGCCAATCTGTCTCATGGCATCAAGATGTCCTAACAGACATCTTCATCACCTCGCTGAGCCAGGCAGTCGTCCCCACGTGTCTCAAATACACCTCCATAATTCCAGTACCAAAGAAGTCACGTGTGTCCTGTCTGAATGACTATCGTCTCATAGCACTGACCCCAATCATGATGAAGTGCTTTGAAAGGTTAGTCATGCATCACATCAAGTCCAGTCTCCCAAACATGCTGGACCCACTCCAGTTTGCATACCGTCCAAACCGTTCCACAGACGATGCAATATCCACCATTCTCCACCTAGCTCTTACTCATTTGGAACAGAAAGACTCTTATGTAAGAATGCTGTTCATCGACTTCAGCTCAGCATTCAACACAATAATCCCACAACAGTTCATCCACAAACTAAACCTGCTGGGGCTTAACACCTCCCTCTGTAATTGGATCCTGGACTTTTTAACTGCAAGACCTCAGTCAGTCCGTGTCAGCCGCAACACCTCCAGCACTACCACACTGAGCACAGGTGCCCCACAAGGCTGTGTGCTCAGCCCACTGCTCTTCACACTGCTGACTCACGACTGCATTGCCAAGTCCAGCTCCAACCACATCATCAAGTTTGCTGATGACACAACTGTGGTAGGCCTCATCAGCAACAACGATGAAACGCACTACAAAGAGGAAGTGGCACAGCTGGCTGAATGGTGTGGTGCTAACAACCTGTCCCTCAATGTGGGTAAGACAAAAGAGGTGGTGATGGACTTCAGGAGAAACTCTGTTGACCACCCCCCACTGACCATCGACGGCTCAACCGTGCAGAGAGTCGGCAGCACTAAATTCCTGGGGGTGCACATCACAGAGGATCTCACCTGAACCCTCACAGTCTGGTATGGGAACTGCAGTGCTACTGACCGCAAGACCCTACAACGGACAGTGAACACTGCCGCAAAGATCATCGGTGCCCCTCTCCCCTCCATCCTGGACATTTTCCTAGCACGATGCTCCAGCAAGGCCTCCAGCATCGTGAAGGACCCCACCCACCATTCCCACAACCTCTTCCAGCTCCTGCCATCAGGTAGAAGGTACTGGAGTATCAAAGCTCGCTCTGTCAGATTGCTCAACAGCTTTTTTCCCCAGGCTGTGAGAGCTCTTAACTCCAATCTCCCTGTCCCCCTCTGAAACCATGAACCCCCCCCGACTCATTAATAACTGTTGACAATTTTCCTAAGTGCAATTCTGAGTGTGCTACACACAGGTGAGTGGGCTATACAAACCACCTGTAGTAACGCACTCATCCCACTATATGCATACTAGACACTTTCTATAAACACTCCCTGCTACAAAGACTCAATAAGATAATATATGTTTACTTGAGCATTGCACTACAAAATAATGTTTACTTGAGCATTGCACTACAAAATATTTTTGCACTGTACGCTGCTTCCCACAAAATCTCTCTTATAGACAACAATTTAATGTACAATTTTTTTTTTTGCACAATTTCATGTACAGTATTTATGTAAAGTTCTTGTACAGTCTCAGTTTGTGTATGTGTAGTCAACTAGGTATAGTATTTATAGTATATGTATAGTCAGATGGTTAACTGTTGTACAGCTCTATTGTTTTTCCTATACTTGCATTGTTGTATGTTTATCTTATGTTTAACTAGTATGTAGCACCGTGGTTCTGTGAGACACGACATTTCGTTCCACTATATGTCCACACATGTAGCAGAATGACAATAAAGCTCGGCTTGTTTTCAAATCTGACAAACCACTCCTTGACACCTGCGTCCCTCACATAACGCAGGACCAGTGCGAGCTGCGCTGCATTACTCACATCTGTGGTCTCGTCTACCATGACTGTGACAAAAGGTGCTTTGTTGATCTCACCTTTTATATCTTCTCCCATCACTTCAGCAATAGCATTAATCAGGTCGTTTTGTATTTTGCCTGACGTCCCACAATACTCTTTGTTAGTGGACAAGTAGTAATGTAAGTCTGTGTTGTTTTCAACAATAAAAGAAAGAAGCTCCAAATAGTTGCCTCTATTTGTGGATCCAGCGCTTTCATCGTGCCCTCTAAATGAAAGTTCCTGTTTACCCAAAAATATAACACAGTCTATTAGTCTTTTCAATATTTCACTATTTTTCTTCACCTTTTCGTTGTGTAGCTCTGTTTCCCTGCGCACTTGTTCATTGAGCTGTAGATCCACTCGGGTTTCCTCAAAAGTTTTCAAATGCACGGTTGCTTGTAAGTGTCCGGCCGTGCTTTGGTGTCTCGTTGCTGCCTTGATTAGACAACTCAAATTTGCAAACCCAGTGTGGCTCCAAACACCATGCCGATCAACTGCAAATAACAGGCATTCCCAGCAATACAATTTGCAGCGCTCCTCGGGGGCTGTGAGCCAAGGGTACCGCTCGTAGTTACTGATTTGAAAATTCCAGACAAAAACCGTAGACTTACATTCTCTTATTTTATAAAATGCAGTTGGTGCCATCTTACGTGCAGTAATGAATCAGTAATACAGTAGTAATGTTGTTGTGGTGTTCATCTTCTTGCCAGGACAATTGTTTTGTACACTGTAATGAATTATAACACAATAAACAGGTAAGATTTTAAAAGTTTCAAGTCAAATCAATATTTTGTGTTCCCATAACTATTTATGTGGTAAAAAGTCATGTAGTAAGTGGTATGACTGTACGTGATCCCTTCAATATTCATCCTGTTTCAGTGAGATAATAAAATATTTCATCTCAAATTAATATTTTATGCGTATTATTTACTATACATAAAACCATTATACATAATACCATTATATTTTTTTTATTTATATTATATTTTGTTGTGTAGAAACCAAATCATGCAAGTATTAATATATTTATTCAAGCTGTTTGAGCTTAGTGTAAACCATTCAATTTGAACGAAAGCTTTATATACAGTCCATAATTGCCAATGTCCAATGGTTAATTTTTTTAAGACTTGCAGTTTCCATTAGCCTAATGTTGTGTCCAGTGTAATTTACACAGTAGCAGAGGCTAACAGTCTTGAATGGATCAACCTGGATGCTTGTAACCATTTGCTTTTAGCATGTGTATGGCTGTTGTTCTGTATGTAACACATAGAAAAGAAGAGCAGTCATCTTTGATTTATGCTTCTGTAAAAGCTGATAGGTCAGAAAGCCAGACAAAGCCACATCAGGGTCCAGGAGCTGCTTTGCTCCTGCGGATGACAAATGAGGGTCTATATGGGACTATAGTGGACTATACAATTACAGTTGTAATCATGCCCTCACATGATGGATCTCTCACCCAATAAAAATGTACACTGTTGCATTGTTAGAGATTTACTGTTAAAGTGTTACCTACAACCTTCTGTCACTAAACTTTTGAAGCTGTAAGAAGTTGCATTTGTAATTTAATTACTTTAGGTTACACCAGTAATATTGTTTATAGAGTCAGATCAGGTAGAAATGGATATCCATATGAGGGGTGTGCTATGTGTATCAGCTACTTGTTGTTTGTTATTTTAAAGATGTACAAACTGCAATTATGAATATGTCACTTTGCAAAAACAAAACCGGACCTTGACAGTGCATGTTTTCAATGCATGATTTAGCCTTTTAGAATGCAGTTAGAATGCAAAAGTTCAATATATGAGGCTAAAAATGTCCTTCTGAGTTTTTGCGTATTGTTTATATCATATGATATCAATATTACACAGGCAAGATTGTTTTTTTCTCAAATATGAGCATGATTGCAAATGCAATATTTTATTTCTGTAATATTTTAAGTAAACAAGAAGATAACAATTGTTAGTTACATTTTAGACATAATGTTACCTGTTTTTGCTCTACTTTAGCGACAAAAAATAGTTACAAACAAAGCCACAGCAGAACCACTCCTGTCTCTGAGCAGCACCAAGCAGTATTTGTTTACTGAATTGATGTGTTTTTGAATGAATCAGGTGAATCAATGATTCATGACACATTCGTAAAGACCAATGGACTCATGGTAATAAATGCCTGCATCTCTTCAAATTTGATTCCTTTTCACTTTTCAGTCAAGACTACATGGATAGATTAATGGCTAATAAGACTTTTCTTATCTCCAACACTTTTACATTAGTACATAATTTGTGAACAAACCCAGTTTAATGTTTGCTTCGTATATGCCTTCTGATGTAGTAGCTCAACTCAAAGTTTTGAAAGGTTATATAGACATCATACAGTTTTTATTAGGTTTATTAGTGTTTCATATTAGACATACGGCTAATAAAAAAAATGACAACATCTGCTTAAACCAAATTAATGAAATTAATTGTGTGTAAATGCATATGTACGCATTTACACAATCTCATGTACGTCTGGCTAATGGTTTAGCTCTCTTTCTGCTTTCATGTGGCTACAGTACGATTACACAATCATAGCACCATTGAATTTTCATGATTACTCCAAACATCTTTGCTGATTATTTGACCAATCTCCCTTCAATGAACAAGCCTAATGAGCTGATATACCTACACATAGTGATATAAAAGCCCTGAGAGTCAGGCACATAATGATAGCAACATAAGTGTGCTTGTTGAAATAGATCTGGCATCATGCTGCCATAGCAACATGTCCAATCAATGGCCAATTTAGAGGCAATTTGTAGGCCCATAACCTGAAATCCATTTCATTAGATTATCCATGGGTCAGTTTCCATTCTTACTGTAAATAGATTATGATGTAATTAACTTACATTTGATGTTGATTAGGATTTAGAAATGATGATAAATGTGAATATGTCTTGCACTGATCCCATTCAGAGACATGTCTCTTATGGGAACCTCAACAAGATTTAAAATGTACAGCAATATGTAACAATACATATTCAGCTCACATTTGACTTTATTCAATAAAGGTTAACATCTTTAACAGTAACCTGCAGCTTCAGTGAATCAACATATGGAAAATATGCCCACAAACCCCATCATCTTCCAACTTTATTTTATTTTATTTTTTTAACAGTGGATCATTAGTTCCATGGCCAGAAAGATTTCAGAACCTTGAACTTTCATACAGCTTATGAATGCTACTAAGGGCAAAATGTGGTCGGTTACTTCATCACTTTCAATGCAGTTGTTAAATTTCACATGTGAAGAAGGTGTAAACAGTTTCACTGGGCTTGTAGCTGGTATTAGGCACTACTTTTGTGCTTCCGAATTATTCACATTTTATTCATGATAAGATACTTTTTTTCTTTTATTGACTGGACATCACAGAGCAGAAAGGAATATAGGAGTAAGAGGGATTGGAACATGACTTGATGTGTACAGTCCACTGCATCATGTTTCTGAAATGAACACAATTTTTTTATTTATTTATTTTTTTGTGTGTGTAGACGATATTTCTACCTTCAAAGTACATCAAATAATCCCTGTAATGTTTATTTATTTACTTTTTTTTACCATTTGTGAAAGATTGATAATCCAACCAGTTGCGTCTAAAGTTTTTTTTTGGAGCACAGAGAGAAATGTTTCATATTTTGTCATGCAATAATAAAGATGCATGCATAGCAGTGAGCTCTTTTTCATAACCATCCTGCATTTCTCACAGACATGGTTGGCTCCAGATGCCATCACAATTTGAATTATTGGCGGGTGATGCTGCTACGAGCTATTTCTCTTCTCTGACTGATGTCCGCAGACCACGTTCAGTAGTACACAAAGCCACAGAGATGGATTTTCAGTGGGCCATTTACCTGTCTCATATTATTTATCATATCTGAACAATTCCCTGTCTGTGATGGCATTCTGATAGATGTGTCCTTCAGCACAAACCCTGTCGTGTTTCACGTCAGTCTCAGAAAGGAATCTGATGATTAACCTTTTAGCTGTACTTCAGGCTATAATATCTAAATGTCTCCCTCCATATACGGTTCATTTAGATCACAAGCACATTTGTGACCCGTTCTGCCGAAATGAGTCGGAAGTCGCAACGTTCTATTTTAAGATACAGGCCGATAATGTGGAAAAACAATGAAAAAATCGATTTTTCTTTTTTTAGCTAATTTTAAAGAACAGACATTCAAAAATAATGTCCCAAAGTTTCGTAGTCCAGATAATTGAGTAAAGGTATTTAAATGACTATTAAAGTTGACTTAAAGTTTTATTAAATTCGCTGGAAATGAACATTGCTTTTCTCAACTCCTCTCGTCACTTCTGAGCATTTCCCTATATTCCGGGTATCCCCTGAAACGTCACTATCTCTGCTCTCCAAATATGGTGTTAAACGTTGTATAAAACCAATCAAAAAGCTTAGAAATGTACACAAACAGTGACATAAACGCTGATCATTTGTCAATGGGAAGCCCCATTTCGACTGACCGGTATGCGATTGGTCCAGCCATCCTCCTGTCAGACTAGTAGCGCTAGTATAGTGTAGTGTAGTATAGTGTAGTATAGTATACTGTGTGTACTTCTGTTTATTAATTTGAGATGTCACTGTCAAAAGAGAGCAAAGTCGCCAAAGTGTTAAACTCACTGGAGGCTTCTAACCTAAGCTCTGCTGCTGGTCAGCAAGAGTGGCTAAGGCTAGTCAGTGATTTTTTTTTGGATCTGGAGATGTGTCATCCACTGATGAAAGTGACAGCGATGTCAAAGATCCTTTGGATGCAGAAACGGAGCATGAATTTGTCACCCCTGTGGAAGAGGATCACGACGATGATGAAAATGTTGAACAGCCTATGACTGATGTTGGGGAAGTTAATAGGGTCATGTCTAGTTGTGAAGCAGTGTGTGTGGGAACAGTTAGCAGTGACCCCCCCCCCCCCCCCCCCCCCCCCCCCCCCCGTGTAAAACCATCTGGTGGCCGTCAGAAATCAGACAAGTGCCTGCTCACGCATGATGACATCTGTCATGTGGTATCATTCATCGTTAACTTCATGGAGCTTCACGGACTGGTTCTTCCAGGTTGTGTCCCTGGCTACAAACATTTTGATATCAAGTTGCTACCCTCTCATTACACCAAGGCCACAGTTTTTCGTGCCTATGAACAGGCAGTTAGATCAGGAGGTAGGTATTCTTTATTAATGAGCATTTCAGTGCTGAATTGATAAACCTATTATGATGAAAAATAACTTAACAATGTGATAATGAATGTTATTCATTAGTTTGCACATGTAGCCTATGCTTGCTGAGTGAACTATAGTGAAAGGATTGTCAGTTATGATAGACTGTAATTGATGGAAAAGTTTTAAAGTGCATTAATAGTGCATCAATACAAAATTGAGGAAGTTCTTCCCAAACTTTGTTTTATCAGAACATAAGGTGGTGAACATTGTGACCTTTCGGCGCTTGTGGAAGACCCTTGTGCCCTACATAGTCCGGACGAAGCCAATGACTGACTTGTGTTGGGAATGCCAAAAAAACAACACTGCCATCTACAAGTCTGCCAACCTGACCGAAGCAGAGAAATCCGAGTGATGCAGAAACCAGGAAGACCACCTCATGAAAGTGATATTAGAACGGTTCAGAAAGCCAAGGATACTGTAAAAGACCATGACATTCATGAACTCTGGCCTTGTGATCCATGCTCCCGAGAAATCACAATGCATTACTCGTTTGATTTTGCCCAGCAGGTGCATTTTCCCCCCAATCCACTTCAGCCTGGTCCTATGTACTTCTTGACCCCTCGAAAATGTGGCTTGTTTGGCATTAACTGTGAGGCTATTCCAAGACAGGTTAACTACCTTATCGATGAGAGTGTATGCATCACCAAAGGGCCAAATGCTGTGGTGTCATTCCTTAATCATTTCTTCACTCGATATGGCATGGGTGAAAAGCATGTCCAGCTACATTGTGACAACTGTGTAGGCCAGAACAAGAACAATACTGTGCTACAGTACCTGCTATGGAGAATTCTTCATGGATTGCATGAAACAGTTTCATTGAACTTTCTCATTGTGGGCCATACAAAGTTTGCACCAGATTGGGCATTTGGCTTGGTGAAACAAAGCTATCGCTGAAAGATGGTATCATGTCTGGAAGATATTGTTGATGTTGTTTGAAGCAGCACACTGACTGGAGTTAACATCCCGCAACTGGTTGGACGGGAAGATGGGGAAGTCATAGTAAAGCAGCGCAATTGGCAGTCATTCCTGAAGCCATTCTTCCGACACCTCCCGGGAATAACCCAACACCAGCATTATCGGTATGTAATTTATGGTACTATTGTAAATAATACTATATAATAATATAATAATAATATAAATAATGCTCAAGTGCTGTGTGTGTGGGTGTGTGCTTCTTTGTTACATAGGTATCTGCATAGTGAATGGAACTTTTACAACTAGTTTTCCCCAATCTTCTGTTTTTCAGAATGAGCAGTGACCATCCTGGCTGGGTATTTTGCAAGGCCTTTTCCAGCTCTGAGGAACAAGGAATATGCCTGCTCTAAGAGGACTCACCACCAATCCAGAGACCCCCTGTTGTCAAGCCCCCTGGCCTGGATTTGAAAAGACAGACTTATCTGTTCCAAAATATCCGTGAGTTTTGCACAGAAAATACAAAGGACATTACATGCCCAAAACCGCCAGTTGAGAAAGTAAGTTGTCCCTCTCCCTGCCCAGCTAAGAAGAAAAGAGATGAAATGTGAATTTAATGTCCAATTTGAATCTGAGTGAGTGTATTTATTGTGTATGGATGTGAGTGAGTGCAATTATTGTGTGAGTGTATTTATCTGCAAGGAGAATTCATTACAATGTGTTTGATTTATTTTAACCCAATATTTAACTGTTGGTATCTCCGTTATGAATTCGTTACACTGTTATTTTCAACTAGCCTCACAAAGATATGATTGCATAGGTTAGCATTCATTTGTTCTCTGTTTGCTTGTCTCTCTGCCTCTCTCACTTTCTCTCACTCTCACTCTCTCTCTCTCTCTCTCTCACACACACGTCCTTTCTGCCACTCCCTCTTCCTCTCACATGCTGACAAAACCTTAACTCACTCACTCAGTCACCCACACTCTCTGTCAAGCTATTTCTCTCTCTGTCATTCACTCCTCCTCTAACACACAGACAAAAACTCACTCACTCATTCACGCTTTCTCTCTGTGACTGTGTGTACGCGCGAGGTGACAGTCAAGGATGCACACACACACACACACACACACACACACACACACACACACACACACACACACACCCTCTCTCTCAAGCAAAAATGTAGCACCTCTGTTCAAACTTTCTGATTTTAGTAAATCTTTGTAAAAGTGCCTGTAAAATAAATAGTTTATCCCTTTAATTGCAATGGATTTTGAAAGATATCAACAAAAAACGGGCAAAAAACTTTAAAAGCGATATTCTCAGGTTTTCATTTGGAAAAAGAGGGCAGACAACCATAATTCAAATGGGCATATCTTTAAAACCATTCAAGGTATGACTTTGACTAGGATATCACATTAAAGCTTATGGTCTCCTCTTTCCACTGATACCAAAATCTCAATTTTGAAATCTGGGTCACTGAGACTCATTTTGCTGGATCAGGTCACATTTGAATACTGATCAAGTGCTTCTCTTTTCTTTCTAAAAAAAAAAAAAAAAAAAAAAAACCTTATGAATTAAATTCACAATGAAGTATGTCTCCACTCAGATGATTTTATTTTATTTTTTTTTTTAACAAAACTGGGTTTAACAACTGGTGCAACAGTTCAGGCCAGTTGGAGATCTTTATTGTTATCTTAAGAATTTTCATTACTTTCACAGTTCTTCCAGAAGCTTGTAAAAAAGACTTGCCTTTTTGGTTGTGCTCAGTAACTCAACAAGTAATTTCACAAAAAAAAGCAATTACTTTCCTCACTGAGCATTACCTTTTATCTCCAACAAGGTTGATTCCATCATAATACGAGGTGTTTCGTGCCCTTTCAGAGTTCTATCAAAGCTGAATCGATTAATAGTGATATAAAATGAAGTGTTATCATTTAAGTGGCGGTTCTTCCCATTTACGACTTGGATCACTTAAACATTTTAAGAAGTGGATATTCAAAAAAAAAAAAAAAGGTCAAAGAATGTTATAATTGCAACATTTTTATACTGGTGGACATAGGCACCGATGTATGTTTCTGTCGGTGGGTAAAACCGAAAACTGCTCAAACACAGTATATGGCCGAAAAAAATAAATAAATAAATAAAATAAAATTAAATTAATAAAAAAAAAAAAAAAAAAATATATATATATATATATATATATATATATATATATATATATATATATATATATATATATACATTAATAAGGCTTTAAAGGGATAGTTCACCCAAAAATGAAAATTTGATGTTTATCTGCTTACCCCCAGGGCATCCAAGATGTAGGTGACTTTGTTTCTTCAGTAGAACACAAACAAAGGTTTTTAACTCAAACCGTTGTAGTCTGTCAGTCAATATAATGCCAGTCAGTTTCAAGTCATAATTTTATTTATCTTGATGTTTCATTCAAAATGACTCTCGTGTGCTTTTCCTAGGCGCGCCGGCGCGAGCTGCGCATACCTCATATAAATGCATGGATGCAATGATTGGAGATTTTCGCTTATAATAGATTACATTTTCGATTTGTTTCTCGCCAAACCCTACCGTATTCCTTCAAAACACTTGGAATACGGAGTTGCATGGGATAATTAAAAAGATTGGAAAAATGTACAATTTATAACATGGACGAGAGCGTTTATTTATTTATTTTTTTGGATAATGTCATTTTTTGTGATCCGAAAAAAAAAAAATAACGTCGCTAATTTGGTTTTAGAACAGTATCAGGTTGACTTATTAATGGTTGTGAGAGTGATAAATATCTGTCTATCTATCTGTCTTCTTTTTATTAAAAAAAAAACAAAACAAACAAAAAAAAAAAAAACACACACACACTTGACCCTCTATCAATTGCATATTTATTCTCTAACTGCTAGCTTTTCTTGAAAAACTAACACTAGCAATAAATAAATAAATAAATAAATACATAAATAAACCTTTCTACCTGTACTGGCTAACCGAGACTTATCATAGCACTTGCATGTTGTTGCTCTTTTGTTGGTTTTGATTGCTTCTATTGTCCTCATGTGTAAGTCGCTTTGGATAAAAGCGTCTGCTAAATGACTAAATGTAAATGTGAATACACTATAAACTAAAGACTTTACAAAACATGACAAGACTAGAAATATACGAAAAGATTTGCTGACTTCTTTAATTGTTTTGCAATCTTTAGTTTGCAAGCTTTCTGAGATCTCTAAACATATGCAAGCACCTCAAATTTACATTACAATTAATAAAGCAGCACCAGGTTGACCAATTACTGGTTGTGAATGGATATATAAACTATAAACTAGAGCGTGCGAGCAAAATAAGGGTTAAGCGTAAAAGAACACATAGTTATTGTGTTGGGGCCCCATACCTGGAATTTTCGTAGGGCCCCCAAATCACTAAGTCTGCCCCTGCTTATGTTTAGGCTATTTGATTTTATCAGACGACGGCTCGACTATAAATCAGGATTTCTGTGCAGATTAACATCTTGGAAGGTAGAGCTGGTTATGCTGTCTTAATGGGTCGCGTTTTAGTCACTATTTCATATTCATTCCATTATCTGACTACTGAAAAGCACAGAGAGGCAAACAAATGTAATAATAAATAATAAATGTGCTTTTAGCATGTTCAGAAGAAGTGAGCTGCCCTGTAGTGTGAAAATGTAAACAGGCTTGTCTAAGTCAGTTGCTCAGTGCAAATACTGAGAAGTAATGGGAACCTGGTATTTCTATGTTCTATTTTCATGTGTGTAATAGATATGAACAAGTTCTTTGAAAAACATCTATGACCTTTGAAACATGTCCAGTCTTCATGCTCTAGATTAACTATGGTTTCACTAATAATAAACATATATTGCATAAAGCATCCATATTTGTCCATGCCCATGTCAATTAGAGTATTAAAAACTTGAAAAGTATTGATTTAAGGTACAGATAAAAAACAGAACAGATAAGAACAGATAAAAAAGTTTGATTAAATTGTGATAAATCACGACAGTGACAGTCATGCGATTAATCGTGATTAAATACTTTAATCGATTGACAACCCTAATATAATAATATATATATATATATATATATATATATATATATATATATATATATATATATATATATACACTGTGTGTATATAAAGAAAGAAAGAAAAACAGAAAGAAACAGAAAGAAAAAGAAAGAAAGAAAGAAACAGAAAAAATTTCAATTCATTTAAACTTTTTAACAAGTTTACCCTTGGGTAAGATGATGGAATCTTCCAAAACAGCTTCCTTAAGAGGTTATGTTGTATGCATACTTGGTGAGCATTCAGATATGAAAATAATAATAATAATAATAATTAAAAATAAAAAAAAAATTGCTGGGGAAAAAAAAAAAAAAAAAAAAAAAAAAAAAAAACACACACAAGAACTCCTCACATCTGTATTCAGACATACAAAAACTCTGATTTTTATTATTATTATTATTATTTATTTTTTTTTTTTCTGTATACAGTTCCTGGTAAGGAAACTGTGTCTTATAGAATTATTCTATATATTTCCAGGAAGCTGTTTTGTATTATGTTACCCAAGCATTATATCAACCAGAGAGTGCAGAGAACTGTGATGGGAGGAATATGTTTTCCCCTCTGTATTCAGTATACTTCTACAAGCTTCCTCAAATGCTTGTTCCATTTCAGACATTTAAAAAATGCTGCTCTCTAGTTCAGACAGGGTCACATCAACGCACAGGAAAACTGGGCAGCCAGCTGAAATACTGAGGGGAACCTGGAATTTCTGGGGGTCTGGGATTTCAGGGGGGCTTTTAAACCAGTACTTGATACTGACTGAAAAGCAGAATAAGAATCATTGAAGTTCTTAAGTAGAGTAAAGCATATAATGTTCTATAAAGTTTCTTTGCTTGTTCAAGCCATCATACTCTCATAAGAAAATATGCTAATACGGTCACCAAAATGTCACACTGATTTATCCAAAATTAAAATATTAATTTCTGTCTTCATGTACTCAAGCCTGATGTGAAATGTGATTTTATTTTTAGTATTGCAGAAAGTCCAGTTCACTGAAAGAAACCCACACATAAACTCACTTACCCCCGGTTTCACAGACAAGGCTTAAGCCTAGTCCCAGACTAAAGTGTAAGTCTGAGCTGTTTTAACTGAAAGAAACTTGCACTGACTGATCTTAAAATATATTAGTACCTTTGTTTTGTCTCAAGATGCACACCAGTAATGTTTTTTTTTTTTCTTTATTATTATTATTATTTTTTTTCCTCTAAGACATGTTAATAAAAATTACTTAAATTTCCTAATTGAACAATTGCCTAATCCTGGCTTAGTCTAAGCCCTGTCTGTGAAACCGGGCCATAAACAAATAAAAAAGATAAAGCAAATGCATCATTCTTATATGTGATTAATGTCACATTTTAATAAATGAAAGCCAAGTCCATAATATAATATAATATAATATAATATAATATAATATAATATAATATAATATAATATAATATAATATAATATAATATAATATAATATAATATAATATATAATATAATATAATCTTGTGCCATTTTCCTACCAAGCAAAGCCAACATGAGACCAAAATCAAGAGGAGAGTAGAAATGTCATAGTAAAGGAATGTCAAAGGTGACCTTATCAGCGTTGCTCCAATAAAGCATTTTGTTTATTAGTAGCAGGCAGAAAACCGTAATGATTATGGATTTTTCTTGTGTTTAAGCAATTAAAAATGAAGCCCACCCAGCCAGTTATGGATCAATGTGTGCCATGATGTTTCTCCTCCTCTTTTTTCTTTCCATCCTCCCTCTTACACCCTCAGTGGCATTTGGGAGGTAATCAGAGTGGTAGACTCTCACACGCTGTGCATGCCAACAAGGAGCCTTTCTATCACACTCCTACTTCCTTTCCTCTCTCTCTCCTTTGCTCATTTTTTTTTTCCTCTCAGCTCTCATTAATGATGATAGGTAATGGGATTGTCCACGGGGGTCTCTAGTCTTCACATCAGACCCTGGCATCCTTCATAACAACTCCTACTTAAAAAAAAAAAAAAAAAAAGTAAATACACATGAAAACAAAAAAAGACCAGATTTGGTAAATGTGGTGGTTTGTATATTATGTCAAATTTGAAAATGAATAACACCAGGCTAACAAATTAGCACTGGCTGAGTGAGAGTGAGCGGACATGTATTAATGAGGCCATTTGAGAGGCAAAGCGTTGGTAATGTTAATTGCCCAGGCTAAATGGCACAGAACAGGTTTGAAAATGCATGCATGCAATCGCTTAACGTGCCTTTGTCACATAAATACTTCATGTTCTTCATCTGGTATTAAAGAGCATTTTTGGGTCGTGTCCTTCAGTCGCCACTAGTTATGTGTGACAGCTGGGTGTATGATAAGGTCAATGAGAATGATTTGTGGATCCATGGAGACAGTGAACATGGCAGCAACCATCGCTCTTCACTTTCTGATGGATGCCAAAGCACCTTTCTGATGCGCAAAGATCACACATATCCATGTGTCAGCTCTGTCGTGTCAAAATTCACATCAGACTGCATAGCTTTAAAGTCACAATGCACTTCAATGAAGACAGATCATGAGCTGTGATGAGAAGTGAGAAAGAGACGGGCAAAGGAAGAGGGAGAGAGCGAGAGAGAGGGAGAAATGAAGTATTTGGACACAGTGGGCGTGACGGGTGAAATCAGGTGTCACACTGTGTTCAGGGCCCAGCCTCAGCAGTGTATTTGCCAGGCCACAGAACTGACGACTGCACCTGCCGGGAGACCCAACATCATATTGCCCTGGAACTAACTCCCAGAGGCGCTGTCAAAGCGCTCAGCTCACATAGTCCTTCCCCTGTACCACTTTAATCGGCTCTGACACCAGCACAGCAACATTTTGTAATGGTCACTCCATTTGAAATCTTTTTAAATTTTTTTTGTTGGCAGGATTAGTTGTAATATTTTTCTGTTTATAAATTCACTCATCATTGACATGAGTGCGTTTACATGCACCCTCTTAATGCGATTATAATGAGATTTTGGCAATATTGCGATTAAACTTTACCTCATGTAAACGCAATACTTCGATCTAAATAATGCGATTAAGCTCATAATCGCAGCAAGCATAATCATATTAACATAGGTGGCGTACGGCGATTTTAATCGAAATATACAGGCATGTAAACACCTTAATCGCAGTATTGCCGCTCTGACCAAAGTGCGCATGCGCTTGTGACATATATGAATGACGTGACACACACCTGAAATAATACGCAGATTAAAAACGATGGTGGGGAGGAAAGCATCGCATTTCTGGGGAAAACTCGCTGCCACCAGTTTTTGTTCCTTATCCTCATCCACAAATGGCAAGTAGAATGCGACGGCAGCGTAGGTAAACGAATTGCCATCACATTTCTATGGCGCCGAAAAAGCATGGAATACAACTAGGGCTGGACGATATGGCCAAAATTTATATCACGATATATTTCTTAATTTCGGTCGATACGATACAATTCCGATATCGATATGAACACTATTAAAAAAAAGTCTAATAAAAACTGCCAAGAATGCCCACAACAGATGTCTGTACCTACAAACTTAAGAAAAATGAATTTGCAAGTCTATGAGCTCCTCCTATAAAACTACAGTATATATTTTAGGGAGGGGAAAAACAGCACAAATAAATTAATGTTCACCTTTTATTTGTATTTAGCCTTCATACAAACAAGAAATGTGAAATCACTGTCAAATAAACATCTCAGACTCATCTTATTAATATTAATATCTTTAACTTCAAACTATAGGCTAACATACACTACCAGTCAAAGGTTTTTGAACAGTAAGATTTTTTTTTTTTTTTAAGAATTCTCTTCTGCTCACCAAGCCTGCATTTATTTGATCCAGAATACAGCAAAAACAGTAACATTTTGAAATATTTACCATTTAAAATAACTGTTTTCTGTTTGAAAATATTTTAAAGTTATTCCTGTCATTTCAAAGCTGAATTTTTAGCATCATTACTTCAGTCACATGATCCTTCAGAAATCATTCTAATATTCTGATTTGCTGCTCAAAAAACATTTATTATGATGTTGAAAACAGCGGAGTAGAGTTTTTTCAGGTTTCTTTGATGAATAGAAAGTTCAGAAGAACAGCATCTATCTGAAATAGAAATCGTTTGTAACAATTGATCAATTTAAAGCATCCTTGCTAAATAAAAGTTAATTTCTATAATCCCCCCCCCCCCCCAGTGAATTGCTGCAGGAAAAAAAAAGAGCAACAACAAAAACATGTTGCTGGAGATGGACTTATTATTGAAAAATGCAATCTGATTGTCTGCCAGCAGGAGGCGCTTTGAGAGCGGCAGAACTAGCGGTTTCTCCAGTAATGGCTGTAATCTAAGCAGTGCTCATGAACGCTACTTTATCAGATAAAATGAAAATGCCATCAAAACTTTTCTGAAGCCAGTCGGTTCCCTTCAGAAATACATTCATTTAAAACACCCACGCCGCGTTTTCATTTTGAAACGTCCAGTGCTCATGTTTATTCAACGAAGTCAAACGCCACAAATAAATCAACGTATGGGAAACACTGGTAATGTTAATGTTAAAATAAAATTAAATAAATAAATAAATAAATTCTTAGCAAATAATAAGAATAATGGAAATTGCATGTAAACGGGAGTAAGAGCTTTGCTCTTGACATGTAAACATCATAATACGATTAAGTCCTTACTCTGATTATTGGAAATAATCACATTATTCGTGCGCATGTAAACGTAGTATGAAACTGATGAACATCTTAATGTTGTTATTGCTAACTAAAACTATTAATTAATTGAAAAAGCTGAAATAAAATATAAATATAAACAAACTTATATGTAAAATGAAAATTAGAAATGTTGCTTTGGCATCTAACTGAAATAAAATACATTTGTCAAAATATATAAATTACTTAAAACTGCAATATAAATAAGTAGAAATATTAAAAAGCTAATAAATATGTCAAAAGCACATAACAGAATTGCTAAAACCTTAACTAAAATTAAATCTGCAAATATAAAGAAAAAAAAAAAAAAACACTATAATAGCATAAAAATAATACTAAATAACACTGATCTTAAAGGCATAGTTTACCCCGAAATGAAAATGTTGTCTTTATTTACTTACTTACGTCATTCCAAACCTGCACGACCACCTTTCTTCTGTTGAACAAAATAATGTATTTTGAAGAATGTTTCCGTATATATATTTTTTCCTTTCCCATACAATGAAAGTCAGTGGGGTCTAATGTTTGAATGTTCTTCAAAATATCTTCTTTTGTGGTGGTACAAGAATAGTGTGGGTTTTCAGAGCGCATCATGATTCTCCAGGGAGAGTGAATCCTACACGTGTGTCCAATATAACCAGCTTAGACCCTCCAGCAACACCTCTCTCAGGTACAGATCGACACTGCTGCTCTCGTTCGGGTCTCAAGTGACGCCTCCTTTCATGAAGGAGGATTAAGGCTTCCCTTTCACTCTCTCTTTTGACACATACATACACACATTACTTTTTACCCCCCCCCCCCCCCCCCCCCCCCCCACAAGGGCACTCTCTCTTTGTGTTTCAGATATCCACTGCTCTGTCCTTTTCTTCCCCTTTGACAAAAGAAGAAAGAGGATTTCCAATGACAATAATTAAACCTGGCTTCCTTGATTTTTGTCCATCATTTGGCTCTAAGCCGTGATGGTCAGATATGATATATTGTTCTCACAAACTTGTATTTAATAAAGAGATGAAGAGGCTGAAGTAGATATATCTCATGACATGGTGGGTTCAGTGATCAAATGGCTATAGCATCACACCAGGCCTGTCATTTATGCAGTAATTTTTCCACTTTTTAGCCAAAGAACCAAAATCAGTCATGGTCACGAAAGTGTGGAAACATCTAACCAGACCAAAGTAAGTGTGTTTAAATGCACTATCAAAATGTTTTCAGTCAGATTATAACAATAACTAGTAATAACTAGTCTTTTAAATGCTTTAGTCCAACTGACATTTTTAAATTACAGTAAAAACAGTAATATTGTGAAATATTAGTGCAATTTAAAATAACTTTAAATGCAAAGATGAATTTTCTGAAGCAATTATTTCAGTCTTCAGTCTCGCATGATACTTCAGAAATCATTTTAATATGCTGATTTAATGCTTAAGAAACATTTGTTATTATCAGTGCTATAGGGATCATGAACTGCCTCCGTTTTTTTTTTTTTTGTTTTGTTTTTTGGTACTGTTCTCTGAGGTCCACTTATAATGTTATCAAGATTTTACATCAAAAACCAGCATACACTGTTAAAAATAAAGGTGCTTCATGATGCCATAGCAGAACATTTTTGTCTAAATGGTTCCATAAAGAACCTTTCTATTTCACAAAAGGTTCTTTGTGGCGAAAGAAGGCTCTTCAGATTATAAAAAGGTAAGAAAGAGATGGTTCTTTAAAGAATCTTTGACTGAATGGTTCTTTGTGGAACCAAATATGGTTCTTCTATGGCATCGCTGTGAAGAACCTTTTGAAGCACCTTTATTTTTAAGAGTGTAATTTAGAAGTAATAGGCTATTTTCCATCCTGTTTTTGACCCCCCTCATCTGAACGCTTTGTAGGCATGGCGGATTGTAGACTTGAAAGTAAACGCCCACTGCTATGATTGGCTAACAGTGTTTGACAGCCTACATCCTTCACAGATGGATGCTGCTGTGATTTAGGTTAAAAACGCATACATACTCAGTACATATCAAACGATTTGTTCAACAGACAAAGCAATAGTGATCAAGTAATAAAAACAGTTACACTTGTGTGTTGCGACATTACTGTCAGATCCAATATAGTCGGCACAACATCGTATTTTAGTTTCAATCTTTCTGAAAATCTGTGTCAAATTGTGCCTTGTTTGTAAACGAATCCGTGGTAAAATGAAGTGAACAAAGGACCAAGTTCTTACTCACATGGTCTGAAACTTCATTAAAAATACAATTCATCCACTTTTTCCTAATGCTGGGATCAGAAGGAAGGAAATGCAAAGACTACTTTTTTTTCCACAACTTGGCACCGAACAGTGTCTTGTTATGTTCAGAGTCATATTTTATCGTTTGGTTTCTGTGTAGACCTGTGCATTCGCCCCTCTCTCGTAAACAGTACATGCACAAATCGGTGGGTGGGGCTAAACAGACATGTAGAAGCAGGCGTTGATCGTTTTCTATGAAGGCAGAGTTTAGCCAAACTATTACATCATAGATTGGCACATTCCTCAAGCTGTCGTTTTGGCAGACTGACTTCAATATAAGCTATTTTTAGACTAACGACAAAGTTTTGTGTTCTGAAACTTACGGGATATTTTTATAGTACAATGACCTTTTATACAGTATGTGAAAAGATCAAAGGAATTTTGGTTTCTCAGTTGATAACCCCTTTAAAAACAGATGTGCTGCTTAAAGGTGCAGTAGGAGATCTTGGAAAATGCTAACTTTAGCCTGATAGCACTGAAAGCGAACGTCCCACCCTCCCTGCAATCGCCGTCCAAAGCCAGGCCCCCTGAATGCATACACTCATTACTTCATCAGCGGTTCCCATTCCACGAACCGGATGCGCAGAGGTATGCTAATACATACGTTAACAGGCAGGTAGGAAAGTCAATAAAAACTCTTGGACCGAGCGTTTTGATTGGACGAACATTTATTGGTCCTACGCCTTCCACGGAATATATAAATACAGATAAATACATTTAGACCACTTATTGCTATCGGGATGTGAAGAGACTTTCAACCAGCATAACAAAAAATGTTACTGAAGACAATCACCTATTGCACCTTTAATGTGTTTTTGGAAATAATGATACTTTTTTCAGGAATCTTTGATTTATTTATTTATCCATTTGATGGAAATATGACATAAATATATGTCCTTTTTACAAGCATTTACTGTCAATTTTTACAGACAGTTGATGAATGTAGCTTCCTTACACAAAATCTGCTGTAGCTCAATCATAACTGCACATGTAAATGTACTGAGTGACAGTATTTGTTACATTTCCAGACACACATCATATTGTATAATAGTACTACACATACATTTGCTTGTAAGCATTGCAACTTTTTCTTTCAAAAAGATCTATTGAGTGTTAGTTTTTATAGTTTTCAGCGAGAGAGAGAGAGAGAGAGAGAAAAAAAAAAAATCAATCATGTTGAGAAAGTTTTGTTGGATAGTTTGGTTTTGAGGGCTGTGAGTAAAGTTTTAGGGGTTTTTATTCTAAGTAGTCTGTAATGTGTTTTTGTGTGCAATATTTGTGATAATTAGAGATAAACACTTGTGATAATTAGATTTATGTTTATACGTTGTAGAAACTTGATCTTCATCTCATGTAACTGTAAATTAATTTTCTAAAGTCTCTGAAAGAAATATACCCAAACATACAAAATAGAAGATGAGCACACGCAT
This sequence comes from Spinibarbus caldwelli, assembly GCA_039654775.1. Classification (NCBI taxonomy): domain Eukaryota; kingdom Metazoa; phylum Chordata; class Actinopteri; order Cypriniformes; family Cyprinidae; genus Spinibarbus; species Spinibarbus caldwelli. The sequence goes on along the minus strand of CM077220.1, from coordinate 27,187,755 downwards.
GCAGAAACCATTGCCTGTGTTTGCACTCTAATTCACTGTACTCTCTTCAGCCCCTGGCCTGCAACATTCCCAACCCAATAATGGGCTCTGTGCAGTAACAATAGAACTCATTACTTTGGTCAAATGACTTTATATACAACCTTATACATGGCACAGGCAGACTCCACAGGGAAAGCTAGGGCAGGCTTCATATTGACCATGAAATATTTAATGCGGGGATGACAATTCAATGCTGCAGCCCCAGCAGTTAAAACCACTGCAGCAATCCCCAGCCTCGCTGCAGTTCAGACAGGAAATAGAAGCACTTACCAATGAGATGTTTCATAGCCCACTGTATATCATGGGCTTATTAATTATCTGCTGTGAATTAAAGGGACCACGGCCACACATGGCAAATAATTAAAGAGAATATTGAAGAATCAGTTGCCAAAAAAAGACATGACTTGTATATTCAAATATTGTGCTATTGTTTATGTGTGTTCTGTCCTACTTTAATATTTATGTTGTTTAGTGATTGCTGAACAGACAAAGGATCTAATTAGTGGAAGGTGAGTTTGTCTTTCTCTCTCTCTCTCTCTCTCTCTCTCTCTCTCTCTCTCTCTCTCTCTATATATATATATAGTTGTGCTCAAAATTATTTATACCCTTGGTAAATATGATAAAAGAAGGCTGTGAAAATAAGTCTGCATTGTTTATCCATTTGATCTTTTTAAAATCAAAAATTAAAAAAAAAAAAAAAAGTCTAACCTTTAATTGAAGTAATAAAAAAAAAAAAAAAAAAAAAAAGTGAAAGTGGGGGAAAATCACATTAGGAAATAAATATTTTTCTCTAGTACACAGTGGCCACAATTATTGGTACCTCTAGAAATTCTTATGATTAAAATATCTATTATGAAGGATATTCCCATTCATATTTGTATTTTTTATCACACCAGGGTGACTAGGAACATGTGCGATTAAACCACTGCACACCAGGGTGACTAGGAACAGTAGGAACTGTTTCACAGGATTATAAATATGAGGAACACAAAGGCCACATTCCCTTAATCATTGATCACAAGGAGTAAAACCAAAGAATATATTTCTGATGTGCAGCAAAAGATTGTTGAACTTCACATATTTAGAAAGTGGCTGTAAGAAAAGAGCTAAAGCATTAAAAATCCTCATTTCCCCCATCAGGGTAATAATTAAGAGGTTCCAATCAACTAAAGATATTACAAATCTGTCTGGAAGATGATGTGTCTATACCATCCTAATGCACAGTGAGAAGGAGAGTTTGAGTGGCCAAAGACTCTCCAAGGATCACAGCTGGAGAATTGCAGAATTTACCTCAGCAGGTCATCAGTGTCCACAGCTCATTAGCTCACTAGAGAAATTAAGTCTAGAGAGGAGCATTTCGTGAAATATTACACCATATAGGCCTACTTATTATAGTTTACTAAACCTGTTAGTCTTAACTATTTAATATATGTTTAAACTAATGTTATGAAACATGCTATGACAGCCAGTGTGTAATTAAATATATTTTAACAAACAGCCTAGAAATTTTATTTATAAATTAATTTAAAAACTGCATTGTGTGCAATTTATATGTTTGCATACAATTTTATTAATTTATTTATTAATTAATTATTATTATTATTTTTTTTTAAGTTGAGTGTTGATCATCTATTTAAAAATAAATAGAAATTAAATTTAACTTTGGGTTAAGTTGTTAGGCCTAATTGTAACCTTATAGTGTAAAAGGGCTCCTTGTAGTTTTAAACATAATCTGAGGTGGATTTTCGTCACTAAGAAAATTTAAACGATAACTGAATGCATTTAAAGAAAGAGCAACTTGTTCAGTAAACCACTGTTTGTTCAAAAAAAAAAAATATATATATATAAGGTTTAGTTCTTCCCCCCTGCTGTATCGAAATCATACCGAACCATGACGTTAAAACCAAGGTACGTACCGAACTGTCATATTTGTGTACCGTTACACCCCAAATATATATACCATTAATATATTACCACCTACTATTAAAATTATAGACTGCATGTTGTGTTTACTTGTGTTATCTTTGATTAATATTTAAATTTCTTTGATGATCTGAAACATTAAAGTGTGACAAACATGCAAAAAAAAATTAAAAATCAGGAAGGGGGCAAACAATTTTTCACACCACTGTATATGTATGTATGTATGTGTGTGTGTGTGTGTGTGTGTGTGTGTGTGTGTGTGTGTGTGTGTGTATGACTACTCACAGACACATCTATGTACAACCAAGCAGTCAAAATGTTTGCAGGTTCGGCAGCAGGGAGAATAATTATCTTTACACTTGTCCGTTTTTTATTTTTTATTTTTCTATTTAGACACTGCATCACTGTACACGTCAACATGCCGTTGTTTCAACTGCTGTGATATCTTTTTATGTCTACAAGTTTATCTGAAGTTAAATTGCTTGCATAAATAAATTTTATTGTATGGGATCCCTTACCAAAAAGTAGTATACTTCAAGTTTATTTTATTAAGTATACTTAAGTAAAGTTCAAGTATATTTTTAAGTATACTTTATGTAGTAAGTATACAAATATTAGTGTACTAGTAGTATACTCGTAAGTGTACTATTTACATTTTCCTTGGGACTAAATTGGCCCACTTTCTAGTATATAAAAGTATACTTTAAGTATAACAGTAGTAAACTTTGAGTACACAACTAGTTTACATCAAAGTTTTTAGCTTGTACTGCAACTATACTAAAAGTGAACGTATAGGTATACTGATAGTTTACTAATTAAATACTTGTAGTAGCATTTTTAGTACACTTTGAAGTATAGTCTCAGTAAACTACTAGTTTAGTAGTTTTATACTGCAAGTATACTTGAATGTTTTCTTTAAGTGAACTTTACATCATACTTTATGTATACTACTATGTCCCTATTTAGGTATTAATTTGGATATATTTTGTCATATGAATATCTGAACATGCAAAACATCAATAGAAAGAACAGAGTATCTGCTTGTAAACAAAAAAATCTTATTCTAGCTTCATGCATTCTTTTTTAAACACTTGAATGTGGGTAAGTTTCATAAATAAAAAATAAACATTTTGAACAAAAAGCTGAAAAAAAGACTATGGATTGGATTCAGAATGATAATAAAAACATTGATGGAGTTGATCAACACTCCAAAGCTTGACAGTCATTATTACCTCTTCATTGGTGACATTTTATTCCATAACGTTAAACAGTTTTGATGCTGTTTTTTGTCTGATGATTGTGTATACTTTCCTGTAGCTCAAATAGTAGAGCATGGCACTAGCAACGCTAAGATCATGGGTTCGATTCCCAGAGAACGCAAGACCTGATAAAATGTAAAAAACTGTAACTTGAATGCAATGTAAGTCGCTTTGGATAAAAGCGTCTGCTAAATGCATTAATGTAAATGTTAGATTACATGTGGAAGCATGTTGTTTTGGTTTCTTCTTCACTTGCTTTTTTTTTTTTTTTTTGGAAATTCTGTACAGAAGATGTGTACTAGCACCCCCTACCATATAACAATGAAAACACGGATTCTAGGAGCACAAGTATATCTCAAATATATTTAGACTTTTTCTAAGTGTAAGTCAAGTATACTTAAATGTCATTTTAAGTATATTTTTGAGAAGTACATAAAGCCCAAAAGTATACTTTCCTATTTTTAGTTTAAAAGAAGTATACTAATAGCACACTTGAATAAATGGTAACACTTTAGAATAGGGAACACTTATTCACTATTAACTACGACTTTTCCCTCAATAAAGTCCTAATTTGCTGCTTATTAATAGTTAGTAAGGTAGTTGTTAAGTTTAGGTATTGGGTAGGATTAGGGATGTAGAATAAGGTCATGTAGAATAAGGCATTAATATGTGCTTAATTACTACTAATAAATGGCTAATATTCTAGTAATATGCATGCTAATAAGCAACTAGTTAAGAGACCCTAAAATAAAGTGTTACTGAATAAACTTATTTTTCGTAAAGGATGCTGTTTATATGCAACTGATCATGCTAGATACAAATGTACAGTACTGAATCTGTATCTTTCAATGTGGTTATATTACATATCCAGCCAATACTGACAATACACAAACATTGCAAATAACTTATTGCAGCTCTTCATCACATGATGGTGATGTGCTGAGAGATCATGATTTTTATATTCTTCTTAAGTACGATTGCAGTAATGTCAAGGAGAGGGGTCACTCCTCTTTACAGTCGGCCATTATGGAACATAATCATGCTTTCTCTCAGGAACGCGTGGCCCAGACTCCAGTGCTCCCTGTTATCATGTCTCACAATTTCTCTTGATTGCATTGCTTGCTGCATAGTGTTGAGATGCATATGCCAAGGGCAGTCTAAGTCACAAAGCTTTCTGAGAGCTTGAAATGGCAATTTTCTGTGAGTTAAAGGTCAGTCTCATGAAGATCTCTTGCAAATATCAAAATGCAGGAAAAGTGAGGTTGACTGCTTCCTCCCAAGTGTTATCATCTTGATCTTCTTGGTGTATGAGTCACTTATCATCTCTGCAAAGTAATTAATAGAGTAAGCCATGTCACAGTTAATAATATTTATTCTGCTTCAGTATATCAATGTGTAAATATATAAACACTTATTTACACTACCATTCAAAAGTGAATAATTAAGATTTTTTAAAGAGTTTTTAATCTTCTCAATTTATGCATTACATTTATCAAATGTGACAGTAAAAACATTTGTAAAGATTCCTATTTCAAATAAATGTTATTTTAAACTTTCTATTCATTAACATTTAAAAAAATCTGTATCATGGTTTCAAAAAAAAAAAAAAAAAATGAAACAGCACAACTGTTTTTAATATTGATTATAATAAGAAATGCTTCTTGAGCACCAAATCACTATATTAAAAGGATTTCTGAAGGATCATGTGAAACTGAAGACTGGATTACTGACTGCTGAAAATTCAGCTTTGTTATCACAGGTATAAGTTACATTTAAAAATATATTAAATAAGAAAATTAGTATTTATGTTTCACGATATTACATTTTTGACTGTTTTTGATCAAATAATTGCAGCCTTAGTGAATATAAGAGACATCTTTCAAAAACATCTTTCAAAAACAAGTATTTTTATTTACATATTCAGATTTTGCTACTTTTTACCTGCAAAAGCCACTTCTTTTCCCCTGGTTTTACCAACTCTGGCACGACACCTATCTTGGTTGTGTTAAAAAATGGCTTCCAAAACTAACCCACCATGTTGAATGATCATTAGAAATGTAATTTCATGGTTCATAAACATAAACCACATATATCCACACACACTAACATCCCACAGTGTGGGTCACTTGTGAGTCTCGTGCCTTGCAGACAATTGCACATATTGAAAGGACACGTTCTGGCACATTGCACCCTCATTGTAACCTGAGAGCAGATGAAGGAGCAGAGAGAGGCCTTTAGGGCATCATTTCAAAGCCAGCTATGGCACGAGTGCTTGTTTGAAGCTGAGAGCGAGAGGAACCTGCCTGAAGAGCAAAACTGACGGTTGTTAAGTGTTCCCCTACCTCTAAATGAACAGCCTAGACGGGGTGTGAGCCCTTGGGTTATTTGGCCCTCCCTCTGCCAGCATCTTTGACAAGCTTAAGTAACCCGGGTCCTCCCTTAAATTGTTTATGCCACGTTGCTTACAATAATTAGAGCAAATTGAGTCGGCTCCTCATTAGGAAAGGATTTGTTTGTTGAGGAGTGTGGCTTGACTCTCAAACTTCCCCCTGCTCTTGAAGGGAGTTATAGCACAGCACAAAATAGCTGTTTCGTAAAGCCTAGGGGAGCTTTAGAACGTTGTAACCTATTTGCTTGCAGTCTTTGTTCCTTATTTGAAAATGTGAGCAAAGAAAATGCACTAAGCAATTAAAAACAAAGAGGAATTCCTGGCAGTGCTGTTGAAGTGATTTGCATTTAGCCTTAAAATGTGTCTGCCTTATAGGAGTGTGGTGATTTTCGCCTCACAGCAAAACTTATTTCTGCTAACAAATAGGCCTGCATTGTATACGCAACAATAAAGTGCCATTCACAACCCTGGATTCCATGATATCAACTCAGTGACAATGAGGAAAACATTCTTTGTTATGTCTCAAATGACAGTCTTGTCAAGGGTATGGCCACGTCTGCTCGTGGAACACAGGGACCCAGTCATGTTTGGCCCTTTGAATTGTCACTTATTTAGGGAAGGTAGCTGTAATCATTGCATCGGCACTGGTGGAAATTGACAGTAACTTTGAGTGCCAGACACACTGCAGGCCTTGATGAAAACCCAGCGGAGGATTTCATACGCTAACACTAAGGCAGAATGACAAAAATCAAATTGGAAGGATGAAAAATAAACGCAGAGCAGCACAGTGGAACAGTAAAACTCTTGCTGTCTAGTTACTTTTCAGATGGAATAAAAGACAGTATAAAGTGAAATAACTTCCTGGTATTGGTTTATGTACTTAACACCAGTGCTACATTTTTTAAAATTGTCTGAAAAGAGCTTTCAGACATCACACCATAAGCTGTTAAGCTGTACTTTGGTTGTGTATTTACAAATAAAGCAATAATAACTGTTTTTAAGGGATCGCTCACCTAAAAATGAAAATTCTATCATAATTTACTCACCCCGCTGACTTTTATTGTATAAACAAAACATTTTAAGAATATTTTATTTTGTGTTCCATAGAAGAAAGAAAATCAGTGACAGAATTTTCGGTCACACTTTATTTTTAAGGTCCAATTCTTGGCTTGGATTGGGTTGACATCTGTTTTTTCCTTAATCTTGGTTTTGCTGTTTGTTGTTCAATGTTTGGGCCCCAAGCTCAAAGCTAGTGCCCATGTGTGTGTTCACAGAAGGTTCAGCACAAGGTGCTTGAACCACCATGCAGTCTGTATGATAGGATAAGAAAAACACGGACTCACCACTTCAGGGAAACAGCGTTCAATGATGTTACCAAAGCCATCAACTGCTGTACTGCCATATAGATGTCATGGTATGAAATATTAAATAAATATTTCACTTTTGTGAGTGCAAAGAAATGCATGTTTGTGCAGAGAGGATTGTTTACAGTCCCCCATACTGATCTGAAGATAATGGGGGATTAACTGTAATTACAAGAGGCACCAGATGAACTAGTGTTCGGAACTGAGCACTAATGAATTAGATTTATTCAGCTGCACTTATCTCTCAGATTTACATGCACACAAATAAATAAATAAAACCGAAATAACTGAATGACAAATGAGTTGATGCATCATAAATCTCTTTAAAGTTTTCATTATTCACCACAAACCGAATGACACCTCGAGGCACTGACATCCATTTGGTAAAAACTTATATTCTCACTCACGAGTCATTCAATAAGTTAGCTCCTACCTAAAGTAAATACCTTTAATCGTGTACTTCATACAAGTCAAAATATGACCTCCAATCTTATCTTTGAAAAAAGTGCAAAATGTTGTCATTAGCAATGAGTTAAAAGCATTAATGTACTGAATTAGAAATGATTCAGTCTAACATCTTGGCTTTTCTCTTTAATTCTTCCATCAGCTCACCAAAAATGTCATATAGTCATAACATAAAAATGGTACTGCCATTTCCTCTATTTAACAATGCTGGAATCAGAAGATGCAGAGTTTTAATCGAATAATATATGTACAATTTATTTTTATATCCTCAATCCCATGACCATGCATCAGCATCTATGAATCCTCAATGCAATCTTTCTATACTTGTTCCTGTATCTTTTAAATTGATACATCGAAGCAGCACTTATTTTGTCAAGGTATTTGTTGCTATTCTCATATTTCCATATTTTCAATTTTCACCTCACCTTGTGGTCAGAAGTTACCAAACCGACAAACACTATGCATCTCTGCCATGTACTCTGAGAAAGTGATATAGCGTTAGTGATCGCACACTTTTGAATCTATCACCTCTGTGTCATCCCTGGGAACTGAAACAACTTCTACCTATCGAAATGGGTCTTGGTATCAGGTAAGATGTTCAGTGAAAGATATGAGTGGGGATGTGCACATTGTATACCTGTATGTATGTGCATGTGTGAATGATAATGTCTCTTTGTCTGCTCTTAATTGCTCAGGCTAAAATTCAGCACTCAAAAAAAAAGAGGTAGTTTAGATTAGCCTTTTGGTGCTGTTTACACCTGATATTAAAATCCATCTCTGAGACACAACACCGTTTTCATCTGTAGTAAAGTGCAATGTGTCTCTTATGACCTCTTGTGATAAGATTTTAATTTGGAAGGACATTTGAAGCAGAATGCTTGTTTAGCATCTGTATTAACTGTGGCCGAGCATGCTACATTACATTATCTGTGTCAAAAGAATTTGTTAGGTCTTGAAAATATGAATGTACATTTATGGAATCTGGAACCTTCTTCTTGTTTGTTTAAAATCATCTAAATATTCTTTGACTCTCTTTATTTTTTCGTGACATATGGGTGTTCAATTTATCCTATTGTGTCATTTTTATGTATTGGTATGAACAGGCAAATCTTACAGTATGTCAAAACCAGACCAAATTTGTATGCCAAACATTAGTGTAGGTGTGATCAGGCATTTACACTACAAATACAGGGTGCTTTTCAGTCGGCAGCCTACGTTTCTTGTGCTTCGTTTGGTTTTGGTCATTAGTTTCCTTCTTCCAATTGCCCACAATCTTTTGCACACATTTTAAATTTACAAAATAAAATAAATAAATAAATTAGCAGAAAATGAATCAGCACTGAGCTTGTCCAATTTCATTATGTAGCTCAATGGGAAAAAAAGGATTTTGGAGATGAAGACATGTTTTCTTTTGTTTTGTTGTAAATTAATCACTGTGCCTAATGTCAACCATCTGTAGTCTCCGGTTTTTTTTTTTTTTGTTGTTGTTGTTTTTTTACATTTCCTGTACTGTATTCGTAGTATGCCAGGTTTCTTTATACAAAGATTTTTAGTATGAAGAATTTTTCAAATTCTAGTCCTCAGAAGGACTGGGTTAGGAAGGATGTAGCCACACTAGGATTACAATTAAGTAATTTGTTTATAAATTAACAACTCGCAAAATGTTTTGTACTATATTTACACCTGTATTTAGCAGTGAGCACTTATGATCTGATCTGATCTGATCATTCATACTGGATATTAACACCAGCTTTTGCATTTGCTCTAAATGCATTTGTTGTTTCAGGTCATTTTATGTATTATGATATTTCAAACTCTTTCTGTTTTCTTTCATTTTCTCAAGTACTCCATCTCATTCTCACAGGCCTGCTGTCATTATAAGCCTCTTTGACTGACATTTGCTTTTGGTTTGACTTTGAGCCTGCTGACTGAGCATCTGATGCCTGTGATTACTCCTCAAGTTGTTTGGAGGAGTAACAGCCTACAGCTGCTGATAGCCACAAGTTCAGCCCACCCCATTCTGGGGTTAATTTGCTAGATTATGGGCTTCTCTCTCCATTGAAGTGGATCTGTCATGGAACTCGGAAAGCTATACCATTTTTGTCCCCAAGATTGCTATAATCAGAGCCAAGTCACAGTTTCAGAGTTCATTAGTGTAAATTCTTGATTTCACTAATGGTGGGGGGGTGGGGGGGTGGGGGGGTTCGCATATGGCAAATATTTGCTCTTGTCGCTTCTTGATGTGTTGCACATAAAGAGGAATTATGTTCAAACAGCGAGGACATAACTGATAATCTACTTACAGCTGCACTGAGCTTTTTCTATGGGTTTGAATAGTTTAATTTCTTTGAACCTGGTGCATGCGTGACTTTCTTCATCAAAAAGTGACCCCACACATTCTAATTAGGAAGAATCAACATGGCTTCTATTCGAGAGGATGGGGACATGGAAGTTAAAATGTAATGCAGATCTGATGCAATGTTCATTAGGGTCTTGCAAACATTCTTTCGCTTTTAAGTACTCTATTGAAATAGCTTTGATCCTCAACCTAGTGCTACGCAGTTGGTGTGGCAGCAAAACATTTCAAACCCTCTTTGATCTGCAGAGTACCACAATTTGCAATTGCCAGCACTTAACAAATGTTACTGAGCATTTTGTCACTAATTAATTTCTTCTTTAAAATGCGCATTTATTAAGGCAGACAACTTTCAGCTCTTAGAATTCACCCATATATGAAAAAAAAAAAAAAAAAATAAGAATTGCAGAAAAATAGGAACTGTCAGGTCTTCATTTTCTTTGTTTTCTTGGTATTTTCTGGTCTTTAAATATATACAGCAATGAAACAGTACACTCTTAGCATTCAACAGAGTCCCCTAGAGGACTCTGAAAGGTCTGTCAACTTCTGTCCCTCCCAAATATTCTGAGCAATGAACATGTGGTAAAGTGTGTCAGTGGTGTTGTTGTAGCAGCAGTACCATTAATAGGAGTGGAAGGTCAAGGCCAAAAAATGTCAAAAAAGAAAAACAAAACAAAATAGAGCTCAAGAGGACTGCAGCGTGATGTGCCTTGGTTTATATAACTGTGGCCTCATTATGGATCCTCATTTGATGTTTGTAAAACAAGCATCTTCACTAACCTTTTAATTAATTATAGGAATTAGTAATTGAGTACTTTTCATTAATACTAATGTGGACACTAATTGAAAATTCATCCTCGAAATGCATATGCTACATATGATACCACAGAGACTTCATTTAGACCGTTTTCTTTACCTTTCCTTAACCATCATCCTGAAAACAAAGCATTCGTATGCATATAATATATATATATTTAGGTCTCACCAGGTCCTCATTTTATGTAAATGATTTAATGCTCTGGAGATAAAAGAAACCAAAACTCTAATTGGCCAATTAGATTGTATATACTTATTATGTGGAAGCGCTTACTTTTAATAACTAATGGTTAAAAGAAAGATAAGCAAAAGATAATATTAAGTTATTTTTTGTTCTGAAATTCATGTTAGGTTACACTACTGAATGAAAGTACTTGTGCATTGTTACCAATTACAGAATGTATATTTAGGTTGTAAATTAAGATGCAGCAGATTATGGTGGCTCAGTGAGGTGAATGGGGAAAGGACGGATGTGCTGGAATATTACACAAATCTCGACAGCCTAAAATCAGCTTCTTAATGTGCTTGTCCTTTATTTACAATCCAGTATTGCTTGCTTGGGAACGGGAGTGTGAAAAGACTATGTTAACAGGGTTTGCAAGGTCAAGAAGGTGTTTTTTTTTTTTTATGTTGCAGACCCTTGGGTGATAATTGTCCTGCGGCAATGGTGAAGGCTGGCGCAGCAATGGCCTGGAGTGTCCTAGCTGTTGTTATAGCATACTGTGATGCAGCTGATGAGTGTACAGAGTACAAGTATAATCGGTGCAACTGACTGCATTCAGTCTACTGTGGAGAGTGGATTGACTTACATCAACAGAAAGTACATTCACTTCATCAATATACACAAAATCTTTGATGTACAAGATTGCGAGGCAGGTTTGATAAATCCATTGATGACGACTTCAATTCAGGCAGTGCAGAATGGTTGGCCTCTTGGTGAGAAATGTGTGCAGTAATGTGTGATTTAACTGATGAGAGTTTATAGTTCATTCATCTTTCAGCTGACAGCCACTGAGATCCTGGCAGTTCACATCTTCAAATCTCAGAGAGAATAAGAGGCTCGTCATGTACAGTATCTCTGTCTGTATCCTCAGAACATGTATCCCTTTCATCATGATCATATCAGGATTAAGTCTATGGCCATCCCAAGAGTCTCAGAACATGGCCATTTCAGGTCATTTCTCCCACAGCAGACAATTGTCCACTGAGGCTTTGAAGTATGTAATTTAGTTTGTACAATATAAAACAAACTCTTGTTTCTTGTTTAGGCACCACTTAGAAAATGGATCTTTGTTTCGACTTTTCATATCGTACTTTTATTTTGAAGTGCATGCTCTTGTCTGTTCCTGTTCTCTGGTAATGATTTATTGTTGATTTTTAATGTAATATTCATCACCAACAGTTCACCAGTGGCTTTCAAAGATTGAGGTGTACAGACCATCACATGTGGTGTAGAGAATGCTTGTAAGAAAAAATAAATAAATTAAAATACTCAATAACAATTATAAGTAAATATTTCTTAGCTAAGTAGATTGTAACTCTGTCTGTTATTTAATTCAATTATTTGACCTCTGTGGCTCTGGTTTAAAAAGTGGGAAAACAAATCCCAGTATTATGGCATTAAAACAGAGTTACTGTCTGGTAACTTTAAACAAACCCCTGATCTCTACCTCAATGTAAATAAATAGGTAGGGATTGGTTTTACAGGAAAATAGCTTACAGTGTTATTACACTAGATGAAATGTGTATGGTAGTTTAAATGTGTGAAAATGTGTGTAAACAGCTGTTCAAAGTCTGACTGCTTTGTTATATGTTAATAAATTGCAAAAAAAAAAAAAAAAATTATAATAAAAAAATACAATAGAAACAAGAATACATACGTATAGCACCTTGAAGAACATTCGAACAGGACAGTGGTACAGCACAAAAAGGCACAGCAAGAGTAAAAATTGTACAAAGTACACACTGATTATGTTAACATTGATTTTCTTGTTCTTACTATTGAATATAATCTCGAGTTGTTTTTAAAACTCATTTTATATTGATTGAATAAAGTATCTTTTCAGCCCAGAGTGTCTACTGAGAAACCACTTCAACACCTTTAACATGGAGTTCTACTCTCCCAGTTGTAGTGGAACCATAGTTTACTGTGTATTCACCAAAAACTAAATAAATATGTCAAGATAAATTTAAAATGGAAGTGTGGATCTGATGTTAATGTAATTCAACTAAATATTAAAAAAAAAAAAAAAGAAGTAAAGATGGATGGTTTCACTGTTTTAGCAATTGTATGAAATTTGAAATACAAATGTGAGATTAATATGTCACCTAAAGTAATAAAACATGCCAAAAGTAAAAAAAATAAAAATAAAATAAAATAATAATAATAATAATAATAATAATACGATTTACTATGTAAAAAGTGTGGTAATACTTTAAAATAGAGAACACATATTCACTATTAATTAACTAAGAGTTTTCCCTGAACAAACTCCCAAACTCCTAATTTTCTGCTTATTAATAGTTAGTAAGGTAGTTGTTAAGTTTAGGCATGGGGTAGGATTAAGGGATCTAATATATGGTCATGCAGAATAAGGCATGAATGTGTGCTTTATAAGCACTAATAAAAAGCCAATATGTTAGTAATATGCATTCTGATATGCAACTAGTAAATAGTGAGAATTGGTCCTTAAAAGAAAGTGTCACTAAAAGTCTTTACTATGGGAAAGGGGTCTCTTTAGAAATATTCTCATGGATCTTTGCCCGTAAAATCATTATTCAAGAAGAACAAGAAATTACCTTGCTACCTCAGATGGTACTGTGAAGAATGAAGAAACCATTTAAAATGTTGAGGTTTATTATTAGGTTCATCAAATGTAATTAAATTTATTTATGAAAACTGGCAACCATCCATTGACAAGAATGTAGGCAAAGGTTAATTTACCCAACTTCACAGAGGTGAGTGTGACAATGTGGATTGTGAAGGTCTATTGTTTTCAGGATTTCTTGATAAATATTACTTCTTGTGAAATTGTCTTTATGTTTCCCTTGTCCCTGTTTAGCAATGCCTTTGTCACGAATCCGGCATATGAACTTCCGTTTACCCACCACCAGAGGTCCCTCACTCACAACATTGACTCTTGCACTACACTACTGTTGCACGTCACCGCCAGGACTTCAATTCCCATCATCCATTGCACTGACAACTCACATCCAGCAGCCATCTCCCTAATCACACGCTCACACCTGAGACTCATTACATTATCACACACACTACATAAGCCATGGACTTCCTCAATGTCACGGCTGAGTATTGATCTGCGTATAGCACTCCTCAAGCACTAGCTGCCTTACCATACCATTCCGTGTTTCTGTTCAATTCCAGTATTGTCCTGCGTTTTTCACTCCCCTAGTGTTAGCTGCAATACAGAATCTGTTTCTTGTTTTCTTGTCTGTGTTCCCTGTATTTACCCGTCTCACCGTTCGGACTCTGTTTGCCCCTGCTTGGATTATATCTGTGTACCTGGACTATCTCTCTGCCTTGCCCTTTGGATATTGTTCACGCCTTGCCTGGATTATTGCTCACATTTCGGATTACCTCTCTCGTCTAGCCCTCTATATACCTGTTTGCCATTTGTTCGACCCTGCCTGTATTTGACCATGTTTCACAATAAAAGCTTGCACTTGGCACGCTCTCCGCACGTCTCACGTCTCATCAGCCCTGTTACAGAATACTCGGCCATACAAGGATCCAGCAGCTTTTTAAACGAACATTTGTCAGGTATGGACACCACAAGAATTTTGTTTGCCCTTAAACAAGGCCCACGATCACTGGAAAACCATATTAGAGAATTTTTAGCCATCGCACACTATTCGGATTTACCGGACATTATCTTAATAGAGATTTTTTGCGATGGCATAAATCAACAGCTCAAGTCTAAGCTTAGACGCGAGGGTCTGCATTCATCACTTGCTCATTTTATGGATTATGCTTTGTTGACTGTTGGCTCTTTGTTCACTGTGGGTTTCGCGGAGGAAGAACACGACACCGCATCCGTGACTGAAATGGCGGCTGCACCGGAGCGCGCTCACATAATGGCGGCCACAACAACACCCCGTCATGTCATTGCTGCCAATCACGAGTCAAGTCAAGTCACAGTGGATATTCATGAGTCCAGTCAAGTCACAGTTGATTGTCATGAATCAAGTCAAGTCAAAGTCGATCGTCATGAGCCCCGTCACATCACAGCTGATCTGCCAGAGTCTTGTCACGTCTCAGCTGATCTGCCAGAGTCTCGTCACGTCACAGCTGATCTTCCAGAGTCTCTTCACGTCACAGCTGATCTTCCAGAGTCTCTTCACTTCACAGCTGATCTTCCAGAGTCTCTTCACGTCACAGCTGATCTTCCAGAGTCTCTTCACATCTCAGCTGATCTGCCAGAGTCTCGTCACGTCTCAGCTGATCTGCCAGAGTCTCGTCACGTCTCAGCTGATCTGCCAGAGTCTCATCACGTCTCAGCTGAGCTTCCAGAGTCTTTTCACGTCACAGCTGATCTGCCAGAGTCTTGTCACGTCTCAGCTGATCTTCCAGAGTCTCGTCATTTGTTGACTGTTGGCTCTTTGTTCACTGTGGGTTTCGCGAAGGAAGAACGCGACACCGCATCCATGACTGAAATGGCGGCCGCACCGGAGCGCGCTCACATAATGGCGGCCACAACAACACCCCGTCATGTCATTGCTGCCAATCACGAGTCAAGTCAAGTTACAGTGGATATTCATGAGTCTAGTCAAGTCACAGTTGATTGTCATGAATCAAGTCAAGACAAAGTCGATTGTCATGAGACCCGTCACATCACAGCTGATCTGCCAGAGTCTCGTCACATCTCAGCTGATCTTCCAGAGTCTCTTCACGTCACAGCTGATCTTCCAGAGTCTCTTCACGTCTCAGCTGATCTGCCAGAGTCTCGTCACGTCACAGCTGATCTTCCAGAGTCTCTTCACGTCACAGCTGATCTTCGAGAGTCTCTTCATGTCACAGCTGATCTTCCAAAGTCTCTTTACGTCACAGCTGATCTTCCAGTCTCTTCACGTCACAGCTGATCTTCCAGAGTCTCTTCACGTCTCAGCTGATCTTCCAGAGTCTCGTCACATCACAGCTGATCTTCCAGAGTCTCTTCACGTCACAGCTGATCTTCCAGTCTCTTCACGTCTCAGCTGATCTGCCAGAGTCTTGTCACGTCTCAGCTGATCTGCCAGAGTCTCGTCACGTCTCAGCTGATCTGCCAGAGTCTCGTCATGTCACAGCCGATCTTCCAGAGTCTCGTCATGTCACAGCTGTTCATCTAGAGTCCTGTCATGCCCTGTCTGTTGCACCCAGATCATCAAGGTCAGTCTTCCGGTATCCCAGTCTGATGTCTAGTGTGAGGGATGTACCGCTGGTGTCTTCACGCGCAGCTAGTAACCCCAAATCCACTCACTCTAACCCTTCTGTCCCTGAACTAGATCCCCTGTCCGAAGCACTTCCCCTGATGGGGATCGCTTTATGTTGCATTTGGTCTGCGTACACCACTTCAGAACTGCCCCAGGTGATGGCACCCGCTGCAGCTTCTCCAGAGGTGGTGGCACATGCTCAGAACCTTCCGAAGCGGCGGTGCTCGCTTCAGCTCCTTTTATGGTGGTGGCGCCCAGCAATGTACTCTCTTCTGTCACGAATCCGGCCCATGAACTTCCATTTACCCACCACCAGAGGTCACTCGCTCACCACATTGACTCTTGCACTACATTACTGTTGCACGTCACCCCCAGGACGTCAATTCCCCTCATCCATTGCACTGACAACTCACACCGAGCAGCCATCTCCCTAATCACATGCTCACACCTGAGACTCATTACATTATCACACACATTACATAAGCCATGGACTTCCTCAGTGTCACGGTCGAGGATTGATCTGCGTATAGCACTCCTCAAGCGCTAGCTGCCTTACCGTCCCATTCCGTGATTTTGTTCAATTCCAGTATTGTCCTGCGTTTTTCACTCCCCTAATGTTAGCTGCGATATGGAATCTGTTTCTTGTTTTCTAGTCTGTGTTCCCTGTATTTACCTTTGTCTCACCATTCGGACTCTGTTTGCCCCTACTTGGA
Source organism: Spinibarbus caldwelli (assembly GCA_039654775.1). Taxonomy (NCBI): domain Eukaryota; kingdom Metazoa; phylum Chordata; class Actinopteri; order Cypriniformes; family Cyprinidae; genus Spinibarbus; species Spinibarbus caldwelli. The sequence goes on along the minus strand of CM077220.1, from coordinate 27,171,001 downwards.
TTATATCTGTGTACCTGGACTATCTCTCTGCCTTGCCCTTTGGATATTGTTCGCGCCTTGCCTGGATTATTGCTCACGTTTCGGATTACCTCTCTCATCTAGCCCTCTATATACCGTTTGCCATTTGTTCGACCCTGCCTGTATTTGACCATGTTTCACAATAAAAGCTTGCACTTGGATCCGCACGTTTCACATCTCATAAGCCCTGTTACAGCCTTTTGTGCTTGGTTAACAATGTTGAATGTTTCCTGCAGTTTCAAGTCATATTTCAAGTTTTTAAAGACAGAAGCTATTTGTTATTCTTTAATAGCTATTGATTTATATCATCACATTGACAACAGATGGATTAAAAACCTCGACAATATTGTTACAGTTTCCAAGGAGGACTCTGACGGTTTGTTGCTCTGTGGGAGTTGAGGGATTGCTACTACTGACGAAGCTCAGAACTGTATATTGGTGTGAGTTAAGATAGTTATACTGTATAACACTGGAGTGCTGAATCATCTGCTTTCACATTTTGCACTTGAATTTGTCACATTTTGTCAGTATACTTGATTAATCCTGAAATTAACAATTAAGGATTTCACAATTCTGATAATAGTTTGAATCCGCACAGAGAGAACATTGTCCGAGCAGTGTCCTCGCTGCAGCTTGCTGTTAATAATGTGGAATGCAAGTTCTATGTTATTTTCACCCTGTATTGAATGTCAGGAGTGTATTGTCCTAATTAAATCTAAATAGTTTTTCAGATTTAGCAATGTTATTGTTGCATTGTTACGTTATTGCATGTGCCACATTGCTTGAGAAATTCAAGAGTTTTACTCTCACTCCTTCCCTTCTCATTAAACGTTAACTATTATACCACTGGACCAGAATCAGATGTTCAATTTAGTAAAACACACTCACTGGATATTTCTGATTATGGCAACCTAATTAACATGTACTTTGGTGTATGATCTACATAATATGCATGCTGAATGTCAATGCGCCTCTGTGAAAAACAGAAGGTTTGGTGGAATAAATAATCTCTGAACTGGTTTAATCAATGAGCTGGAGTAAATCATGCTGGGTATAAATTTGTACCGTTTTCTGCGGCGAGATGGCAGTACTTGAAATTTGTGCCACTAGGCTTTTCTGAATGAACGATTTTTGAACTGAAAGAGTGCAGAGGATGACAATTGCACAAGTCGAGACTTATATTTGTCGTTTTAATTTCAAAAGAAGTGAAAGTAATTTATTGACTGAGTACACAAAGTCCTGCGGGCATATCTCTTCGCCTCTCGTTCAGGACTCTCCGCCACGTCTGGTGGCCTCGGTGGGGTGTTGGTATTTTAGGCTATTGTGCACTCGCTGATTGTAAGATGTGCTGTAATGATTAGAGAAGCTTGTCTGAGCTGTCCTTAATTGACCTGAGACAGAAAGAATTTGCATACAATCAGGATCCATCGGTCCTAACAACTTGATTAGCCATATTTCCCCTTAGAATGCAGTTTCTGTGCTCCAAGGTTAAAGATGAAATCCTCACTATGGCAGCAGTTATTGTACAGTTCTAGCCTAAAGGATTGTGATGGGATGAAAAATATCTCCCAGAGGTGGAACGTCTTTAGGGTCTGAACGTGAAAGGACTGTAAGTGTAAACTATTTTTTATCATCCACAATTTAGGCACAGGTAATATAAATCATGTGAGCTCGACATGTCACCTGCATTAACAGTTCTCCCATTCTTTGTGGTGAAATTAATTTTTTACAGCTTATAACCAGACTACTGAATCAAATAAGAGTTATTGAATTTATACATGCAAAGTTACAAACACGTACACATTGTAATATGTACAGCAAGCACCATGGCAATAATCGCTCCTATCATAACAGGCAGATTAATGGTTTTTGCCAAGAAGTAAGTGACTGAAACATGAAGCTCAGGTCATGGATAATGTTCTCACTTCCATCATTCTCAGCTGGAATTAATGTCGCACTGCTGTTTGTCACTATTTGGGTCATACCTGAATTACCTTGACCCTATAGGGCAGAAGATGTGTGATTTTCTTCCAAATGGCCTGTGTTTTATAAACACTTTACACAGGAGGAGATGCCATTCCAGGAACACATCTCAATCGTTTCAAGGGATTTAGTCGCTGGAGAAATGAAATGCATTTCTCATGCATGTTCTCCAGCTGAGTTTTACATGAGAAGCTATTGTTTTCTCAGTAACACTTTATTTTAGGGTCTCTTAACTAGTTGCTTATTAGGATGCATATTACTAGAATATTAGCCATTTATTAGTAGCATTTAAGCACATATTAATGCCTTATTCTACATGACCTTATTCTACATCCCTAATCCTACCCAATACCTAAACTTAATAACTACCTTACTAACTATTAATAAGCAGCAAATTAGGAATTTATTGAGGGAAAAGTCGTAGTTAATAGTGAATAAGTGTTCTCTATTCTAAAGTGTTACCGTTTTCTCAAACTTTTTTCATCTGAACTATTTCTGACTTCGACCATGTGCTGACTGTATGGCCAGTGACTGTGAAACTAGATGTGACGGCCGTTCGATGACTGCAGGGCACCGATGAAGAGACTTTTATAAAACTGAAATGACGGACATGTTGTCCAACCACAGGGGTTGACATAGAAAGAAATGTCTGTTTTGATCTTTCAACAGGTGTGAAAATCTGTCAGTAATATATTTATGCAAACATGAAGGTCCAAAGGGAATGAAGTACAAAATGTGATTTTGGTTGGTTTTTGAGTCTTTTGAGATTGAGACTGTCCGCTTTTGGCCTCTGTCATGCCTTCAAAACTCTGAGTTTTATTATTAATTAAGATATTTTTGCATGTCAAATTAAAAACCAAATTGTGATTTAAAGCATTAGTTCACTTCCAGAATAAAATATTCCTTATAAATTACCCCCCGTGAAGTCACGGACACGCATCGCAGAGCTAGTGCAAGATGAGCACTTGTGGTTAAAAAGTATATAAAACTTTAGAAAATTACTGATTATTTCGCTAGATAAGACCCTTATTCCTCGGCTGGGATCATGTAGAGCCCTTTGAAGCTGCACTGAAACTGCAATTTTAACCTTCAGCCCATTGGCTCCCACTGAAGTCCACTATATGGAGAAAAATCCTGGAATATTTTCTTCAAAAAAAAAAAAAAAAAATTATTTTTCACTGAAGAAAGAAAGACATGAACATCTTTGATGTTCCTAAATTATCAGGATTTTTTTTTTTTATTCTGGAAGTGAACTAATCCTTTAAAGTTAACTAGGAACAGTTTCATATTTGGACTATAAATCACAAGATACCAAGTTCTTACCCATACAAAATCACTGTCTCTGTCTTCTGTGTTTTCTGTTTTGTTCCAGGTCGTGAATATGGAGTTCCTGTAGCTAAACTGGAAGGACATTGTTAATTTGAATAGCTTCTTTTCAGTAAACAGCTACATGTGGACATTTATTATTTACCTTCATGCAGCTCAGAGTCTTTTAAAAACAAATCAGCTTAATTTACTTTTAAGTCACTCTGTTATTGCATACTATTAAATGAGCAATGGAAGAAATGACTGAATTACTATCATTATCTACCTTGCACCCTTTCAAACACATTGTCAATAGAATGCATTAGAAAAGCTTGCCTGAAGGTCCCCTTAATTAGACCTATATTCATTCTCACTCTGGGAGTGTAGAATGGAGGAGGGAGAGGGAAAGGTCTGTGCTCCCTCTGCTGAGTTGACTGGGACTGTAAATGTGAATGCTCTCTCTGCAGTATAGCACAGCTTGAAAATGTCAGTGGCTGTATTTCTTTCTGAACTGCAGAAATGAAGTGATTGTAAAATCAGAGGATTTTTTATTTTTTATTTTTTTTATTTTTTTTAAATGTATCGTTCCCTTAAAATAGCCAGAAAAATCAGGAAGGAGAGGGAGTAACATGAGCCTGTGACCATGACTAACTCAAGAAATTCAAGGGCTGAATTTCTACTCTTTAGTAAATGCACGTCTACTGGTATAATGTCCTTGTATACAATAAAAACTTGTCATGTTGTCCTTTTGGTGATAATTACCTCTTTGCTGTGATAGAATCATGAATCACAGACATTACTGGAGTGTGAATAGTGGGAAGCTGTTTTATGTTGTAAGTACACTCTTAAATTCCATTTGATTTTAATTTGTTGTTAAATTGTTCATAAAATAGAATGACTTCAGTTGAGAACATTTTTATACCATTATTATTATTATTTTTTTAAATAATCCTCATTGTGATTAAACAAAACTTTTCAGGGAAGATCAAGCCTCTTCAGGTAATGAGAAAATCCTTGTGAATGTTTAAATACGCAGCTGCTAGCGCAACACAACAGAGCTGTGCACTCCATCAACATTCAGTGAAAATAAAAGGATCTGTTCAATGGAATTTCAAAGATAGAAATGCAAGAGTAGACATTTTTAGTCTATATCCTCAGTGACTGTATTAACAAATCATGTTATTTGTTCAATACAGAGAGTGTGTGTATCAAGGGGATTTTTCAGTGACTCTTTCTGCAGGTTATATGATTCTGTCATTCGGTGGAGACTTATTTAAATTATTTGTAAGTGTGTCACTGAATCATTCATCAAACTGATTCACTCAAATCACTAAAAAACATGCTGCTCAGAGACACAAAGCAGTTCAATCTGCTGATTTAATTTGCGTTAACAGAGCAGAACGAAGTAACTGGCAATTCTGTGCCTATGTAGGTTGCGTTTTTTTGGTTATTGATGGATGCAGCAGGATCACAATCATACATAATGCTCTTGGTCTAAGTATAGCATAGACAAATCATTATATTTGTCTTACAAGGCAGCTGTTGCAAGATTCCTCAATTACTTGTGATGTTCTTGTAAAGTATTAACTGCCGAGATTCTTGATTTAATTTATAGTCAGTGAAATCTTTAAACAGACAATTACACATCTGACTCAAACAGCTGTACTGTGGGACTGGTGGGAGTCACTTTTAAATCATTTCACCTCTCAAGAGGTAAATAAACCATTTAAACTATATCTTGTTGAATACTTGTTTTAACAAATGGTACGCTTCTGCATGGACAATCCATCAAAAGCATTGTGTTTCTTGTACAGCTCTATATAACACACAAAGTGGCATCACACATCAGCCCTGTCTCAAAGCACTCACCACTATCACCTTGCCCACACGTCAGTCTGCTAGCAAGCCAAATGAGGTTAGCATGTCACTTTGAGGAGGAAAATCTATTTCAGAAAGCTTTTAGGGGGCTGGTGTGGGAGTCTCTTGCCTGCTTCTGTGATCCATGACACAGCTTGGTTTTACAAGGTGCTCTTTTCACTGTCACCCAACTGGAAAATGCTTCTGCCACCTTTCATGCATTCATCCCATTTTTCTCTCTGCCTGTCATTTTGGCTTTGCTGCCTTGCTAATATACAAAAAATACCAAAAGCTTCCTAAGTTTCTTCCACTTTCCAAATGCAACGTAAAATGCTAATGGCATGGTGCTTTCAGAAGAGCACTTTATTCGAGAGAGAAAGGGAACTAAGAATTAAAAGGAAAGATGGAGGGTCCTGCCACTTCGTTATAAAAAGCAGTGTTGTTGAGCTTTAAATGGACAGTAGTTAAAAAATGAATGATGGAACGTATGTGCCAAATTTAGGGACTGTGTAAAAGTCCACATGGATTTTTGCTGTGGATTTCACTTTTTTTCCATCCAGCTCTGCATAGAGTCAAAGATGCCAAAGCAACTGAAGGTGGAAGCCAGAACTGCAATGTGTTTTAAAACCAAGCTGTTCTCTGTCCCTGTTATGTATCATGCAACATGCATAACATGCAAATGAAAGCAAAAAGATACATTTTCAGTCTCATGTAGCAGGTTGCATGTAAAGTTTATGGCATCACACACATTTTATAAACTAACTAGCTCTCTTCACTTTATACAAAGTACAATGCAAAACTACACGAAAGCGAAGTTGAATTGAATTTGTGAATGTGCCAGTGGCTCTGCTTGTGGTTTTGAGATAAGAAAAATAAAATCAGTAATGCATGATAGAGAGAGACAAGTTGGTATCCAGCCATAGGTTACAACTCATCACTTTTGTTTTGAATTCTCTTTGCATGACAGACCTTGCCACTGTGGAACAATTCCCAGACCTACATCACTATCTCTTCTTTCAGTCGCTGATCTAGCCTGAGTTTACCCACAGCTATGGATCTACTGAGTTACTTCACAGATCTGTCACTGTCGGGTTTCTAGGCAACAAGGAAAGTAGAACCAAGTTACAGACAGTTGTAAGTTAATTATCAGAGTACACAGTTCTACAGGTACAGATGTTAGAGTGAGTATGTAGAGAATTACGAATATGATGAATATTTTGAAATGTGTGTGTGTGAGCTTGAAGGATTTAATTGTCTGTTTGTTTGTTTCTCCTACAAAATACCTCTCACACATAAATGCTTTTAAAGGGTAACAAGTCCTGACACGGAGCTTTAAAAAAAATCTGTAAATTATAACCGTGAAGTGATATAGTATATACAGCAAATGACTCCTCATAAGGTCCCAATATGATACGTTACATTGGTGCTAATATGTTCATGAAAATCATGTGTAATTCAATTTCACAAAACAACCTATGGACAACTTTGTAATAGTACTTTTACCATAAAAAATGCGGGGCGGGGGCGGTGGGGATGACATTAGGTTGTCACATTAACTGACCAAAATCCAACGTCGAGTCAACGTCTCAAGCCAACGTCACATTGACGTTGAATACTGATATTTAGTCGTCAGGTATGGCAACCAAAACCCAACGTCTCTTAGACATCATAATGGTAACGTCCACACAACGTCAAACTCTAACATCATTAGATGCTGATCTTTTGTTAGTTTTAGGTTGTGGCATTAACTAACCAAAATCCAAGGTCAAATCATCGTCTTGAGCCAGCATCATATTGATGTCAAATACTGACATTTAGTCGTCAGGTATGGCGACCAAAACCCAACGTCTCACAGACGTCATATTGGTAACGTCCACACAACGTCAAACTCTAACATCATTAGATGCTGATCTTTTGTTAGTTTTAGGTTGTGGCATTAACTAAACAAAATCCAAGGTCAAATCATCGTCTTGAGCCAACACCATATTGATGTCATATACTGATATTTAGTCGTCGGGTATAGTAATCAAAACCCAATGTCTCCTAGACATCATAATGGTAACGTCCACTCAACGTCAAACTCTAACATCATTAGACGTTGATCTTTTGTTAGTTTTAGGTTGTGGCATTAACTAACCAAAATCCAAAATCAAGTCAACGCCTCAAGCCAACATCACATTGATGTCAGTTACTGATATTTAGTCGTCAGGTATGGTAACCAAAACCCAACGTCTCCTAGATGTCATAATGGTAACGTCCACTCAACGTCAAACTCTAACATCATTAGACGTTGATCTTTTGTTAGTTTCAGGTTGTGGCATTAACTAAACAAATTCCAACATTGAGCCAATGTCTTAAGCCAGTGTCATATTGACGTCAAATTCTGACGTTTAGTCATTAAAAAAAATAAAATAAAAATAAATAAATAATAAATAAACAAATAAATAAATAAATAAATAAACATTTTACAGAATATAACTTTACATATTTACAGTATTTTTCTGTTATTTTAAATTATAAGCAAAATTCTGTAAAACAACATCTATAAATTAACAACTTCACTGTTATGTAAGTAGGCTATTATATCCTTAATGACAAATTATAGTAGTTCTCATTTTTTTAACACAGGAAAATGGCTGTATTATTTATTCTGTATTTTTTTCTGTTTTCTTAAATTGCATATAATTTAAATGTAAAATTACACAAATAATCTGCAATATGTAGCTCATTATATTAAAGGTTTATGCCCATACTAGCTGTTTAACATTTTTCTTTGTAATTTTAAATTACATCATATTAGTTTTATGTTTAGGTGTTTTTCCATTTAAACTCTGCAATTCTGAACACAAATATAGCTGACTTATTTCATTACATCAAATAATGCATAGTCTGTTTTTAAAGAGTAAATCTGCACTACTCCAGGTTGAAACTTCCAGGCCGCTGCTCACACACCAGTTGATCCAAATTACTTTGCAAAGGAAATTGTGAACAGAGAAAAGCACACATAATCTTTAAAAGCTCAAACTCTCAAAAAAAAAAAAAATAAAAAAAAAAAAATCCATTGACTTTCACAAACATGGCATACAGCCATCGTAAAGTATTGGTATGTTATCTGATCAGAATGTGCATTTGTTATTTGTGTGAGAGAAGCCCTATACCTACTGAGAAATCTGAAATTAGAAAAAAACAGAGCATGGAGAAAAGGGTCTGAAAGGACTGGAATGTATACCAGCATGCATTGTGTAGAAAACACACATTCAAATATGGAAAATTTAGAATCCTCGATTTGTCAAATGTGCATGTCTGCATTATGGAAACACCTTTCTGTGAGGTGACAACTTAATAACCACTGAATCATCGTGCTGCTGCAAGCAATACAGTGATGAAATGAATAAGAGTACATTCATTATCAAAGGCCTCAATTATTGTTGAATTAGTCACATATCAACATACAGTTTACATTTTCCCATATCATGAATTCTGTAACGGCATTACCACTGCAGTCAACAGTGTAATCTGTAGACAAATGTTGCAATTATGACAGTGTTTGCAGTAAGTGTTACTGTGGACAAAGGAATAAACCTAAACCAACAGCTGGTGTAACACTGCAATACAGCGAAGGGTCAGATACAGAAAATGCCACAGTTGTATACACAGCTGCATTTAGGCATAAGAGTGGTAACACAGTTGAGACAAGGGATTTGTTAAAGTTCAAAAGGGTCATTATTGGTCATGTGAATGTAACTGTAATTTACAAGTATAGCCAGACATGTACACACCGTCTCTGTACACCTAAACCTATTTTAACTCTAAATTCATAGGGAAATTATAGGTGAATAGTGAATAGCACATATGCACTTGTAAGCATAAGTGAAAACACCATTTTACCAATTAATTACATGTAACAAATCAAAAATCAGTATACACACATATTTGCTATCTTTTGTTTAAAACAAGATTTTTTTTTTTTTTTCCTACAGTTGCAATGCTATTTGATGTCTCTCTTTGTTGCTTTGGTCGTGATTGGTTAATCTGAACGTCATCCAGGAATCTGGCCAATGACAACTGGGCACGCCTCCTACCGCTCAAATTTGAATTTAAACATCAGTCCATTGCTGCTCGCTCTGTTTGTCTGCAGTCCTGCTCTGTTCAGTCAAAGTCCCTTTAAGGCTATTGGTATTCTATAGTCTTTGGTTCAGTGCGCTAGTAATGGCTTTTACATGGATTATCACATATCTGACAGATGATTTCTTATTTTGACCGATTTTGAGCTATGCGGTGCCGATTGAGAATGAAAAAGCGCGAATATGAACACAGACACAATGGCTAATGGACACATATTGCAAACGGCAGAAGGTAAATACCTTTTATAATTTTTCTACTGTTACAGTGATATGCTAATCGCGGTGACATAATCTGTTACTGTGTTTTGTTATTATGTTTTAATACTGTCAAGATAAGGCTGTGTGTAATGACGATGTCGTGGGCATGATTTAAAGTGACTACTTAGTGTTTTTAAATAATTTTGTATATCGCGGAATGTAAATATATCCGCGTAACATAGTACTAAGTTACTGATGTTTTAATAGAGAAACATGCATGAATGACAGAATAAATAGCAGGACATGTATGTTGTTAATATGAGTTAAGTACAGAAGGCCGCCTTTTGCTGATCTAATTTTTAATAACAGAATGAAATAGTAAAAATAACTATATTGGTATTGTAAAATAAAATGTCTCACTGTGGAACATGAAAAACTGGCATGTACACCCGTTCAACAGAGAGGACATGAAACCATCATTCTTGGACTCTGAAGAATACTATGTAAACCATGCTTTTGGATCTACTGTTAAGCTTTTGTAATAAAGCTGGTGAGTAGGCAAAATTTTTGTAAGCCCATGTCTCTGTCAGTAAGTCAACAAATTAATATTGTTTTATTAAACCTGTTAATATTCATTTGTGTGTGTGTGCGTGTTTTCCCCCTCATGGTCCAGAGGTTTTGGGTTTGAAAATCTTCCGCCACATGATCTTCCATAAAATTGAGTATTCATATCATACTAACATTAATACTTTAAATGATAATGTGCCGTTATATGTGCTGAAATGTGAACACAGGCAAAGCAGGCAAACTCTGCACCAAGGCACCACTCTGATTCAAAGTTATTTCTTGAGTTTCAAAATGAAAACTCCCTCATCATTTTCTCACCCTCATGTCTTTTTTAATCTTCTTTTGTGTTCAACAGAAAAAAGTCAGTTATGCAGATTGGAAAAGACATGGGTGAGTAAATGATGACAGAATTTTCATCATATCCACCTTATTCTTCACATAAAAATGGGCCATTTGTAGATTTTATGGGTCTTGCTTCTGGTCTCTTTTGCTTCCAGATATTTGTAGCTGTACAGAACCGCTCATTTTGCTGATTGATATTGCAAATTGGTGTGTCTTACCATGTTATTTTAGTGTATTATCTTAATTATGAACACACTGGTTTGCAATGCAAACAGTTTTACCGTTTACTGCATGTTGTTATTCTTGTCGTTATTTCCCTATAGCGGCTAATGAACTGGAAGTCTCGCCCATAGGCTTACTTCCGTGTTTAGGAATAAGGTGGATAAGTATGATATCTTGGGTAATTTAATGATCTCCTCAAGTACATTTGTTAGACATTTCACCCACTTGTGATAGAAAAACAGTGTAAAGTGATTAATAATTATATTAATAATTATATTAGTTATTTTTTGGTGTTCTAATTGGCATTTTTTCTGGGTACAAAATTTATTTACTTTATGATACATCTTAGAAAAGTTGTTCATTGTTGTGAATACTAATTTCTTTATAACTACCATCTCAAAGTAGAGTACACACACAGCAGTGAGTAGAGAACACACACCCAGAGCAGTAGTCAGCCATTTTTATTGTGCGGCCCGTGGGGGTAACATGCCTTGCTCAAGGGCACCTCAGGCCCCGTTTACACTAGTGCGTTTTCAAAAAGAGCGCTGTTCATTCACTCATTTACATTTCCTGCCAGTATTGAGACTCAAACCCATGACCTTCAGGTTACAAGTCTGACTCTCTAACCATTAGGTCACAACTAGATCATTAAATTAGCCAGAATGTCTCATAATGTCAAATGTTGTTTAAAGAAAAGGAACAAAAATTAAATCCTCCTTTTTAAGTACTTTTCAATAAATCTGTCTTTTTTTCTTTCTTTCTTTTTCTTTTATTTAACCCCCAGATGCAGCAAGGATCCAGCTGATTACTTCAGATTTGGAGGACTGCTCTTTATCTGCTGTGACTGTCACTTTTGGTGCGGAATCATAGACCTTTATTTGTATGTTTTGATATTACTTATTATTACACTTGTCTAGATAGTATTCAGGATTAAAATACAATGTGATTTTTGTCCACATATATTATCAGAGCTATATGGAGCTCAAAAGGTTCAGTCGAATATTGAGAAAAAAACACTATAAACCTGATTGGGAAAATACAAGCTAAAATACAATTCCCTCCACAATCTTTTTCATAGAAAAAATCATGATACTAACCCTAACTTGTAAGATAAAAATATAATTTTTAGTTTTTCAATTGGTCCTCAAGAATTCCTCCTCAGATATTTGTTTACATAAATTTACATCTGAATAATGAAACAGTTTTAAGCATGGAATACACTACACAACCTCTGAACAGATTTTTAAAACACCAGGCATCATACACTTACCGACTTTGTAAATAATGACAAAGGAAAGCTGGGCATCATATACTTAAGCCTGGAATACACTACGCAATTTTTGCTCTGATTTTCCACCTAATTACAGTCTGAAGAAGTTGACGCTAGTTGCCGAAAGTCAGAGCCAGTCTGCAGATTTGAGATGACAGATTCCATAGAAAATCGCATAGTGTATGATAGTCACAGACTCCGGTTTTTTAGCTTCAGACTCTGATTCTATCCAGTCGGAGGATATCAAACATATTTGATACTTTCAGCCGATTTTAGAACGCATATTGTTTTCATTTGTCATGCGTCTTCTAGCAACAAGGCTCATGTTTCTGAGTGAGTTTGTTGTGATCGGAGCTACTTTAAAGTCTGGTAGTGTATGATCCTCGATCATGTAGTTTATGATGCCCAGTTTTCCTTTGTCGCTATTTACAAAGTCAGTATACTGTATGTATGATGCCCAGTGTTTTAAAAATCTGTTCAGATTTTAAAAGTCATGTAGTGTACTCCAGCCTTTAGAATTAATTGTCATTTGAAACAGTGACAATCTTGTAGATGTTTTGTATTTCTTCTGTTGAGAATATTTAATTCAACTTCTGATCAAACTGTTCTGTTAATTGGTTCAGTATTTTAAATGTTGAACTGTATTTAAAATGTATTTCCTTTCAAATTTGTACTGTTTTTCTTCAAAAACTGAATGATTATGTTTTCAGTTTTGTACAGTATATGCACAGACTTTGTATTTTGTCTTTTAAAATAAAACTTTTAATTTACAATCTTGAGCATGCTTTAACACGTTATTTTTGTTTTTGTTGTTGTTGTTGTTTAATAACCTGTAAAATAACAAGTCTTTCTCTGCAGAACTTTTGGGCTAGTACGTTCAGCACTTTATTGAATGTGTTTGATCATAATTATCTAGGAAAAATCTGTAAAATGATAGTGTTCCTCTGTACAGTGTTTAGTGATGTCACTTTATTGAATTTGTCAGTAGTAATCTAAGAAAAATCCATAAAATAACAGTTTTACACTGTTAAAAAAATAAAGAAACAGTCCAATGACTGGCAGTAGCGGCTGCCAAACAAAAACCATAAAACTGAAGTAAAAAAAAATAAAAAATGGGACAAACCATGTTCATATTGATGTAATGTGGAATACCATTCATAGGCCTTAAATACGGGACAATTCTATTTTAATGTCAAGCCCTGTTTGCAAACATGTGCTAATATTGCCAACTTCTTGCAAAATTATGACAGACTGCTGGTATTACTGAACTTATAGTGTGAAATATCCCAAAACATTGCTTTTGGTACCATATAATAGTCATAAATTGCTCAGTCAGTTGTTGTTTGTTCTCTCTCTTTTGTGTACATACAACAGACCCAAGTAAATGTTTAGAGATTTTTCTGTGTTCACATCCTCACTGCCTTTTAGCATTAACAACAGGAAGGTTTTAGGTTTTGAAATTGCGTGATATCAGTTGTGTCTCCAGAAGAAAAATACCTAGCAGTTTGGGTGGGCCCATGATCTTCCATCTAGCACCACAGTAGGACCAATGTGACTTCTACATTAGTTATGACAAACTTAACACAAACTATAACAAGCGGTTCATAATGTGTAATGTATAATCAATTATTTGGACATTTAACTTCTCTTCCTTTTGGATTCACAGGTTGATGACAAATGTGGTAACGGCCAGTTTCAATAGGGATATAATGCAATGTCTGTCCAACATTGGAGGTTGAAATCAATTTAACTTTGGATTCTGAAGTCAACCCGATTTTCATTTTCAACCAAAATGCAATGTTTGTCCACCGTTGGAGGTTGATGAAAATCAGGTTGACATCAGAACTTAACGTCAGATTGACGTCAGCCTCTAACGTTGGACAGAATCAGAATCAGAATGAGCTTTATTGGCCAGGTATGTTTACACATACGAGGAATTTGTTTTAGTGACAGAAGCTCCACAGTGCAACAGAAAGACAGCAACAGGACAGGACACAGATAATAAAAGGATAATATACAAATAGGCAATGTAAAAAATAGCAAAAACACAATATATAATATAAACAATTATGTATGTACAGTTATGATATGTGCAAATTTGAAATGAAAAAAAATAATAATAAGTATGTGTGGTGAATAAATAATGTATTATATTGTTGTGTGTTCCGCGTTTATTGTCAATTGTTCATGTGATGGATTGCCTGAGGGAAGAAACTGTTCCTGTGTCTGGTCGTTCTGGTGCTCAGAGCTCTGTAGCGTCGACCAGATGGTAACAGTTCAAAGAGGGAGTGTGTGACAGACGTTGCATTTTTCATTTTCAACCAAAATGCAACATCTGTCCAGCGTTGGAGACTGAAGTCAATTTGACATTGGGTTCTGACATCAATCTAATGTTGGGTTCTGAAGTCAACCCTATTTGCATTTTCAACCGAAATGCAACGTCTGTCCAACACTGGAGATTGACGTCAATCTGACATTGGGTTCTGACATCAATCTGACGTTGGGTTCTGATGTCAATCTGATGTTGGGTTCTGACGTCAACTCGATTTTAATTTCCAACCAAAATGCAACATCTGTCCAGTGTTGGAGATTGAAATCAATCTGACGTTGGGTTCTGACATCAATCTGATTTTGGGTTCTGACATCAATCTGACATTGGGTTCTGATGTCAATCTGACGTTGAGTTCTGACGTCAACCCGATTTTCATTTTCAACCAAAATACAACGTCCCTCTGACGTTGGGGTCCAACGTCAATCTGACGTTTTATTGACGTTCGGTGCCTGCTGGGTGCGTTCACACCACCGCCGTCGAGAGCGTCAAAAATCGCTCAGGCCGCCCTGCCAACAACGCTGTAGAAAGATTCGTGGACGCTCTGACGTAGATTGAATGCTTATCTTGTATTTAAAGGCCACAAGGAGGGTATAAGTTAACCTCATGAAATATTTTAAATGTGAAATTGATAGATGGAAAGAACTTAACAATTATAGTTACGTTTGCTAATGAAATAAACCAATTAAAAGCCATTTGTGTGGTGTGGCTTTTGTGTTCATGGTTAATTTCAACATGCAGTTTATAGGAGACGTTACTAGCCTTGGCCTTTAATTAATCATCTTGCTGGGCTGTTGGGTGCCAGAATCGATGTAATACAGCCTCAAATTAGAAATTTGATCGCATACCTGCTGCCACAGTTAGACAAAAAACCAATGACAGCTGTGGTTAAACGCGATAAAACGAGCGGACTGGACAGAAACGATCGTCAAAAATGCACGCGTTTGAAGCGCACCCTTCTTATCAGAAAAAGGTTCAATAAAGTATTGTCTTTTGTTGTTATGGTGCGTCTAAAGATTTCTTGCATCTCACGACTATGTTGTGCATGAAATAATGTCTGTGTGCATGTGTGTAAAACAACAAACTGACAATTTACAGTATATATAATCATTTGTAATTGTATATACTGTCAAACCAGTGTTCCTCTCGTCTTGTGTTCCCACGTGCTCCCAGTGTCTCCATGTCCTTATTTGGGTTTTCCTGTTTTCTTTCCTTGTTATTTGTCATTAGTTCAAGGTGTTCCTTGTTTTCCCCTCGTTAAGTCCTGTGTATTTATAGTGTGTTCTGCTCCATGTTTCCTGTCGGTTCTTATATGTCTTCCCAGCCTGTGCCCCACGTTACTCTGTTTGCCATTAAAGACTCTTTGTTTGAATTCCTCTTCTCCTTGCTCCTCGCTCCCCTGAGCAGCGTGACAGAAGAACTGACCGGACACTGACACCACTATGGAAGCCACCGTTCCAGGCCGCTGCCGTCTGCGGCTCGTCCCTGCCCGCTGGACCGATTACAGCCTGGTTTGGCTGCCAAGCTCGCCGCCGTTCGCGGCTCGCTCTAGGCCGCCGTCCGCGGCATCAGCAAGCCCGCCGTCAGCGGGGAAATTCACACCGTTTAAGGCGCTCCCAAGTCCGCCGCCTTCTGCGATTCCCTCAAGCCCGCTGGCAGTGAGTATGGCAAGCCCGCCGGCAGAGACTATGGCAAGCCCGCCGGCAGAGAGTATGGCAAGCCCACCAGCAGAGAGTATGGCAAGCCCGCCAGCAGAGAGTATGGCAAGCCCGTCTGATCTCCCGTTAAGCCCAGGGAGGGCTCCAGTCCCCGAGTTAAAGGAAAACACCAACGTTTTTCCATATTCCAATATGTTTTTCCCTCAACTTAGACGAGTTGATACATACCTCTCCCGTCTCAGTGCATGCACTTAATCGCTCTAGCGCGCTCTAGCTGTGTAGTAAATGCTGCTCAATGTGAAATCACGCACGTGTTGGAATTTACCACTGATTAGAGAGCCGGCTTTACTGACAAGATGCGCATTAATTATCGCCCGATATTTATCATGCACCCCTAATATACACTATATTAATAAGCTG
The DNA here is from genome assembly GCA_039654775.1 of Spinibarbus caldwelli. Lineage (NCBI taxonomy): Eukaryota > Metazoa > Chordata > Actinopteri > Cypriniformes > Cyprinidae > Spinibarbus > Spinibarbus caldwelli. The sequence continues at coordinate 27,154,708 of CM077220.1, read as the reverse complement.
TATATTGAATTTGATATTTTAATTGCATCTTAATAGGTTAAGCCATATTAAGTGTTTATGTTTTTCTACGTGCATTGGGTTCATTCTGCTGTTCTGTGGCCACGGATTTACGGGTCTTGTCTTATTCTTGCGGGACCATGTACTAAATTAGTTTTAATCATTAAATCACCACCACAGCGTCTTGTCTCCATTGGCAACACGCACGTGTCGTGTTGAATGCAAGTGACGCCGCAGGTAGCAGAGAGTGTAAGTGGCAATTGCAAGTGACTTTGTAATTTAGTTTATTTTTTCTTGTCTTCACCACCTGGCTACTATTGTAAAATGTTGAGAGATTTAAACAATAAATAAATAAATAAATAGAACAAAATAAAAAATAAAGACTGCAAGTGATGTCATTAGCAGAAGCGCAAGTGTCTGAGAGTGCAAGTCTGAGAGTGAAAGTGCAAGTCTGCAGCCAGACCCTCTTGGTTAAAGTTAACCTTTTCAACATGTTTCCGAGTTGTTGTTGCTCAGCAATGGCATGGACGCAATGTTGTCTGGGGGTTTGGCAAAAGGAGGGTGGGCCGGTGGGTGGTGCTCGGTGTGGTGACTGAAGGCGGTGACTGAATAGTTCGGACGTCACATTTTTATAGAAGTCACAACGCCTCGTGAAAAGGCACAGCTACTTTATGGAGGCTGTGTGCATTTACTGGGGATTGACTACTTTAAAACTTGAATGGTAGTTACATAGCCCCTAGACAACAGTTATCAAATTTCAGTTTTGACAATATAGGACCTTTAAAATCCAATTTTTGAAGTCAGATTAGTGCCATCTGGTCAGAGTAAAAATAAGAATAACATCTGCAATCCCATGGTTTAGCCACTAGATTCCTATATAGCTCTATATAAAAGGCTTATAAACTCTCTAGTGGTTTTTAGGCATAAATACTTATTTTTTATTAAGTTGTGGATCTGGATATATATTTAGACATTATCAAAGACAAGTTTTTGTAAAGCTTTAGATTTTTTGGCTTTTGAAATGTTAGTTTTTGCATTAATTTTACTACAGTCAAACCTGAACACAGAGAAAGGCATTTTGTTACAAATAACATCAAAATTAAACAAAAATGTAACAAAAATAAACAGGAATGCTTTATCAGAGATTAATTAATCTGATTTCAACCTCTTATTTGAGTCTTCTGGCTCATTTTTGGCATATTGTTACAGCCAGTAATTATCAGTAAAGAAAATGTATACAAAATAGTGTGTCTATTTTTCACTCTTGATATTTAAGAGTGTCACCCCTTTATTGCTGTGCACTCTTTTTCTGCATCGTGAATGATTTGTAGATTGTACACACACAAAAAAAATCTGTATTTTCATATTTTTGCATATTTCCCATTCATTTCTAATGGCGGCCATTTTAGACCATGAACAACACAAGTGTGACTATTTAGCTTTTTCGAATCAAGTCCATGATTTTTTATTTTTTATTTTTTTGTGGTCACATAGCGACTGCCATAAAAGTCACCAAGTTCCATACCATTCCGATGAAGTAGCGATTTTTAAAAATTCAAAACATTTTGTTTTTTTCCGGTCTAAAATGACCGAACAACACCAGAGGGTTAATAATGCTGTAGCGTATTGTGTCATGTTTATCAAAATAGAACCGGTAAAAAGTATTTTACACACAAAAATAGGCACATTGTTCTATATTGTTCTCATTTTGCCATCATTTCTTTCATTATTCTTAAAAGGAATGTAAGTTATGGTGGCCTGGATGAGACCGGCATTAAAATAATTATTTGTGAATATTTGTGGCTTTGAAACAGCTGGAAAATTGAAAGTGTCAGCTTACTTCAGTTCTCTGGATGTTTTGCCATTTAGGTAGGGTTATTAAAGTTAATTAAAACTATTGAAAACATTTCTGTTAATTGAAATAAAGCTGAAATAAAATAACATAAATATAAGCAATTAGCTTATATGAATGGAGAAAAACTTATATATAAAATAAATAAATAGGCCTAGTCTTATTCACAAAATATATTTGACTTAAATAATTCACAGATTAACAAAATGAAAGAAAAACTGTGACAAGTTATAGACCGTGTTTCTGTCCATTTTTCTAATGCGCAACAAGTTCACGGAAAGGAAATAAATACGGCAGAAAGCTACATCTGTTTATTTTCTTTATTTTGAAAAGCACAGTGTTTTGCTGTTATTGTGACTGTACACAAATAAATGTAGACCCTTGATAGTTTCATAACGACGTCTCAAACTTATCTTTGTTTCTGCTGTCGTAAGGAACAAATTCAAGTGATCGCGTAGGTGCCTCAAATACGCACATCAGTTCTAGCATACTTGACATCGCAGCCTGTTCATTATCAAAATATAATAAGCCAACCAAACATAGGCTATAAAAAGTTACACTACTCAATTTAAATAGTCCGAAGTAGGCTACAGTCTATTGCGTTCACCCACCAAACATTGCGCATGTGAAGGATGATACGTGCACTGGAGTGATGTTCAAAGCATAATAAATAATAGTTTAGCATTCAAATACATCATGAATATGGAAACATTTCTGAGTGGATTCGTGCCTAATAAGAGAGCTAGGCTATGTGAGCCCAACACTGTTTCAGTTTAGGCAGCAGTGAATTCGTTTTGGGTTGATGTTTGACTACTAGCCTATGTTTCATTATTTTTCTGAATACCGCTAAATGCAAAGGAGTTGTAGAGTGAGAGGAACAAACATAGCTGATAACACTTTATTTTAGGGTCTCTTAACTAGTTGCTCATTAGCATGCATATTGCTAGAATATTAGCCATTTATTAGTAGTAATTATGCACATATTAATGCCTTATTCTACATGACCTTATTCTACATCTCTAATCCTACCCAATACCTAAACTTAACAACTATCTTGCTAACTATTAATAAGATTTAAATTAGGAATTTATTGAGGGAAAAATTGTAGTTAATAGTGAATAAGTGTTCCCTATTCTAAAGTGTTACCAAATAGCTTTTAGCTATGTTTATCTGTATTTATAATGTAAACATTTGGTTTTATTTAAAGGCATTTTACATTAGGCTATTCATGAATGTATTAAAATCCGACTTGGCCAATTTTTTATTTTTTTTTTGTCTCTCAAAACTGCAATTTTTTTAAAAGGTATGTTTAAACCATGTAGCAAACATTTAAAAATATCTTTAAAATTAAAATTAGTCAACTTTTGTATGTGTGCACGCGGGGCGTCCATGTCTGTTTGTCATTGCGCATTATAGTGGCGCCCCCCCAGTGGGATTGAAATGCCCGCTCAGTTATGCCATCCTGGTGCCGGGCCTGCAATGTAGAAATTATTGTATTCATAGGTTAAAGAAAGTGACAAAAGCAAATTTATGGGGCTGTGTTGCCAGTGCAGTGGTTCTCAAATGCCTTTGATTAAACTAGAACATCCAATTATCACTCAGCCACAACAATGTGCCCTCTTCTTTAATGCATTAAACAAATTGATTTTTTTTTTTAGTACAACGTTTACAAGAACTGTCTGTGAGTGACATAATAGCATACTTTGATTAATCACAATATTCTTTCTGTAGACATGCTTGAAGCACTTCTGGTTAGATTACTGAAACCATGCTTAAAAAAAAAAAAAAAAAAAAAAAACTGAATCCTGCATCTAGTGTGTCTGAATCAAAAGCAGGCCTATTTTAAAATCAAGCATATAAATACGTATCTCATTACAAAAGGTTTAGACACATGAGGCTGTTTTAAAATTCTAATAGAACTGAAATTAGAATTTTTTTTTTTTTTTTTCCCATCACCTATTTGCCTAAATATACTTACAAAACACTCAAATCAACCTGAAACAGAAACAAGTGAAAAGTCCAAAAACAATGCAGTAGATGTTCCGTAATAATATATGATATACAGATATGACTCAAGTCATTCATTTTTCAGTCATTTGAGAGGTTTCATCCGTTCTTGGATAGTTGAGGCACCCCGCCATTTAATTCTCAACACAGACCATGACAATACACCAGTGGTGTGAAAAGGATTAAATTGTGGAAATTGTCCCTAATAGGCAACTGATTAAATCACAGATCAGTTTTGAAATGTTTCAACAAATAAGAAAATTAGTTCAGTTGCTTCTGACTAAACTTCTATTAGACACTCCACAGTGATGTGAATTAATGAAAACAGAGAAGTGAAGCGTGGATAAAAATACAAAGAATTAAACAAACTTTCTTCTCTTTTTGTGCACCAAATTGGATGCAGGGAAATCTATCTTGAATTTGTTTGTCAGGTTAGTTGACAAGGGCACAGCAGTGTTTGTCCCCACAGGCTCTGGGCGAACAGTTTCTCTCTTTAAAATCAAGCTCTCTTTCACCACCCTTTCAAGTCACCGTGCCAATTAACGATAGGCTGTGGCTCTTTCCTGGGTCTTTTCGTGTGGATTTGACTTGGCCTGCCACTCACTATGAGTAAACATTAAACAGAGGCATTGAAAAGAAGTAGCTCTCTGCTCCTGTATCTTCTCTTTTTCTCCTGTCAGTGCATGATCCTGTCATATCTCTGCTACCTTTGTGGTATCTTTATGTAGCAGGAAAGAACGGCAGATGAAGGAGAGCAGGGGGACTACTCGCACATCTCAAGAGTCATCATTACCTCCGTCTCTGCTTTAACACACACCCACTCATATATTTTGCTGGGGTTTGGCCACAAGCCTTATCTAGGATGCCAAATAATTGCCCCTTTTGCCTGCTGTGAACAGACCTCCATATCTAGTTACAGCTCCCTATAGGAACAGTTCCTCATTTGAGAACAAATATAACTCTGATAGCCACAACATAAAACTCAGTGCAGTGTATTCTGGAATGAATCAAACATGTTTTCTTTTTTTTTTTTTCTTCTTATTTTTCACTCTTGTGAAGAGGAAGTTTGGCATATTGACCACTTAATTTGGATGTTACACAATAGATTTATTTTATATTTTATATACACTTTTTTCAAAGTACCACCTAAATTCAAAGCACATTTTTTTGTTATTGTAAGTTGAATTTTAGGATTCCTGAAGTTTTAAGAGCTTTAAGAGATGTTTTTTCTTCAAGGTTTCTTTTTTAACCAATGGATGTTCAACACATTTCTAGTTCCCCTTTCAGTTGGATGACCGACGAAATTGGGATCGCGTCTTTTTAAAGATGTCTTATCACCCATGCGTTTCTGGGTGTGGTCATTTCCTGGCGCCTCAGGACGGTCACGATCGCTGCCTCACGTGTCTGGGCATTCAGCACGCTGAGGAGGCTTTCGTGGATGGTTCATGTTCTTCTTGTGGGGACATGACCATCTCGGAGTTGCGTAATAGACTCTGCTATGTCAAACATGGCAGAGTCCCTCTGCCTCTGCCGCGATCCGGCGTGTGCGCCGCTGGATCCGGTCAAAGACTACAGAAATACAAAGACGGTTCTCTCCTATACTTATGAATGGGAGAAACTGCAACGCGCAATATGGTGGGAGCCAATCGCTGATTGGTAAATTCATTGCGTCACTGCAGTGGGCGTTAGAAGCTCCGGTTCCCATAGAAACCTGAGGCTAGAGCAGCCGATGCGCATGCGCACATTGCACAGTCATAAGCGCGTTGGAACAACGCATGCGCATTGGCTGGTCTAGCCTGAAAAATTTGTTTTTTAAAACGTGAGTTCAGCGAGCAGTTTTTGAGATCTCAGGATTCCCCCATTCATTTAGATAGGACTTGGTCTTGTTTGAGCTGCCCGGAGGCGTTGCAAATATGGTGGCCGAGTGAACGGACTTTCCTTAAAAGGAACTTTGATCCAGTGGAGTCAGAGGTGATTTGAGGATGACGGTAAGGGCTACCCCAAGTGGAGCTCCTCACCCCTCAAGCACTCCGCAGCTGGTGGAGCGGCCAAAGGAGTGCGCTGGGCCCTCTGCTGAAAGAGGTGCACCACGCTTTTCCTTCTGTGCCCCCTCTGACGACCAGATGTCGGTCACTGCATCGGAGGGCATGCCCTCTCTCTCCGGTGATGACGACCCAGCTGCGTTGCCCCCATCCGGTGTGGTAGCGTTGTCAGAGCCAGAGCCAGACCCAGAGATGACGGCTATGCTTTTCCGGGCCACCGAGAATGTCGGGCTCGTGTGGAATCCTCCACCACGTCCCGATCCTTCGAGGCTGGACGAGTGGTTTCTCGGTGGGGGTCGCGCTGGTTCTCAGCGCCCCCCTCCGGTGCCATTCTTTCCGGAAGTGCATGAGGAGCTTACAAGATTGTGGAAGGCACCTTTCACTGCCCGAAACAAATCTTGTGGCTCCTCCGCTCTCACCACTCTCGATGGTGGGCCCGCTTTGGGGTATACTGGCATCCCCTCGGTGGAGCGGTCTGTGGCCATGCAACTGTGTCCAACAGCCGCTACCACTCTGCGGGGTGACCCATGTCTCCCCTCATGAGCCTGTAAGTATTCGTCAGGTCTAACTGGCAGTGCTTATAGAGCCTGCGGGGAGGCGGCTTCTGCCCTCCACGCCATGGCGTTACTGCAGGTCCACCAGGCCAAAGCCCTGAAAGACCTGCACGAGGGTGGTCACGACCTGGCGGTTCTACATGAGCTGCATGCTGCGACGGACCTCGTGCTTCGAGCGACGAAGGTGACCACACAGTCTCTGGGTCGTGCGATGTCCACGCTAGTGGTTCAGGAGCGCCATCTCTGGCTGTGTCTCGCTGACATGAAGGAGCAGGAGAAGGTACAGTTCCTGAATGCTCCCGTGTCGCAGACCGGCCTTTTCGGTGACGCTGTCGAGAGCTTTGCCCAGCAGTTCTCAGCAGCCCAGAAGCAGACTGAGGCGATCAAACACATCATGCGCCGGAGGAAACCTGCTGCTTCCACTCCGGCCACAGCCCCTCAGCCTGCTTGTCGCCGTGGGCACGCCCCTGCGGCTGCCCCACTCCCGCTCAGCCACAACAGCCTTCCACCAGGCAGAGTCGTGGAGCCGGTTGCAGGCAGGACGCCCAGCCCGTCCAGGCCCCCGCCAAACCTGGCGGCAAGCGCAAGTGCAAGAGGCCCTGGGACGGGCGACCCAGCATCGGGAGATGGTGACTGCACCACTCCCTCCCCTGGAGGAGGGCCGGGTAGAGAATCTTTTGTTTCATTTTGTTCCGCCAAAACCAAAACATCAATAAAGAGTGGTCTCCTCAATCCCTGAGTGGTGATCCGTGCATCACGGGATCGCTTCCCTCCTCCTCTCTCGCCAGCAGGCAGCAGGTGGTTGCCCAAGAGCACCCCTCCTGCCCATTCGTGGAGGCAGGTAAGGGCGGTAGCACTCCAGTCCCCACTTCAAGTCGTCACACGCCGGGCTGTCACAAGCCTCAAGCCGGGTTCCTGTGTCTCCTCTCACACGAGGAGGAATCAGGTGAGTGTTACACTACACAACCAGACCCCGCCCCCCGCCGTCACAGGCCCCGGGGCCGGTCCCTGTGTTCCACCTCGCTGCCCCACCGCGTGTACGTCGGTGGCCTTGTTGGTCCCACTGGTACGGTCTCTCGGAGCCTGGCTAGCACTCCCTAGTCTTTCTCGGTGGCTCCTGCGGACCATCGGACTCGGCTACGCGATTCAGTTCGCCCGGCGTCCCCCCAAGTTCAGGGGCATCCGGTTCACTTCAGTCAAGGCCGTCAATGCCCCTGTCTTGCGCGCGGAAATTGCAGTCCTGCTGGCGAAGGACGCGATAGAGCCGGCCCCTCCAGCCGATATGAGGTCGGGGTTTTACAGCCCTTACTTCATTGTGCCCAAGAAAAGTGGTGGGTTACTATTGATTTTGGATCTGCGAGTTTTGAACCGTGCACTTCACAAAATGCCGTTCAAGATGTTGACGCAGAAACGCATTTTTGGGTGCGTCCATCCACTAGATTGGTTTGCAGCGATCGACCTGAAGGACGCGTACTTTCATGACTCGATTCTCCCGCGACACAGGCCTTTCCTGCGATTCGCGTTCGAGGGTAGGGCATATCAGTACAAGGTCCTGCCCTTCGAGCTGTCCCTTTCGCCTCGCGTCTACACCAAAGTCGCAGAGGCAGCCCTTGTTTCCCTGAGAGAATGGGGCGTGCGCATCCTCAACTACCTCGACGACTGGCTCATACTCGCACAGTCTCGAGAGCAGTTGTGCGCACATAGGGACCTGGTGCTCAGGTACCTCAGCCAGTTGGGCCTTTGGGTCAATTGGGAAAAGAGCAAACTCGTGCCAATGCAGAGGATCTCTTCTCTTAGAATGGAGTTGGATTCGGTCAACCAGACAGCACGCCTCAACCAGGAACGTGCTCAGTCGGTGCTGAACTGCCTCAAGACTTTATCAGGCAGGACAGCAGTCCCACTGAAACTCTTTCAGAGGCTCCTGGGGCATATGGCTGCAGCTGCGGCCATAGTTCCGCTCGGTCTGCTCCATATGAGACCACGTCAGCACTGGCTCCATGGCCGAATCCCGAGGTGGGTGTGGAAACGCGGTACTCACCGGGTTCAGATTACACTGGCCTGCCGCAAAACCTTCAGCCCGTGGTCAGATCCTTCGTGCCTTCGGGCAGGAGTGCCCCTGGAGCATTTATTCAGGCATGCTGTGGTATTCACGGATGCCTTGGCCACCGGCTGGGGTGCCACATACAACGGGCATGTAGTGTCAGGGGTTTGGACGGGTCCCCAACTGCGTTGGCATATCAATTGCCTCGAGTTGCTGGCAGTATGCCTTGCCCTGAGCCGCCTCAGAGGGCGCCTTCGACGCAGAGACGTTCTGGTCCGTACGGACAACACTGCGACCGTTGCATATATCAACCGGCAAGGCGGTTTACGCTCCCGTCGCATGTCGCAACTCGCCCGCCACCTCCTCCTCTGGAGTCAGAAGCGTCTGAGGTCCCTTCGTGCCATCCACATCCCAGGAGTGTTCAATCAGGTGGCTGACGAGCTGTCTCGAGCGGCACTTCCTGGGGAGTGGAGACTCCATCCCCAGGTGGTTCAGCTGATTTGGAGTCGGTTCGGAGTTGCTCAGGTAGACCTGTTTGCATCTCTGGAAACCGCCCACTGCCAGTGGTTCTACTCCCTATCCGAGGCAACGCTCGGCACGGATGCACTGGCACACAGCTGGCCCCAGGGCCTGCGCAAATATGCATTTTCCCCAGTGAGCCTGCTAGCACAGACACTGTGCAAGGTCAGGGAGGACGAGGAGCAGGTCCTGCTAGTGACTCCATATTGGCCCAACAGGACCTGGTTCCCGGAACTCGTGCTCCTTGCGACAGCCCCTCCCTGGCCGATTCCTCTGAGGAAGGATCTGGTTTCTCAGAGACAGAGCACCCCCTGGCACCTGCATCCAGACTTATGGAAACTCCATGTGTGGTCCCTGGACGGGACGCGGAGGTTCTAGGTGACCTGCCCCAGGAGGTAGCTCTCACTATCGCTTCAGCATGAGCACTGTCCACAAGAAGGGTCTATGTGCTGAAGTGGAACCTGTTCATCGAATGGTGTTCCTCTTACCATGAGGACCCCGGAGATGCTCGATCAGAGCTGTGCTTTCCTTTTTGCAACAAGGGTTAGAGCGTAGGCTGTCCCCCTCCACCCTTAAGGTATACGTTGCTGCTATTTCTGCCCACCACGACCCCATAGAGGGGAGGTCGGTGTGGAAGCACGATCTGGTCGTCAGGTTTCTTAGGGAGGCCAGGAGGTTAAATCCTCCTAGGCCTCCCTCCCTACTCTCTTGGGATTTGGCATTGGTGCTAAGAGCCCTACAAACTGCCCCCTTTGAGCCATTGCAGTCAGTCGAGTTGAAGTTTCTCTCTATGAAAACCCTACTCCTGACTGCATTGGCCTCAATCAAGAGGGTGGGGGACCTGCAGGCATTTTCGGTCGACGAGTCGTGCCTTGAGTTTGGGCCGGCTGACTCCAGTGCAACACTGAGGCCCCGGCCCGGCTATGTGCCCAAGGTTCCTACCACTCCCTTCAGGAATCAGGTAGTGAACCTGCAAGCATTGCCCCTGGAGGAGGCAGACCCAGCCCTAGCTTTGTTCTGTCCTGTACGCGCACTGCGTCAGTACGTGGATAGAACTCAGAGCTTCAGGACCTCAGAACAGCTATTTGTCTGTTACGGAGGACAGCAGATGGGGAAGGCTGTCTCCAAGCAGAGGATGGCCCACTGGATAGCGGATGCCATCACCTTGGCCTACGAAGCACAAAGTGTGCCCTGCCCACTTAGGTTGTGTGCTCACTCCACTAGGGGTGTCGCATCGTCCTGGGCTCTGGTTTGTGGTTGCCTCGCTAGCAGACATCTGTAGAGCTGCGGGTTGGGCGACTCCCAACACGTTCGCTAGGTTTTATAGCCTACGTGTCGAACCCGTTTCCTCCTGTGTTCTCACATCAAACGGGTAGTGGCACTGAGAGGGCCGGCTCAGAGTCAGCTTGCGGCGTTCTTACGCCTAATTCTCCAGAGAGTTCCTTAACCAGGCAAACCCTGTCGAGTCCTACAGCACTCCAGCGTCCAGACATGGCGGAGCGTCCAGCGCCAGGCCTTTCAGTCAATGAATTCTTGAAATCTGGTGTGAGGCTAGTGCCCATATGAGAGACCCTGCCGGGATCCCATATGTGTATTCCACGGTATGCTTATTAGAGCCGTGTTTCCCCTGGCAGACCACATTCTGCCATCTCTAATGATGCAGCCTAAGCCATCTCAGAGATTTCCATGTGCAATAGGGCCTTACGGGGTTACTTCTCATGTCTGAATGTCACTTAACCCCCTCTGGGAGGAGGTGACTCCACAGTGTTCCTCTCCCAAGTGGAAGGGCACGCTTCTCAGTGTTATCCTAGTCCTTCTGTTTGGGTTGCTCAAGGAACAACAGTAGTTGACCTTCTCTGTGTAGAGCCCGGTCCTATCGTCTGCCTTATAGGAAGGATCAGGAGGCCTACACAGGGCACTGGAAGGGGCAGCTCCTGTGGCGCTTTGGTAGGGATCCCAATTTCATCAGTCATCCAACGTGACTTGGAGTGACCGACTAAAAGGGGAACGTCTCGGTTACGTATGTAACCCTCGTTCCCTGAAGAAGGGAACGGAGACGCCACGTCCCGTCGCCACAGTCGTTGTACCACCGTTGAGCTGCCGGGTCACCGGCTCGGCTCCTCAGCGAAAGCATGAATTAATGCGGTGCACCAGCTGCCTCTTATGCTCACGCTGTGATCAGCGGAAGCTGGATGCAATAATCACATGCCATTGTCCATTGGCTCGTTTAGTTACACTCTAAGTGGATTGGTCTCTCTGGCGAGACGTTCTTTGTGATTTGCTGGATAAGAGTTAAGGTTAAGGTTACTCATAATTTCTTCTCAATAAAATATTTTAAAGTTTGGTATTTGAAAAAAAAAAAAAGAGTCTAGAAAACACAATTTTAAAATGAACATACCTGATATAGATTTTCCAAGACCTTGATTCTTCAAAGAGGTAAATACATACATACATGCATACATAAATACATACATACATAAATAAATATTTTGAATTATTTTAAGTTATTGGGTTTGTTGTCGAAAACCACAGTTCCAAAGCCCATTTTTTATATATAATGCTTTATACTGCTATTATAATGCAATGTATTTGATTTTTTAAATGGTTTATTATTATTATTATTATTATTATTATTATTATTATTATTATTATTATCCTTTTTTTCCCTCAGCAAAAACTGATATAGGCCTATGTGATTGTTTTGATTAATTAATTGGTAATTAATTTGATTAAAAAGTTTAATTGATTGTGAGCCCTGATATTTAAGCTGTTTTGACACTAGTCAAATGTAAATCAGTTACAGAAGTATACCATTGAATGGTGGATAGAGCATTTTCTGCATATCTGAATACAGAAACTCATCCATCATCTTGTTTGTGGACACAAGCTCTCAATAGCCCTGTAACTGTTGCTGTCATGTCTCCATGACAATATTGCTCATTAATATCTAACTATATGCTGTAAGCTCTGACACTCTGATAAACAGAAGATATCCAATCTGTGCAATTCATATTTCATCAGCGTATAATAGTGTATGTTCAATAGTCATAGGATTTGCAACATGGACTCATCCATGTTGACATACTTATCAATACTTTAAAACGTAGCTTTGTAATGCATTGTTTGTAAGTAATGTGGAGTGAAACAAGGCTGATGCAATGCATGTAATCCTTCCGCTCTTTTATTTTGCATGCTTGAACATTACTGCAGCACATTTTCGCATACATGTTTTAAGCCGTGTGGAGTGCACAGGTAATGCCGAGAATTATTCAACAGTTTCTGCGGGTATGAAAATAACCCCTTCATTTTCCAGGCCGTGACAGTGGTGTCCGCTTGCAGTGATTGCATTTATTGAAGAATGTGGAATGGAAGCAACAAGACCTATAAACACAGTATGAGTTTCCACAAAGAAGAGGCTGACCTTTAATCAAGTCACATCACGAGTCTCTGTGTGTGCATATAAATGTGTATGTGTGTGAATGTATGACTGCGAGCACTCTGAAGGAGACTTCAAGAGTCTCGATGTGCAGTGTTCGACAGGGCTAACCTTGATATAAGGTTAGACTTGTCTCAGGGCAAATGATTACTTGATATCATTTCAAAGACAGCAGGGAGGTCGGCCATTATCTGAATCGATGGTGATAGTTTAGTGTGAGTGAGAAGACAACATACTGAACACTCACCTCTGTGTCTATCTTGGGATATGACATCACTATCGTGTGACTGCTCATTTGCCCTGTCCTGTCGTTTAAACGGTCACTTTGGTGAGCGGATGGCTGACATGAGACAACCTGCATCATATAGCACATGCAGTGATGATCAGTTTATTAAAAGAAGCCAATCAATTACTTTCCCTTTAAATATCTTTGAGCTGCTGCTTCCCAGAAATTGTTTAAAAAATCTATTTAGTTATTTATTTATTTATTTATTTATTTTAAAAATTTCTTACAGGATTCTGAATAGTTGTTACATCACATCCATGTATGCGAATGGCCTGCTGAATGTCAGTTGTGTGGAAACACTCTGATAGAGGAAGGGAACGGTGCTGGACTGCAGTATAATGGAAGCCCATCAGTTGTGACAGATGACAGCTCTTCTTGCATTGTTTATCAGCAGGCATTTTCAGACCACAACAGCATTTTTATCTAAAGATACTAACAAAAACAAACCACAAATCATATTTGAAAAGCTGTGCATGCCTTTACTCTCTAGCTCTAAATTGAACTATGGTCTAACACTATGCTTATCTGCTGTACATCTCTGTTATTTTCACCCTCTGTTATAAGGTTAAACTTCTGTCTGTGGTTTTATGTTTGGGATTCCAGAGACCAAGATAAGGTATGTGTAAAAATAATTAATAATAAACAATTATCTTTTGAAATCAATCTGTTATTTTTCCTTCAGATTCTATTACTAAGTTCCTCTAACCTAATTAAAAAAAGTATAATATATTATTGAATTATGTATTTTTAGTACAAAGTATCCAATCAAGTAGCATTGTTTATGTTCTGGGTAAAAAAATAAAAATAAAAAATAAAATAAAATACATTTTAAGTGCATCTCCACAATGTGTGCTCCAGTCAGGGAATTAATTTAATTATTATGTTTTATATGTGCTGTCTCTAAGAGGCCAAATATAAATAAACATCATAAAGCCTTGAAATAATGTAAATGTTTATTTATTTTTTTATATTTTTATTATTATTGTTATTAAATGAACCTTTGGTCTCTGAGACCCCAAACAGAACATGATCATGAACCAGTAGGTGGAATAACTTCATCCAAATTAAATCATGTTATGTTTTAATGAGACTATGTAAAATGCAATAACAAAGCAGGTTATCCTCCCCTTTCAGAAACTAAGTATCTGTGTTTTTTTTTTTTCCCAGTATAGTTCTTTTCCCCCATTCTAGTTCTGTTGAAACAGAACACAACAAGACAAAGCTATTAGATCCATATTTACCCGGGCTGTTGCATGACTGTGTGTTCTGGCCTTGTCAAATTGGAACATCCATCATACATTATCTGCGGGCCACTGCCCAGGGTGATCGAGACCCATTCACATGACATGTCTGGATGTGAACCAGTGGCTTCTATGACCCCTACATCGGAGAAGCTTACAAATCTGGACAGAGTTTAGCATTCCAGGCCCTGACTGCCATCCAGATGGCCTGGTCCCAGCTGAACTCACTGACACTGGCCATTATTCTCCTCCTTCATGGTTGGAGGCCTCAGCAATTCATAATGCAAAATGGGGATGAGGATAATTGCTGTTGTTACCCAAGGTTTTTGAGTGGAAATGAAGTAATAATGAAAATTGGAGGTTAGAAAATGGAAAGGCACTGCAATTCTGGTACAATGTACCAATGTAATTTGTTTAACCAATATAAAACTGCCATTTCATTTTTTAGATGGATGAAAAATTCTGGAGGCAGAGGAGCGCATATAAAAGGGCAACAGTAATGCCAAACACTCAAGTTGGTAGTAGCAGTAATTGAAATCTTTATTTACACACATGACAGGATAGTAGGATTTCTCATCCATCCATCCATAATAAGCCCCACTTCAAGTTAAAGTTAAAATGCCCTAATGATAGTTTTGTTTCACCTACAAAACATTAACTGATGGAGTAGAGTCGTATAGATTACATGTGGTTTATTGTTAAGTTTTTTTTTTTTTTTTTTCTCTCCATTCACTGCAGAGGATCCATTGGTGAGCAAGTGATGTAATGTTAGATTTGAAGAAACAAACTCATCCTCGATTGTCTGAGAGTGGGTAAATTTTCAGCAATTTTTCATTTTTCTGATGAACTCTCTCTTCAAGCAGGCTTTTAAGTTTTTATAAATTTTCAGCTTTATTCAAATCTTGGTGTTTCCGTTCAGCATTTTTAGTGAAATATTCAAATATTCATCTAAAATATATGAATGGAAGTCGTACCATTGAATAGCGCAAATGCAGTCTCGGGTTCTCTGGGAATTTACTTTGTTTTGTCTTTGTGTCTTGCTGTTGAATGTACAGTATGTTTACAGTTTCACTCATTATCTATGTATTTACAGCAGACCACCATTGTCATTCTAATCTGAATGTGTAAATAGCTTTTTCATGTTGGAAATCCATACTCACAATGTGCAGATTACTAATGGCAAGAGACTTAATTTCTTGGAGAAACATTCATGTATATTTAAATAAGCCTATTGGTAGG
The DNA here is from genome assembly GCA_039654775.1 of Spinibarbus caldwelli. Taxonomy (NCBI): domain Eukaryota; kingdom Metazoa; phylum Chordata; class Actinopteri; order Cypriniformes; family Cyprinidae; genus Spinibarbus; species Spinibarbus caldwelli. The sequence continues at coordinate 27,139,494 of CM077220.1, read as the reverse complement.
ATAAACATGCTTTTTGGTTGAGTAGATTCACAGTGCCAATAAATAAACTTAAAAGATTTTCATATTCTCCTTTCCTAATTAGAGACAGTTTTCATGACATTCACCACATCTGATAGTCAAGAACACTTAAAGTTGGAGATAAGTGGTTGGCAGAGCTAAATAAATATTGCTGTAGATTACAAAGTCACTCACTGTTGGATATGTATCAAATAAATAAAGTGCTATCATGAATGGCTCTCTTTATTGAGCTAGAGTCATTTACTTATATTGCTCTTTAGCGAATCACAATTGCCAAAAGAGCTCCTATGCTCTTTATATCTCTTATCTGTAATTGTGTATTTTTATTGCTTTGCTTCTTTCGCAAGAAAGTGGTACATTTTCAGAACTCAGGATAGCAAACTCAGGTTTCCCATGAAACTGGGCTACTTTTAAACTTGCTAAGGGGTTGATTTAAACCTTGATTATTAGTGAGAACAGAAACGCTGAGACTTTGCCTCCCATCATGTTGCGGGTTAATTGGACCAACATTCATTTGGCCAACATTTTTTATTTTTTTTTAAACTGCTTTGAGTCAGTGAATCAGTAAGTAATTATGGACCCTGATAAACTATATACTATTATATATTAATATTTCTTGTTTTTTAGAAAATGTCTATTGTTGTAATATTGTTTTTGCTTTTTTTCCCAGTTTATAGTAGTCTTTTCAGTGATTGCACTCAATAGAAATATTTAAAAAGTGCATATCCAGTAAAATAAATATTCACTCCAATATGCAATACGGTCACCCATCCATGCTCATCCCTGCTCTCTATACATCTGAATCCAAATTAAACTGCTTATTTTTTCTTCATCTATTTGAGATGTAGCACTTAAAAACTCTTAAGTGTTTTTTTTTTTTTTTTTTTTTTTTTTTTTAATTGATTTATTTATTTTATTTATTTATTTATTTTTTTTTTTTTTTTCACAGTTAGATTTTTGGTCAATTGCATGTAATCCAATGTGGGTCAGTTTGACCCCCGACACAAACAGAGTGCCAATATTTTCCACTCAGCAAGGGGCTAGAACTGTGACTGCAATTTTTCACATTGTTTACTGCCTGCATGCAGGGACAAAACTTTTTAGTAAAGCTTGTGTAATTTGTAGATTAAAATTTGGTGATTGAACATTTTGATTAGTCTTTGGCCTAGCTTTATCACACAGACTTGGCAACCTTACTCAGTGCAAAACTGATTCTTCTCTCAAACAAGTATTTTAAATGTTTATACTGAAGAAAAACACATAAAAATCTAGATATACTAATCAAAAGTCTGATTATTTTTGATAATATGCTTAAATGCATTTGTCATCAGAATGCTGAAAATGTACCACTTGTGAAAATAAAAGTATTAAAAACCCTCTGGATAATAAATGTTTGATTTTTGTTGTCACTGAAAAGCACTTTTGCCGATATCTGAATAATCTTTATTTATTTATTTATTTTTTAATAAACAGATACTGCATTTCTGACAAAGTGTAAACGTTTAGCCATCTAAATAGTGCTGATGTGAATAATGGGGTGAAATGAGTAGTCTTACTACATTTTCATCACCTAAAAGACCCCGGATCTCATGGAATCAGCAGATGCAGAGAGAATTGGTTTTATGTGATGAGAGAAATCAGTTGTGTGGCCCCATTTCAGTGAGTCACACATTTTAAGTCCTTTTCATTCCTAATATTAATCTTCCTCTCCAATGTGGCCAATCAGTTTAATCCAAAAAAGTGCATCTTGCTGTGATTAATCAAGACATTTTTGCCACCCAATCATTTATATTCTCCTGGCTAAATTTTAGTGGATACATCTGACTGACAATACAGAGTGCAAAATGAATTTTTGGTTTCTTTCATTATTTTACATTTCCAATTAGTTTCATACTTTTTCTTTCTCTGCTTCTTTTGCTCCAAACCTGCAAAAGGCTGATCCATTAGGAAAATCAAATACAGTACCCAGAAATAATATGAGATATTCCTACAATACATAGAGAGAGACAGGGTCGTATAGAACATTATTGCTCAGGAGCACAATAGTATTTTAGCACAGAGAAGGTAATGGTCCTTTTGTTAAAGTACATTAATGCTTCGGCCATGTGTAAGCTGTGTTTTTTTGAAGAGTGAATATGCTCTGAGTTCTGCATTATATTAGTTTTACGGTGAATGAAAGAGGCAAGCCAATGGACGGACAAACGGAAGCAAGTCCTGTGAAAGCTACAATTCATCCGTTCATTAATGATTGTTCACTTGGTTTGGCAAGTGATGAATTTCTCATGTGACTGAATTCAAAGGCCTGTTTCTGAGACATGGGATGCTCTGGCTGTGAAAATACATTATACATTAGTAACCTGAAAAAACAAAAACAAAAAAAAAAAACAGCTGTCTTCTGTTCTTCCACGAAGGTTTCAAAACAAATCCTTTAAAGTTATTTGAAGATATTTTAAGTTTTTTTTTTTTTTTTTCATTTCTGTGCATTAATTATTAATTATTAATTATATAAAAAAAATGTATCTAATGAAAGAAAATAAACAAAGCAATAGTGTAGTTACTATACTGCATGTTGTGGAACTCATGACTAGAAGAAGGAGTCACTTGAGTTATAATTATTAAATATGCAATATTATACACTCTTCCATTAATAGTCGTGGGAAATTTGGGGAAGTCGTGGCCTAATGGTTAGGGAGTTGGGCTTATAACCTGAAGGTTGTCGGTTCGATTCTCGCACCTGCAGGAATTGAAGGTGGGGATTGTGAATGAACAGCACTCTCTCTACCTTCGATACCATGACTGGGGTGCCCTTGAGCAAGGCACCGAACCCCCAATTGCTCCCCGGGCGCTGGAGCAATGGCTGCCCACTGCTCTGGGTGTGTGTTCATGGTGTGTGTGTGTGCATTTGTTCACTATTCACTGCTGTGTGTGTGCACTTGGATGGGTTAAATGCAGAGCAGCAATTTTGAGTATGGGTCACCATACTTGACAATACGTCACGACTTTCACTTTCAGATATAACATTTATCCCACATCTTAATGGATTATGTTTCCCAGTACTAATAAAAGAGAAATAACATTGCTGATCATTTAACAAGCATGCAGCATCTTGCACTTCACATTATGCTAATCCAAATCACAGCTAAGAACATTTTAGACCCTCATTTTCATTCGCAATTTTCTTCAAGAATCAGACAATTGTCCACTTATCAGAATAACACGACTGCATCCATCTGAAAGAAATCTTTCCCATGGAAATAAATCATCACCTTTGAGTAACAGGTTCTGCATGGTGTGGATAACGTGCTTAATTGGTGTTAACAGTAAGCATATTTCAGCTCAATTAGAATGCTATAGATTAGTTCAGACTGTTGAATGAACAGCAATTCAAACAATGTACAACCATGATAAATTTTCTTCTTCTTCTTTTTAAACAAGCAATCAATATTGACAAGTAATTTACTATATGGCTAATAAATTTAAGAATAAATAAAAAAAAATATATACTGTATACTTAGTAAAAAAAATAGCTGATTGGACACTGCAACAGCCTTCTTCCCCAATGCAAACTTAGCTTCAGTCAGATGTATTCAATACTCGGAGACTATTTGTTTACTAAAGATCCAAAATTATATTGTTATGTTTCTGGAAAGGATTTTTTTATTTTTTTGAACATGAAAACTCATTTTGTGCTGTCTAGTCTGAAGCCATGCCGACAGGTGGCCCTAATCAGTCAGGTCTCTTTTGGAGAGCGATTGTTATTGATCTGTTTCTTCCAAAACAACAAGAGAACACAGATGTACTTTCATCTGTTGGATTAGAAGCTGTGGATGCTGATGCGACAAAAATGGCAAACTTTCTCACATGGAGATATCATCATGTTTATGATAGTGACACACACTGTAATAAATTTCAAGCGGTTTCAACTAATTACTATTTAGTAACTAGTTCCACAGAAATTTCACGTTCAGTCAATTTCTGACTTCAAAGTGTTATCTGAATTATTTATTAGTTGGCTCAATCTTTACTGAACTAGTTTTATAGTCCATTCAACTAAAATGTTTTAATTGGTCAAACATTTAGAAAACTACAGCAAGTTATGTCAATTAAAATTTAATCATTTACTCCATGTGTTTTATGTTACCTCAACTAAGATTTATTATTTGGGCATCATAAGAAACTGCTGGAGAGCTACATAAACATATATTTGGGGAAGTCGTGGCCTAATGGTTAGGGAGTTGGGCTTGTAACCTGAAGGTTGCCGGTTCGATTCTCACACCGGCAGGAATTGAAGGTGGGGATTGTGAATGAACAGCACTCTCTCTGCCTTCGATACCATGACTGAGGTGCCCTTGAGCAAGGCACCGAACCCCCAATTGCTCCCCGGGCGCTGGAGCAATGGCTGCCCACTGCTCCGGGTGTGTGTTCACGGTGTGTGTGTGCGTTTGTTCACTATTCACTGCTGTGTGTGTGCACTTGGATGGGTTAAATGCAGAGCACCAATTTCGAGTATGGGTCACCATACTTGACAATACGTCACGACTTTACTTTACTTTATAGTTCAACAAAATTATTAAAAATGATTAACTGATGTTTATCAATCACTAAAAACGTCTCCAGGTTTCACATGTAACCATGGTTCCTCGACGGAACAAGATCACATGTGTAATCAGTCCAATGGATGGGCGAGACGTCACGGGCAGGGTGACGTAGCGACCAGGAAGCATAAAAGCACGTGCGGTGAAACTGGCATCAGCTTCTAGGAATGAAGCAAGCGCTGGCAGGGATGTCGGAAGTCTGGCCTCGAGACGCAGCGTCTCGTTCCCTCGACGAACCATGGTTACATGCGTAACCTGGAGACGTTCCTCTTCAGGAACTCGAGCTGCGTCGAAACGCTTTGGGAACGAGTATGCCCACGCCACCAGACTGACAAATCTCTGCCTAGTGTGTGAAGGAGCACAGCTAGGGCAAGAGAAAGAAGAGCCTGGGGTGGCTTGCGTATCTGACGTAGGTGAGGGCGTGGGCCGACCCGCAGCTTAGCAGAGCGAGCCTTGACCCCAAAGGAGGGGAGATCAGAGGACTCAATGATGAGAGGCATCCACAATCCACCGGCTGAGAGACCTTGCCCCTACCCACAGGGCAGCTCTGTGGGCGTAGTGCTCGCACAAGCTTCTCTGGTCAGGCTCCCCGAAGGGAGGAGGACTGAAGGCCTGGAGTATGACAGCCAGAAAATCATACCGGGGCCTCAGCCTCAGCGCACCGTGGAGGAAAAGTGTAACTAGGGGGTGTCCTCCCACTGAATGGCCACCGAGAGGGGTGTGGTAGACCGCAATGGCCGCCACGAAGACCTCTTGGGTGGAGTGGGTCAATTCTGCGGAAAAACAGTCCTCCAGGAACTCCAAAACTGTACCAAATGGGCAGTTAGCTGGGTCGAGCTGGAGGTCTCCACACCAAGAAGTACAGTTTCCTCAATGAGGGAGCTCTGGATTGAAGAATGGTCTCAACAACCTCGGTCTCGGTTGAGACTGGAAGCTATGAGTTATGCCTCAGAAGCCACATCCACAGCTTCCACAGCTCCAGCGGGGGCGCCCTCCGCCTATGAGAGGAGATCTCTCCCTACGGGAATCTCCCATGGAGCGCCGTTGAGGAGAGAAATCAGGTCCAAGAACCATACTCGACCTGGCCAGAACGGGGCTACTGGTAGTAGACTGACCTCGTTCCGGCGCACTCTCACCAGAACTCCCGGGAGTAGAACAATCGGTGAAAGGTGTACAGACAAAGCCTTGGCCACGTCCGTACCATGGCATCCAGCCCCAGTGGAGCTGGATGAGTCAGAAAGAGAACCAGAGGGGACCGTGCGATATCATCTGAGTCACAAACAAGTCCCCTGAGCCTGGCCAAAGACTCTCTAAGCCTGCTTCCCCGGGCCTCGGCCCCTGCCTCGACAGGATGTCTGCCCCCACATATATAAGAGACCACTGCTGTGTTGTCGTGCGCACCAAGACATAGCGATCTCTTAGGCCTGGGAGGAAATGTTTGAAACATGGCCAGCGTCTCCAGCCAACTCAAGCACCACTCCCAACCGGTGAGAGATGCATCTGTCGCTAGCATACGTGGCGACCAGGAGCTCCCAGCACCGGGCCCTGAGATAAGAACCAAGGTTTCTTTCACATGTCTAAGGCACTTAGGCACCGCCGTGTGATCTTGAGCATGCAAAGCGGGTTTCCCCTCGGGGAGAACCCCTTGGTCTTAAGCCACCACTGTAAGGGTCTCATGTACAGCAGGCCAAAAGTAACCACGCAGGACGCAGCTGCCATCAGACCCAGCAGTCTGGAACTGCTTGACAGTGAGTGACTGGCCTTCTCTCACTCTCGCGACTGCAGTGAGGATCAACTTGATCTGAGCAGGAGACATATGTGCCTGCATTGTGGTCAAATCCCACACCATGCCCAGATAAGTGGTTCTCTGTAATGGAGAAAGCACACTTTTCTTGGCGTTAAGTCTTAACCCCAGCTGTTTCGTGTGAGCGAGAATGACATCTCGATGTCGAACCTCCATCTGCTCTGATTGAGCTAATATCAACTAATTGTCGATGTGGTTGTATCGTGAAAGTGTGGGGTGAGAGTGCAAGGCCAAAGGAAGAACCAGTATTGGTAAGCTTTTGCCCCCAAAAGCAAACCTCAGGAACTTCCTATGATGAGGAAGAATGGAGATATATGCATCTTTTATATCGATCGTGACAAACCAGTCATCGGACTTATCTGAGACACGACCTGTTTGAGTGCGAGCATACTGAACTTCATTCGCCTGACTGAGCGGTTCAAAGATGCAGATCTAAAAAGGATGCAACCCTTCATCGGAATGGTGAAGTACCGGCTGTAGGACCCGGACTCTGCTACGCGAGGAGGGAGCACCTCAATGGCCTCCATCCTCAGAGAGTGTGTACTTCCCACCAGGGTGGGAAAGACCCCGTTGAATTGAGGCGGAAGAGAACCGAACTGGATTCTGTGGCCTCTCACTACAGTGTGCAGGACCCACTGAGACACGTTTGGCAGTAGTTTTCACGCTGCCAAATAGTCTACTAAGGGAATCAGTCTCTCGAGACTGACCTCTGGTGTGATCAGAGGGGCTAGCTCGGTGCCCTGAAGTGGCGCACCGGCAGGGGACAGCCGAACTAGCTGCTCTAGAGACCTCTGTGGAGGTAGCGAGCCTCTTAGTACTGCTACGTGTCCGGGCGGTAACTGAGAGAAGCGCACACGGGAGACCGCTGCGCCCTGGAACACTGGCAGGGTTAGTAGACCGATCTCCTGAGGGCACTGAGGAGAGACAGGCACCGTGTAAAGCTGTGTACACCGCTCTTCCCCAGAGGGGCCTGCCCCCTGAAGTCCTAAGCCATAACCATCTGGACTCTCTTGCTGAAGTCTTCTATTGAAACGACGGTCCTCAGACCCGCGTCATCTCCCAGGAAGACTAAACTGGTAGAACCAGAGCCTGCTAAGCAGGACCCAATGAGACACGCTTGGCAGGGACTCCCACACCGTCAGGTGACTCCTAAGGAAACTAGTCTCTCGAGACTGGCATCTGGTGTGCTTAGAGCTGCTAGCTCGGTACCCTGAAGCGGAGGACCAGCAGGTGATGGCCGCTCTAGCTGCTCTAGAGACCCCCGAAGGGGCGGCGAGCCTCTCAGTTCCACTACGTTTCCGGGGGGAAGAGACTGAGAGAAGCGCTCACTGGAGATCGCTGCACCCTGAAGCACCGTGGGTGGCAGGGTTGGCAGACCGATCTCCTGAGGGCACTGAGGAGAGATGGGCACTGTGTGATGTGGTGTACACCGCTATTCCCCAGAGGGGGCCGGCCCTCAGACATCCTGTGTCATAGGCATCAGGACATACTGGCCGAAGACTATCCAGCGAGAATGACAGTCCGCAGACCTGCCTTCTGCTAGAAGCCTTTGGCCCGGGCGCGCCACTCTGACTCCAACATAACGGGAAGTACGAGAACTGACGCTCCCTGAATGAGGAGCTGGAACAAGATTAGGGCTGCTCCCGCCCAGCAGCCCCTGCTGCCACCTCAACCTCCTAGGAGGAAGAGAGAGCACCTTGCTCCCTACTCGAGAATTTCATCCCAAACGCTCGCTGTATAGAGAGTGAAGGGAGAAGAAAGGAGGACCCGTCTCCAGCCCTACTAAATACAGTAAGTATATTAACACATATAAAATATATATCTCTTCTCATCGCAGATGATATACACAATTTAATTCCGCAGAATTAAACGCAGCCAAACAACCAGACAAGTAAACACGGTCTGTTTGTGAAAAGATTCAATATAAAACATTATTTTGAGTGCCGTAATGCACGTATCGCCTCGGCAATGCATGCTGATTTTACACACAAGCCTTTTCTTCCTTCGAGAAGAAATGTATCATAGCAATATCAATCTCCTCGGAGAAAGATAGCTGCAGCAGCGAGCTCTCGCTCAAAGGGGGAAGAACCGCAACGCGGGCTTTGGAAACCCGAGAGAGAGCATTAGATCTAAGGAATGCAGGTGGAGAGAGGACGAGCCGTCTCCAACCCATCCGCCAGATGCATGTGCGATCCCCGCGGGGGAGCGTGCCCGACGGGAGCGGAGCATTTACAGCGGGGAGGAGCGCAATCAGACCCTCGAGAGCTGACTGCGCGAGCTCCGCTCCCCAGAAATGCTGCTCATAATGAATTCATTCATAATATGCTTGTGCTAACAATGTGCTTGTGCAAACAATATGCTTGTGCAAACAATATGCTATCGAAAGTTCATCGTCGTACTCCACATCAACCTCCTCGGAGGAAAACAGGTGGAGCGTCGAGCCCTCTCTCCGAGGGAAAGAAACCGTTTCAGGTGGGCTTCCGAACCCAGAGAGCGGGCATTGGATCAGGTGGGAAAAAGAAGAAAACGGGATCGCCAGTCTCCATTCCCTCCACCAATCCATCTGCGATTCCCACGAGCGCAGCCGCCGCTCTGCCTCGGCGAAAGGGGGGCCGGCACCGCGAGGAATGCTGGTGAAGACTCCTTCCTCAAAGAGAGCCATACAAGAGTAAGCATACGCAGATAACAAATGCTCGCAATGCGGGCAATCAGCTCCCTCGAGAGCTGACTCTGCGTGCTCTGCTCTCAAGCAGACAACACACAAACTGTGTGTATCCCCACCCGTAAAGTAGCTTTCTTTTTTTCTTTTTTCTTTCGCGGGCAAGGAAGAACACAGCCTGAGATGCTGCCCGCTCTCGCAGTATGTTTGTCTACACTCGTAAGGTTTAAAATAAAGAATGATAATCAACAGACAACACCAAATAAGACTGACACACACAGAGCGCTTGCTGAATGACAGAAAACTGATGTCGGTTTCACCGCATGTGCTTTTATACTTCCTGGTCACTACGTCACCCGTGATGTCACGCCCATCCATTGGACTGATTACACATGTGATTCAGAGCGTGGTCACGCTGAAGGCGTTCCCAAAGTGTTTCGACGCAGCTCGAGTTCCTGAAGAGGAACACACACATTACGACACATAATAGCCTTTATTTAATAACAATATCCATTTATAACATTTTTCATACAAATTAAACATACAGGCTTAAAGAAAAAAAGTCTCCTACATCTTGAATGGCCTCACGGTCAGTAAATTAAAAGCAAATTTTCATTTTTGGGTGCACTGTCCCTTTAAAGCTCCAGTTGACAAACATTACATCTTTAAATCAACTGCAAAATTCAGTTTAAACTTTGTTTAATGAACTAAGAAAAAACTAAACAGGCTAAACAAAATGTTAGCAAACAAACATTTGCAAATATTAATACTGCTCACAATTACATCTTTAAAATGAGGCAGAAGTAAAAATAAATAAATAAATAAAATGAACCAAGTGTTGCATTATATAAAATCAAGTCACCTTTATTTACATAACGCTTTATACAGTACTGATTGTGTCAAAGCAGCTTTACAGAGTCAAACAGGAAAATAGTTTGTCAATAATGCAAGAGGACAATAACAAGTCATTTTTCCAGTTAAAGTCAGTTCATTGGTGATTCAGTGTTGACATCATCCAGTTCCTCTTCCAATAATGTCTGTGCAATCAGCCAAGTGTCCCCAAATAAGCAAGCCAAAGGCAACAGCAGCAAGGACCCAAAACTCCATTGGTGACAGAAATTGAGTAGAAAACCTTGGGAGCAACCAGGCACAGTCGGGGGTCAGTTCTCCTCTGGCCAGTCGAAACCAGCATGGCGTGGTTTAATTCTAGGCTGCAACACAGGTCAGATTGAGCAGAGGACTTGTCTGGTTCTCGTGGCCAACGAGGTCTTCGGAGGGGATCTGTCTCTGGAGCACATCTAGCTGACATGGTCTCCGCTGACATTCAGGGTTGTAGAGGTCGTCTCTAGGTGCTGATCCACCATCTGATCTGGATACAGACTGGATCTGGTGGCTATGGTGACCTCGGAATACGAAACAAACGCTAAGTAATATTAATGTAGATGCCTAAACATTTACACATATTACCTGGAATGAAAACAATAAACTCCTAGTCTTGAAGGTATACACAGTATGTAGTTGCAGTGGAGCGGTCTGGTCACGTGCCAGTGTTTGGTGCCTTGAAGGAACTGACTGGGTTGCATCTGAAATCTTGCAACGATGACAAAGCACCAATGAATCCTTTGGCCACACCATGATGGAGAAAGAAAAGTACATTTTAAGTTCAAAAAAAGAAATGATGCCTTTGAAATCATTTACAATGTATCAATATCAGTTAATTAAATTTGTGATTAAGTTTACACACGCAAAAACCTATTCAACATGCCCATGTTAATTTAAAATGAGCTCATTACTGTGGTTTACATTAAGTTACACGTTTCATAGATTTCGGTTAATGGCTTATAAAAAAGAGAAAGACCGCACAATCTCTTCATATCTTTTCACGGCACGGAAACACAAAAATATCATACAACATGCCAAAATTAGCTAAAATTAATTGTAGTAACACAGCTTTTGGCATTAAGTGTTTTATGCATTAAACAAGGTGAAAGACCGCATTCACTTTTATTTCCCTCGGACATATACAACGCTTATTTGATGTTTTTATATATGTTGTACGTTTGTGTATAAATATATACGTTTTAAATAAAACATTTACACCTTTTTAATATACGTTTTGATAAATTCAGTCTAACGTTAAGTACAAATATTTATTCAGTGTCACTTGACTTACTTCACGCCTGAACTCATAAAACACTTTCTAAATGTCCACTCCAAAAAAATCTAATATGTTGCATGTTGTTTTTTTTTTTTTGTTTGTTTTTTTTTGTTACATTTAGTCTAAAAAAATTATTTAGTGCAACTTACCTGACGCGTGAACTTGACAAGATGGCGACATTGTTTCTCCCGCGAAGTCACTCAGGCTCGTGCACGTGCGGAATGATCTCAGTGTTGGCTGGATTTGTTTTTATTAGTTTAGTCAACATTTAGCATTCTGAATGTTGACTGTGTTGCAGGTCCCACCTCCGGAGACCCGTGGACAGATTACTGTGAACACTGTAAACACAGGAAACAAAGGAGAGAAACGGGAATCGCGTCTGCTCTCTGCAAGCTCCTCTGTTTGTGTCAGGAGGAGATGCTATGGAGACGGCCCCTATACGCGATCTTCCCATTTTAAAATAAGAATCTCTGCTCAGATTGTTCAAAAGTTTTTTTTTTTTTTTTCTTTGTCCACATACAAAAATTAAGGAATTCATGGATGTGCATAAAACTGTGTAAACACTTTCTGTGGGTACCACAACTGGATTTGTAAATAACCATTCATTTAATGTTTTTTAATATATATTTGTGCAGACTTAATATAATATGTCTTCTCAACTAAGCCCAAGCAATAAAATTATTATGTTAATCCAATTATGTTAATTGGATTTTTTACAGTGCAGCACTTCACTTATAATGTGATCTAACGTCACTGGAGCTACACTTAAAAATTACCTTTTGAATATTATTGTTATTCTACTTTTTTTCTTGTTATTATTTTTGTAAATCAGTTTGGGTATCACACATTTGAAGTTTGAGTCATGCTTAGCTTAAAAATGTTTTGAAGAATTTATTATTATTATGATTATTATTAGTAGTAGCAGCAGTAGTAGTAGTAGTAGTAATAGTAGTATTACAATTTTAGAAAGCCAAATATTTTCATTTAAAATTAAAAAGAAAGAATGAAAACTAACATCAGCCGCTTTGGGTAAAAGAGACAAAGAAACTGTTATTCACAGTTGGCTGCAATTACAGTGTGGGTCTAGGTAATCACAGCCGTGCTGTAGGTAATCACAGCCATGCGATATACAGCCATATCGCACGTCTACGAGTGTGATATTGCGTTTATACAACAGTTTGATGGCACGAGTGTGTAAATAATTTAGAAACAACAACGAAGTGTCTTTAAAAGCCCTCTTTTGTGCAGACCTACTTCCTTCCAACACAGATTTAAATCTAAAGTTGACAGTTTAACAGCTGAGCCCAAGCCTCCGTTACTAATTCCAAAACGTCACTTTAGAATTAGTAACGAAGGAACATTGAGTTGCTTCATTGAAAACTTATTGTATTACTGCAGTAAAAGCTTGTATTATGTAGAGTGAAGTATTATGAGAGAGAGATGGACTGAGTGACTGTGATTACCTGTATCTGATACAGCATCTCCTACAGACAATAAAACATAAGTCTGAATGTCCACTGAGGAAAGCGTTATCTTTGTCGTATCGCCAATATCCTTTCATCCTTTAAGCGTGATTTGTGATGACAGCACTGCTCATTTGTTAGCCGCGTCGTTGTTGAAAGTAAAAATAACCTCTGTTCACAAAAGTGTTTATTTTTCAAAGTAAAAGTCTTTACTGCAGCGATGACTCATAAAAAACAGTCTCTTGTCGCCATCTAATGGCGGATTATTATTTATTATTTTATATATTATTTATTGAATAATCATATTTACTGTAATAAACAACAACAACAACAGCCATCATAAAAGTTGCTAGGCAATTCAGCCCATCATACAAAGACAGCGTTATATACAGCATTGAATTTAAATAAACATGGTAATATTTTGCCAAAACTATTTGCTCTGGAACAAATAATAGTTTAATGAGACCAAAGACTGACCGTTAGATTTACCCAAAACAAATTATATATCGTGTTTAACCTCTATAGAGACATCAGAGCCAGCGGTAAATTCCAGAAAATCTGGCCGTGGTCAGGCACTCTCTGTGGGTGTAATGAGTTCTGAATGGCCGCTGAACCGATGGATCTCCCGTCTCCGAAAACGTCGAAGCAAATTTTGAAATAGACCTTATCTTTATTAACAAACCGCATATTTGAAGTCTAAGCAAGCACATTCTCGCCTAAAAAACTCTTAAAACTGCATTCTGTGACACAAAACACTATTATTTTAAAAATTATAGTGGATTTGGCCGTCCACCATGATACTCGCTGTGAGAAATATGGCAACTTCGGCAAGCGGAGTGATACAAACGGTGAAGAGGATGAGGAGCTCTGTTGGACTCCAGTATTGCATACCTATCAGCCAATCAGATTTGAGAACCAGAAAGAACTGTTGTATATATATATATATATATATATATATATATATATATACATATATATATATATATATATACATATATATATATATATATATACATATATATATATATATATATACATATATATATATATATATATATATATACATATATATATATATATACATATATATATATATATATATATATATATACATATATATATATATATATATACATATATATATATATATATATATATATATATATATATATATATATATTGACATTTAAAATTTGAATGATGTTCTTTGGTGAGTTTTATTCTTTTAGATATCAATTAAATACACAAGTGCCATCATGCTTTGATCGACTGATATTTTTGATCCAAAAAGACTAATTTAAGTTTTTAATTATCAGTATGAAATGTTCTCTTTCTGGAGAGACTGGTGAATAATATAATTTATCTATGTAATTTAAATATATTTAAAGTTTTACAAGACTTACATAACAAAATGTTTTTGCCAATTTCAAAGTCAAAGAGACGAGGACTGCTTTTATCTTTTTGAAAGCTGAGTTTGATTAATGAGATATTATGGGCAGTAATCAGAAATGTTTTTCTGTTGAGGATTTTGTGTGCAACTCAGTGTTGGTCTTTTTCACACACACACACACACACACACACTGGTTTCCATTTTTTGTGGGGACTCTCCAAAGGCGTAATGGTTTTTATACTGTACAAACCATATTTTCTATCACCCCACATCAACCCTACACTGCAAATATGGCTTATCTTACTTAGTATGTTTGTCTTGTTTCTAGTCAAAATATCCTAAAATTCTTAAATCAAGATACTTTTACTAGATAAGTAAAATGACATAAGATATTTAGTCTTAATATTAAGATTAAAAGACTAAATCAAGTGCATTTTGCTTAAAACAAGTAAAATTATCTGCCAGTGGGGTAATAAATATATAATAAATATATAATAAAATATTCTTAAAACAAGAGCATTTTACTTACTCCACTGGCAGATAATTTTACTTGTTTTAAGCAAAATGCACTTAATTTAGGGTTGTTTTTTTTTTTTTTTTTTTTTTTTTTCTGGAAATGAGACTACATATCTTAAGTCATTTTGCTTATCTAGTAAAAGTATCTTGATTTAAGAATTTTAGGATATTTTGACTAGGAACAACAGAAAAATACTAAGAAAGATAAGCCATTTTTTTGCAGTGTACACCTAAACCTACCCCTTACAGGAAACAATCTGCTATTTCAGATTTTCAGTACACTCCATTCTGTGTGATTTATAAGACTCTTTTCTCATGGGGACCAAAAAAAAATGTCCCCACAAGGTCAAAATTTACTGGTATTGCTATACTTGTGGGGTCCCCATAATGTGATGAATACCAGGTACACACACACACACACACACACACACACACACACACTTATCAATCGACTTTACTAATCCTCAGTGTGTTGGGCCTGACATTCTCTTGCGCTGTGACCCAGTGGAGCAGATCGACAGTGCAGTTCAATGATCTGACCTCCAGTCATGGAGAGAGAAACTGGTTTCACTCAATTTGCAGCAGGCTGAGGCTCAGATTAACCACTGAAAGCCTCTAAAAAAGCCTCTGTAATGTCGTGGGCATCACATGTTCAGGATTGTGGACATCCTTGGTTCTCTTCACTGGTCCTGCAAAACCTCTTACTTAATTATGATAGTCAACCATAGATGATTCGTATTGCAGGTGGTCAGATTTTTGTGTGAGGGTAAAGATTTTTGATAAAATGCAAAAGTGATGCTTCACTTAAAAATGAAAACTCTGTCATCATTTACTCACCCTCATGTTGTTCCAAACCTGTGCGACTTTCTTTCTTTTGTGGGACACAAAATAAGATATTTTATAGAAAATTTTACCTTATTGAATGTTTTAAATTATTTTACTTTCCCACACAATGAAAGTGAGTTTTGTCCAAAATAGAACTGGGCCCCACTGAGTTTCAAGAAAAGAAAGAAAGAAAAAAAAAAAAAACCTTTTTAAAATATCTTATTGTGTTCAATAGAAGACAGACAGCCATAGAGGTTTGTAAAGACAGCAGGATAAATAAATGATGACAGAATGTTTATTTTTAGCTGGACTATCACTGTATATAGCCCTATTCGCACGGGATTAGTATTACCTAGTGACCTCCAGTCATTTGTAATAATTGTGGAGGTTGTCTGTGAGTTTAATTGCTTGTTAACTCAGACCTCTTTTTTTTTTTCTTTTTTTTTTCTCCGTGGACTTCACTATGCTGCAGAATAATCTCATAAAACCAAGAACTGACATTTTGTTAGCTTTAAGTTATTCTGTTTTTAACCACGTTTGCACTTATCCTCTTACCATGAGTTTGCCTT
This sequence comes from Spinibarbus caldwelli, assembly GCA_039654775.1. Classification (NCBI taxonomy): domain Eukaryota; kingdom Metazoa; phylum Chordata; class Actinopteri; order Cypriniformes; family Cyprinidae; genus Spinibarbus; species Spinibarbus caldwelli. Next base: position 27,123,497 of record CM077220.1, on the reverse strand, counting down.
CATATCTCAGCAAAGAGGCCACCGCTCCAGGTCTCCATTTGTTTTGCTTTATCTGTCCTCACTGATTCACATGGATTAAAAGAGCCTTATTCTTTACAAATGTTTGTGCATATGAGAGGGGCATCAGAATTTGATTAGAATGCATTTCTGGAGGAGGGCAGTGGATGGAAGGCCCTGCGTGAGAGTGCCAAATGCTTTCAGTGCCACCCCCGAATGTCAGTGCCAACTCTGTGCTGTGCAAAATTCACTGCACAGCACCCAGAAAGATGTTGCTTAGGCGTTCATTGCAGCCCACCAGTTTATCTAGCTCATTTTGTCAACCCTCTAAACTGGAGCATCCACAAAGCTTAGATTCCTCTTTACTAATTTAAATCTTCATCTACTGCGCCATGCAGAAACACGTGGAATGGTAACCAAAAAGTGAGAGAGTGAAAGTTAATGATTGATCTCATGCCACAGCACTGAAGTGAGTAGCTTACTTTAACCTTCATTCTGACCCTGTTTAGACAATAACATAGATTTACTTTTCAGTCTGAAACTCATGACACCAGATTGGTCACATTTATGAGGCATGGACAAAGAAAAGAGACACTGCAAGTTTGTGAGTATGCTTGAGTCCGCATGCATGACTTCACGTTACATTACTCAGATACTGCTATCATCATCAAAGCAAATCTAATTCACAGATTTGAAAATCATCCAGTTGCCACAGAGAGAATTAATTTTACATACACTTAATTTTAGTTATTTTTTATTTTTATTTATTTATTTATTTATTTGATTTGATCTGTTTTGGTTTGAGTGTATGTACAACAGTGTTGTTTTAGTATTATTTATATACTATAGTATTTATTAACATTTTACCTTTTATTTTTAGAATTTCATTTTTTATTATCATTTCGGTAACACTTTAGAATAGGGAACACTTATTCACTATTAACTACGATTCCCTCAATAAATTCCTAATTTGCTGCTTATTAATAGTTAGTAAGGTAGTTGTTAAGTTTAGGTATTGGGTAGAATTAGGGATGTAGAATAAGGTCATGTAGAATAAAGCATTAATATGTGTTTAATTGCTTCTAATAAATGGCTAATATTCTATTAATAAGCATGCTAATAAGCAACTAGTTAAGAGACCCTAAAATAAAGTGTTACCTTCTTTCTTTCTTTCTTTTTCTTTCTTTCTTTCTTTCTTTCTTTCTTTCTTTCTTTCTTTCTTTCTTTTGTTATATGGTTTTGCTTTTGTTTATTTTTTAAATATTTCTATTTAACTTATTTTTTATTAAAGTTTAGGAATTTTACCTCAACTTAAACTTATTTCATTTAGTTGCCAAAAACAACATTTTTAATTCCCATTTCAAGTTCATTAAGTTTGCTTATAATATTTATTTATTTATTTATTTGTTTGTTTATTTCAGCCTTATTTCAGTTACTGAAAATTATTCTTATAGTTTCAGTTTTAGTTAACAACAACACTGACGCATAGATGCAACAGAGCCATTAAAAGTTTATTTTTTTTTTGCCTTTCTGTTTGCTGCAGTGGGTTACACATGCAGGTTGCACAAGTTAGCATACTTTCAGTGCTGGGTTGGATCTGGCATCCAGCTTAAAATAGATGTGTAGCTAATTCCACTGTGGTGACCCCTAACAGGAACAGCTGAAAGATTTTGCATTACAGTAGCAATAATTTTTCTACAGTTATGTTGTATTTCACATTTTAATTGCACATTAAAAATAGTACATTTCCTTTTTAATGTATAAATTGAGCAGAAAGACTCCCTTTGACTCATCCTGATCTGATCATTTTAGATGATTAGACATTTTCCAAAAAGAATTAGTCACCATTAGTCAAACAGTAATGCTTTGTAACACATACAAATGCCATGCTTAATTTTACGACGCGCATGTGGAGGTCTGGGAGGTCACCTACAGTATATGTGAGCCAGGACTAGCATAAACCTGAATTCTCAGCATGACCCATTTCTATTATTAATGCATTTGCTTGAAGAGTGCATCTTTTTCTCAATATAAAGCTTTGTATGCAACTACAAAGCTGCTACAAAGCCAGAGAAATCCAATCAGAGGCACAAACTTGGCAAGTCAAAGAGCATATGTGATTAAGCAAGACACTGAAAGCTAGGACAGCAAAGATGCTCACAGCATCCGTCATCATAGGCAATGGTGCATAAACTCCATGTGCTCTCTGTTTGTTTCAACTTTGATCAGTCATTGCCAAGCACACAATGTTCTCAAGGTTGAAAGGAGATGCACCTCATTGTTGTAATCAACAGAAATTTGTCTTTCCTCATCTTTGATATCTCAACTAGACTGAGGAGACAGGCGGTCAGCACCATTTATTATTACTCCTGTCGTTCCCCTACAGATTACCTCCCACAGAGAAAGGCGAGACAGTGGAGAGAGGAGCTAAAACGGGACCTAGCCCACAGTTTGTGGCTTTGTTTACTTCACAAATTTCCTTTTTTCTTTCTCCTGTCATATTATTGTGTGTGCTATAATGATGTTGACCTGCCTTTGCCTGCAGTCAGACTGCGGTTGCACGGTGGGCCTGAGACTTTGGCCTTGGAGATTTCATTTACATTTGTTAATGACAATATCACAGCTCCTTGTCAGCTCTCGATAAACATCAGACAAGAGATCTGAGCACCCGTGTTCTATCCCATAAAGGCAAAGCTCCAGGACACTCAGGCTGATGCTGAGCTCTGTGACAGGAGGTGTAACATACCACAATTTGATGATTGTTTTTTTCTTTATACACACAGCATAAATAAGTTTTCCCCATACAACATGGAAACCCAATGTTCATTGTGAGAGTATGAATGTGTGTGTGTGTGTGTGTGTGTGTGTGTGTGTGTGTGTGTGTGTGTGTGCGTGCGTGCGTGTGTGTGTGTGTGTGTGTGTGTGTGTGTGTGTGTGCGTGTGCGTGTGTGTGTGTGTCTGAATATGCGCCTGTGGTATACAGTGGATGGAAGGGCCATTATTTAAACAGGTGGATCTTGTGAGTTACTGTGTATGTGTGTGTGTGTGTGTGTGTGTGTGTGGTTGTTTTACATTATCGCTCATTAAGATATTATCACTCTCACATATCTGAAGCACCACTCTTATCTAGCTCAGTAGCCATCTACTGTATATCAAGGAGGCCCATAATACCTGGAGAGAGCTATCCATTAGCATTCTCATCTATAATGGCAGTGGCTCGACTGGACCCACAACTTTTTAAGCAAATCATATGAGCGCTAAACGCTGTGAGACTAATCGCACTGTAGCCACAGGAAAATTGCGTGGTGATTGGAGGAAGGCAACATACAGCAAGTGATGTGTAGCCCCTAACTTTTTGCCAGTGATTATCCTATATGAGTTAATGGCAAATGCAGAAGATGGAAAAATGCAAGTAGTAAAAATGTAAGAAAAATATATGCTGTCTGTGTGTATATATGTACAGGTGAATCTCAATAAATTAGAATGTCGTGGAAAAGTTAATTTATTTCAATAATTCAACTCAAATTGTGAAATTCGTGTATTAAATAAATTCAATGCACACAGACTGAAGTAGTTTAAAGCCCTATTAGCACGGGATTAGTATTACCTGGTGACCTCCAGTCATTTGTAATAATTGCGGAGGTTGTCTGTGATCTTAATCCCGTGCGAATCGGCCACGTCTGTAATTTGTAAAGTAAAAATTCCCCCGCAAATGACCTAGCATATTTCGCCGAACACCGAGGTCCTGTGATAATATTAGTCCCGTGCGAATCGGCATCTCTGTGATTTGGCCAGCATTTGGTGGGTAGTATCATTTTTCAAGGTTTTTGTTTCCTGTTCGCCTTTATCCATCTTTCACGAAAAATGGAGCTGCGTTGGAGTGTTTGATAGTATTTTGGGTGCTGTCATATCGCTATACAATTTGCAGAAAGACAAAGCTGAAAAGGTTTTGAGGTTAATGTGTTACAAATAAATCAAGCATAAAGCTTGAGATATTATTTTAACCTGGTGAAATGTAAATGACGCAGGGCATGAAACTATATTAGTTTCTTTTTTTTCTTAAATCCATCTAACTGGAGCATAGAACGGGACTCTCAATGCCTTGACATCCGGCAATCCGGGAGATAAGTCAGTAAATTCGAGTAAAATCACAGGCTTCGCTTATCCCGTGCAAATGCACCACACGAAATTCAGATGTGGGCGGGGTAATTTCAAAATCACACATGGTCCCCAGATAATACTAATCCCGTGCGAATAGGGCTTAAGTCTTTGGTTCTTTTAATTGTGATGATTTTGGCTCACATTTAACAAAAACCCACCAATTCACTATCTCAACAAATTAGAATATGGTGACATGCCAATCAGCTAATCAACTCAAAACACCTGCAAAGGTTTCCTGAGCCTTCAAAATGGTCTCTCAGTTTGGTTCACTAGGCTACACAATCATGGGGAAGACTGCTGATCTGACAGTTGTCCAGAAGACAATCATTGACACCCTTCACAAGGAGGGTAAGCCACAAACATTCATTGCCAAAGAAGCTGGCTGTTCACAGAGTGCTGTATCCAAGCATGTTAACAGAAAGTTGAGTGGAAGGAAAAAGTGTGGAAGAAAAAGATGCACAACCAACCGAGAGAACCGCAGCCTTATGAGGATTGTCAAGCAAAACTGATTCAAGAATTTGGGAGAACTTCACAAGGAATGGACTGAGGCTGGGGTCAAGGCATCAAAAGCCACCACACACAGATGTGTCAAGGAATTTGGCTACAGTTGTCGTATTCCTCTTGTTAAGCCACTCCTGAACCACAGACAACGTCAGAGGCGTCTTACCTGGGCTAAGGAGAAGAAGAACTGGACTGTTGCCCAGTGGTCCAAAGTCCTCTTTTCAGATGAGAGCAAGTTTTGTATTTCATTTGGAAACCAAGGTCCTAGAGTCTGGAGGAAGGGTGGAGAACTCATAGCCCAAGTTGCTTGAAGTCCAGTGTTAAGTTTCCACAGTCTGTGATGATTTGGGGTGCAATGTCATCTTCTGGTGTTGGTCCATTGTGTTTTTTGAAAACCAAAGTAACTGCACCCATTTACCAAGAAATTTCGGAGCACTTCATGCTTCCTTCTGCTGACCAGCTTTTTAAAGATGCTGATTTCATTTTCCAGCAGGATTTGGGACCTGCCCACACTGCCAAAAGCACCAAAAGTTGGTTAAATGACCATGGTGTTGGTGTGCTTGACTGGCCAGCAAACTCACCAGACCTGAACCCCATAGAGAATCTATGGGGTATTGTCAAGAGGAAAATGAGAAACAAGAGACCAAAAAATGCAGATGAGCTGAAGGCCACTGGGCTTCCATACCACCTCAGCAGTGCCACAAACTGATCAACTCCATGCCACGCCGAATTGAGGCAGTAATTAAAGCAAAAGGAGCCCCTACCAAGTATTGAGTACATATAAAGTAAATGAACATACTTTCCAGAAGCCAGCAATTCACTAAAAAAAAAAAAAAAAAAAAAAAAAATATATATATATATATATATATATATATATATATATATATATATATATATATATATATATATATATGTTTTTTTTTTTTTTTTTTTTTTTTTTTTTTTTTTTTTTTTTTTATTGGTCTTATGAAGTATTCTAATTTGTTGAGATAGTGAATTGGTGGGTTTTTGTTAAATGTGAACCAAAATCATCACAATTAAAAGAACCAAAGACTTAAACTACTTCAGTCTGTGTGCGTTGAATTTATTTAATACACAAGTTTCACAATTTGAGTTGAATTACTGAAATAAATTAACTTTTCCTCGACATTCTAATTTATTGAGGTACACCTGTATGTGTATATATGCAACCTATGTATGTAAGTAATAGTTAACCTTTAGGAATATTGGTAAAAATATATATTGAGCTGCAATTGTTTCCTCCTGAAACTTTTTTTGTACAGAAAGAAAAGTTTACTTGAAATATAACATCTCATGTTTGCCATACTTGATTAAAAGGTTTCTGCTTATCTCGTCGCAATGTATTGTTGAATTACCATATCTATAAAACATGCAATGCTGCATCAAATCTTGTTCAAAATGAGTTATTTCAAAAGAAACATACTGTAATATGCAGCTGACATATTTGAGAACCCACATCTCCTATGATATGTCTTATGGAAATAAAGTATGACATGACAAACTATTTTTCCTTAAATTGCATGAATCATATTATGCAAGCTTGTACACATAATGTTGTAATGGAATATGCCATTTTTACATTATTGTCCTTAACTAGTTGATGAATTTGCTGTCAGCTCACCTGTGCTATAAAGTGCTGTATTATATACCATACTCCACTTCAAATGCATTTGACGTTTGTCATTTCTCAGCTAATTCACCCCAGTCATTAAATGCTGCAATGTATATACCTCGATGCATTAACTGTCAAACAACTGTCAGTGGCAATATAGGAATGTTGTGTGTGTGCGTTAAATAAAATAGCAAGTTTAAATCAACCAAATAAGTGTAGTTCTTTATTTAATTAGTAATGCAGAATGAAGAGTACCTCTTCAGCTGCAAATAGGAGCTTATTTGGCCTCTTATTTTATCATGCCCTTACACAACCATCTCCATGTCTTTGCTTCAGTATAATAAAATAAAATAAAAATAAATAAATAAAGATGTGAGAAAAGGTAAAAGAAAATGTCTGATGGAGATAGTGTAAAAGGCTGTCAAAAGGCTTTTAGACTTCAGCTCCAGTCATTACAGATGAACCAGACTTTGACATGGCTTCAAACTCTGCTCACATTGGACAAGGTATCTGTACTTGACTGTCTTCCAGTGTCTGTGTGCTTGGTTGTACATTCCATTATAACAATCTAGCCACACAGATGAATCAGACCTTTGCCTCTCATACATTTGGGGAAAATTTCCTAAAGCCTTGTCTGGCCCGTCATAAAAAGCTAAGTAAAGCTAAATCAGAAAGAATAAAGCTGTCTGTAAGACAGAACTGAGATTATTTACTGATCAGTCTGCTTCTAATGAATTCTGTCTACCCTGGAAGGCATATGGTCAGCATATTTAGACCAATAAATTAGTGTGGAAAGACTTTTGGGGTTCTTTTTCACATTAAATTGAAATATGACCATTGTACACAGTACACAGTAGCTACCAAAGTTGCAATTTTGAGTTACTTGCATGTAGACAGCTACTCAGTCTATTTTTGCTCCATCAATGGAAATAGTTACAAGCAAAGCCACACAGCGCTGGTGTTACCTTCATGAATGAATCATTTGAGTGAAATGATTCAATAACCCATGCATAAAAACACTTGTTGTCAATAGATTAATTACATTATTATTGTTATTATTATTATTATTATTATTATTATTTTAATGAGTCAGTTGAATGGCTCACTCAAAATCCAGTCACTTGCTTTTCAGTAAATCAATGTTTAGAATGAAACGGTAGAAAGAATGATTCACTCACTCACTCACTCACTCATAAAAAAAAAAAATAAATAAATAAATAAAAACAGACACTTGTATAATTCCTGAATGAATCAGTGTTTTGAATGAAATGGTAAAATTAATGATTCATTCTCAAAGCCAGTCACTTGTTTATCTTGACTAAATCAGTGTTTTGAATTAATTGATTGAGTAAGTGATTCAATCACTCACTCATAAAGGCAGTCATTTGTTTCATTACTAAATAAATCAGTGTTTTGAGTGAACTGGTTGAGTAAGTGATTCAGTCACATTTACATTTAATAATTTAGCAGACGTTTTTATCCAAAGCGACTTACAAATGAGGACAATAGAAGCGCAATCAGACCAACGAGAGAGCAACAGTAAACAAGTGCCATGACAAGTCTCAGTTAGTCTAGCACAGTACACATAGCTAGTTAAAAAAAAATGAATAGAATAGAATAGAATAGAATAGAATAGAATAGAATAGAATAGAATAGAATAGAATATGTAAGTGCTTGTATTAGTTGGTCAGGCGCTGGCGAAAAAGATGTGTCTTTAGATGTTTTTTGAAAATGGCTAAGACTCAGCTGTTCGAATTGATTTCGGGAGGTCATTCCACCAGCTGTGCACAGTCCAGGAAAAGTTTGTGAGAGTAATTTGGTACCTCTTTGGGACTGCACCACAAGGTGTCATTCACTTGCAGAACACAAGCTTCTGGAGGGCGCATAAGTTTGAACTAGCGAGTTTAGGTATATTGGTGCAGTGCCAGTTGTCTTGTAGGCAAACATCAGTACCTTGAATTTGATGCGAGCGGCTATTGGTAGCCAGTGTAACCTGATGATGAGAGGAGTAGCATGAGCTTTTTTGGCTCATTAAAGACCACTCTTGCTGCTGCATTCTGGTTCAGTTGCAGATGCTTGATAGTACATGTGGGAAGGCCCGCCAAGAGAGCATTACAATAGTCCAGTCTGGAGAGAACAAGAGTTTGGACAAGGAGTTGTGCCGATTGCTCTGACAGGAAGGGTCTACTCTTCCATGTAGTTGACAGCACATTCCAGGGCCCAGTTATGGCAGGGCCCCTCTCTGACCACTATAGTGGGCAAAGGTTTGCTACATTTTGATTGGATCTTGGTGGACCTAGAATGATTCAAACATAAGCAAACTGTCCAACGCCATCAGATAAAGATGCCAGGACAAAAGCCAGACACCTCTTAGAGGGCAAGAAGAAGACCTTTGCTACAAAGCCCGGAAAGGACATGACTTCTCATTGGTCAAAATGCAGTTTCTGCCCTTCAGCTACCAACAGACTGATTCCTGTTTTGGCCTGTGACCGCCATAAAAATTCCTTAGGGCCTCTGGATGCAGCAGCAGTGGGTGAAACAAAGGGAGATCACAAAGTTCCATCCAAATCCATTCATAACTATGTTCTCAAACCTTAAACTGATGCAAACTACAACACACACATCTTATACTTATTCAGAAAAATATGTATTCTCAGTGACAGCGACGTGTAGTGCAACATTTTACACAAACTCAGCTGTTGATGGACAAATGAATGCATGCATGACAGTTCAATCTTCTTCCATCATGTTTGGACTTAATGTGTTCGTAACATTGCCAAAGGTATTCTGGTTGTGCTTTGGCAAGTGAATGATGTACTGATAAAACTTCAGTGACACTTTTCTGAATGTGTGTTTGGACTATGCAAATAAGTTCCACAGGAGGAAAGAAGGGTGGGCCACACCGTGTCCCCCCACTCTGATGGAAACAACCAATTACAGCCTGGAAATTTGGAAGCACCAGATTGCAATCTCCTCCTCATCAGAAAGAGATAAAGGTATCTTCCCAAAAGACACTCCTTATTCTGAGTTTCAGTCCTGCAAAGGAAGGGACAGTAACAGAAACTACAATCTGAGTCTCCGGCCTACAAGGGTGAGACACTAACAGATAAACCAGTTCTGAGTCTCCCTTCTGAGTCTCGGTCCTGTAAGGGGAGAGACACCAACAGAAACCTCCATTCTGAGTCTCTGGCACGTCCAGGGGACACTAAAAGATCAACAAGTTCTGAACCTCTGGCCCGTGAGGGAAGAGGCAATAACAGATACCAAGCCCTGAGTCTCCAGCTTTGAGGCAGTAACAGATACGACCACATTCTGAGTCTCCAACCTGCGAGGAAAGAGATAAACTACGTTCAGACGTCAGAGTCTTCATCCAGCGAGACAACAGCAGATGCAGCACGTCCTGAGACTCCATCCTAGAGAGACAAAGCCGCTCGACCAATTCTGAGTCTCTAGCCCAGAGAGGCAGAAGACACACAGACATTTGCAACAAAGTTAAGCTCTGGCAAGCAAACCTTTACTCCAAGGTACCTTTGCTTGCTTGTTCCAGGCTAAGGACCTTCTGCACCTACTCCAGGGCCATATTTGCGTGTTCCAGATTTTAGGACCCTTTGGTGCTCCAGGAGATCAGCATCCTCCAGCGCTTTGTGTTCAAGGATGTCGAAACGGATTCCTGCTCCTTTCCCCACTGCATTGTTACCAGCACAACCAGTGGATGAAGTCACTGCCACCGGACTGCTCACTCGACCACAGAGGATGTAAATATCACTTATCCAAACCTCTTCCAGAGACCTTGGCATTGTTGTATATTATCAGTATATGATTTTCTAATTTACATTAGATATTATATAGCTGATTGCCGTTGACAACAAATAATAGCTCATTTATTTGTGTGATGCATAATAAGGTTTTTCACCTTATTTGTTTCAGAGTAGCAACAGTTTATCTTTTGTATCTCTTCGTAGCTCTTTCATATAATGTAGCTCTGACATAGCAACACCCAACATAATCACTTGCATTTTATGCATCTTATGCACTTTATTCCTATTTCATTTATGGTATTCATTTAGTAATGGTTGATTACTCTTGTCTATCTTTTGTTAATAAAATCTATTTTATTACACTTTTGTCTTCCTTGTGTTGATGATACAGAAAGAGGTTCTACAAGTTAGAGATCCCACCAATATTTCTTATGTGATGTACTCATAACCACACCTTAAGTGACACGTGATCCAAATATCATAACATCATTGGTAACGTGAGTACCCACCACTACACTATTTTGCCTCCCTAGGTAGACGAAAGCAAAATTCACTACATCCTAATGTTGTATAAGGCAAATCTGCAATAACAGGCCATTGTAGCAATATGGTCTGTGAAACTTAACTGATCATTGATCACAACTCCAAGGTTCCTGGCTGTCCTTGAAGGAGTTATGGTTGACGAACCCAGCTGTATAGAGAAGTTGTGATGAAGAGATGGGTTGGCTGAGACCACGAGCAGTTCTGTCTTAGCAAGGTTGAGCTGAAGGTGATGGTCCTTCATCCAGCTAGAAATGTCTCTCAGACAAGCTGCAATGCAAGCAGCTACCGTCGGATCATCTGGTTGGAATGAGAAGTAGAGTTGAGTGTCATCAGCATAGCAGTGTTAAGAAAAGCCATGCTTCTGAATGACAGATCCTAATGACGACATGTAGATGGAGAAGAGAAGTGGTCCAAGTACTGAGCCCTGAGGAACCCCAGTAGCAAGAAGTTGTGACTTAGAAACCTCACCCCTCCAAGACACCCTGAAGGATCTACCTGAGAGGTAAGGCTTGAACCACAGGAGTGCGGTTCCTGAGATGCCCATCTTTCTGAGGGAGGACAGGAGGATCTGGTGGTTAACTGTGTCAAAAGCAGCAGACAGATCCAGCAAGATGAGTCCTGAGGATTTGGAAGCTGCTCTTGCCAGTCTCAGGGCTTCAGTAACCGAGAGCAGGGCAGTCTCAGTTGAGTGGCTGCTTTTGAAGCCAGATTGGTTGTTGTCTAGGAGGTTGTTCTGTGCAAGAAACATAGAGAGTTGGTTGAACACAACTCGCTCAAGTGTCTTTGCAATGAATGGAAGACTGGTCTGTCGTTTTCTAAAAGTGCTGGATTTAG